>CALSCE010009645.1:4951428-5036399 GCA_943593645.1 Bovichtus variegatus | reverse complement strand
GAGAAGAGAAGAGAAGAGAAGAGAAGAGAAGAGAAGAGAAGAGAAGAAGTTAAAGTAAGTACAGAGGGTATTTTTGTTCAGTCTTCCCCTTCAGAACAGGGCAAAGGGCTAATAGCATTGAGACTGCAGAAGGGCTGAGCAACTGGAGGAATTAGAGCAAATAAAAACCGCACAAAGACCAACGGAGACACACACAGACATGCATGCTGTGGAGACACATACTCACTCACCACAGACCTCCCCGGCTACCCACTTTGACAGATGACTTCCTCGGGCATCTAGGGGATGCTACGAGGCAATGTGAATTGAATTTCCGAACGAAAAAAAAAAAGGAAACATACACGCACACACTAATGCACCGAAATGCACGCTCACCCACACTGCCCAAAAACAGAATGACATTGGCACAGTTAAGTCTCAATTACATTGCAGCTATGGTGCCCTAAATCTCAGACAGAGCGCCATTTTGTCCTCCATTATGCCTCTCCACCCGCCCTCCATTTCTCACCCTTCATCACCTCCATTTTTCACTTCACTCACCACACGCCCACTATCCTCCCATTGAGGGCTTATCCTCGAAGTATCGTGTGTGTTGCAGCCGATATAGGTGACAGCAACTATGTATTATTACAGAATATTCTGATTTCTGTAATAGGACAGACGAGCAGAAACTGAAGGAACAATATTAAGTTACAAACTGCTGAAGTTTACGACCCCAACCCTCTTTTATGGCCATCGCACGTTCCGGACCAGACACACAGAGACATATCTAACTTGAAACACAGAAACCGATGTTGAATGCAAAATGTAACGTACTTTAATTGATACGTTATGCTGAGCTAACATGTTTTATTAATAGGAAGTTGTGCTTTAACATGATGAGTTTGATATAATAAAATTAGGGTTGGTCAAGGTGTCAACTCTCCTCCCCCTACTTTCTCCTCTTCTCCACATGCGAGGACCTCTGAAGCTCATCCATACTGACCTGCAATGATTTGATGTTATTTTACTTATTTCCTTTGCATAAAAGTATACATATGTGCATATATAGACATATGTATATATATGCACATATGTATAAGTGCCATAGGAACAAAGGTTGGCAACTATTTTGTTGTGTGGTTGTTTAATTCATTTTTAATTCAATTGACCAGGTTTTATTCAGTGGTTGATATCAAGTGTTTGGTATCGTTCTGCACCTAAGATAGCCAGACCTTCAAATATGAAAGAATCAAATATGTGAAGTAAGCAATATCAACTCTCATCCTATGAAGAGGACAAAATATTCACCGGCAGGGGAAACAATACACTTTCATGTGTTTTCATGAGTTGATGTTAGCTTGATGCTATAACTAATGATGAAATTAGGAATCAAACAAACATTGATTAGGTTAAGACCGAAACAAAGATCTCTGTAAAATTTGAAATGAATATTTGAATTGCTTCCCAATCTCTCCTGGTGCTTCTTAAACTCGGTGCTGAATTAAAATTCAGTTTAATGGGTAAACCTCTAACAAGAGATATCAGTCACCTGTTGCCTGGTCACACGGGGTCCGCTTTCATTCATTCATTGTTCAGCGTTGCATTCATTGTACTCATTTATTCATCATTTATTAATAATTTACCCGTTTTAATAGTTTAGTTTTGTAGTTATTAGTTCAAACAAACATCTCATTTATAAAGAACTTGATCCTGTAATTTGTGTGTGTATGAAATATCAGGTCCCTATACACCGGGCCAGAACTTTGTAGCAGCCTTCAAATTATGAGACTACATTATAATGGCTATCAATTTTTCCTTTGATGGGTGGTGCTCCGAGGTATTAAATGATGTTACTCAATATAAAACTAAGGGTTTCTGATAGTCAAAGTTGAGTCCCATAACTCTCCTTCACCTTTTGTACAAATTCATGCGTTTGTAATACATAGTTTTGAGTTATTGGTTATGAATATATATTTTGGTATTAATTAGAAAATCTGCTACAAGCAATTCACGCTACAGTGTACTAATTTGGATGCGTGTTATTTTTGTGCATCCATAAGTGTTCATATGGGTGTTCATCCTGAGGGAAGGCCCGAGTTTGAAATATATTTAAAAAAAAAAAAAAAAGAAAAAGCAATCTGCAGCACAGGGGAGCTGAAGCTGCAGAAACAATGATTGTTCTCGAAGAAATCTTTTCTGACGCATGCGGTGGAACGGAGGCCTCAGAGTTGTAATTTTCACCGTCATATCTCTGCCTGACCTCATTTACTTAATCACACAGTGGCTAAAGGGCTCCATCGGTGAAAACGATGGTTACATGGAGGGAAAATGACATCTGGGAGAATGAAGCCCAACAGGTTTTCACTGAAATCCATGCAGGCACACCGGCTGTGCAAGAGCTTTTGGACTTCCTCTCTCATGCAAGTTCACCATTGAGGTGAATCCTCATCCTGCAACAAGGCAAATGGGATGTTGTATTCTACAAATGGAGCTGCTGTATTTTTTTACAGGCAGTTTTTATTTTCTTATTTATTTTTAATAATTGTAAATAGATATATAGTTGATGGCCTCGACAGTTTTTGAATTAAAATAAGATATATGGCAAACTTGTTCGCCAACAGTTGCCTCTTTAAATTCAGCAGACTCAGATGAATATTAGCATTCATTTGGAGTTGTGTTTGTTTGTATGTTGTGTCAACATTTAGCTCTATTTCTGGTCTCTGTGAACTCCTGAGGGAAATAGCTGGCCCTTTAGCAAACAGCTGCCTGCCACCACCAAAAAGATGAACCAAAACACTAATATAATAAAGCTGAGGGGAACTGCAGAGTCAGGTGATAACTCTCTGTGGCTTTGTCATTGTCAAAATATTGATCATAGCTGCTTTCATATTATTTTTTCCTCAATATATTTAGAAATAAGTAATCCATTATTTTCCAATATTATACACAATTTGTGTCTAGACTGACCAACAAACTGACCACTTTAAATACACAGTACTTGACTTCTGTAGACACATCAAAAGGCCGCCTGAAACTCATCTGTTCAGCACCAGGTGACGCTACCAAGCAGTGACCTTCAGGAGGTCAAATCAAAAAAGGAAAGAAAGGATGCACGTTATCAAGGATGGAGGGTAGAAGGAGAAAGAGATTAAGGGTGTGTGTTTGGGGGGGAGGCGGTCATTTCAAACTGCTGACTCTCCTCTGGCCTGTAATGGCCTTTACCATGGCAACAATGCCTGATAGAGGCATGTTAATAATGTAACAGACGGGAGAATAAAGCTGCCAATCAAAGAACTTCAGTCCCCACAGCACTGAGTGAATTATTCACCACAGGCACTGATTAGAACAGGGGGAGAGAGCGAGAAAAAGAGGCTGACAAAGGTGTGGAGAGCGTGACAAAAGGAGAGTGATGTGACTGCGGAGGGGAGGAGGAAAGACAGAGAGAACAGACGAGGGGAAGAAAGAAAGGTATTCTCCTGTTATGTAACTCGGGGGTTGACAGGGGTGAGCAGAGGGTTGCAGCTCAAGACAGAAGAACATTCTTTTTGAAAAAGAGAGGGTGGTACAGTACTGCTCTGCTGGAACATAGTTTGCTGCCCCTTTTATGTCTCCGCGTGTAAAAACCTGTTGTTCTGTCCTAAAAAATGTAATGACAGGTTTCACATGGTGGTGTACCTTTTTTGACCTATTCTTTAATGCCCCCATCTGTCTCTTATGCCTCTTTCTCTCCCCCATTCCCTCTGCATGCTTTGAAAGCTGTAAGTAAATGATGAAAATTCAAATTGGAAATGCACATTCACACACACAAGGAAGCAAATGTAAACATGTCATCTTCTAGTCACTGATGGGAAATGCAGATACGACGAGCAGCTGCAAACACTGTAAAGGACAATTACGTCATTCATTTAAAAAGGCACGGGGCAGTAGCCTGTGTGTGTGTGTGTGTGTGTGTGTGTGTGTGTGTGTGTGTGTGTGTATCTCATTCACAAAAGGATAAAAAAAAGACGATTGATCACTTTTCATTCAACTAAAATTCCACAAGATTTAATTTCCTGTCACCTCTCTGTTTTGTCTCAGGCTTTCTCCCTCCTTCACACCCACACAGACACACACACACACACAGACACACACAACACCACTTCCTGCCCTTTCAATTAGTAAACGCTTGCAACACAACGCTTCCTGGCAAAACTTTAGTCATTAGGATGCAATTAACAACTTAAATACACTGAGCTCATGTATAAATATAGCTTTTATATGATCACTTCATACTAGCAAAAGGCAATGTAGGGATGGAAAAAAGCTGGTAATTAGAAGCCTGTGGCACAAAAGGAAATGTGCCACATAATCATTTACACGTGCGTGCAGAAACGCAGGAACACACACGCAAGCTAATACAAGGTTTTTCCAGGCAGAGGTGAATTTATGCTCAAAGTTCACAGAGTTCTTTTGATTGTCAGATCTTCAGGTTTGCTCCACTAAGTGTTCAAAAATAGAGATGAGTAGTATTTCTATCTGGAAAAATGATTTAAAATTGTGTTTTATTGTAAATATTATAGAAAGTGTCTTTTTATGTGTACTTATTTACTTCTTTAGGGTAAAAAAGTTTTGCTTTCATTTTGATTTACTTAAAAGTATTTTGAATGCATTTAACAAACCTGAATGCAGCCAAATGTGGGCAGGTCATGACTAACACGGCATTAATTCCAGTCTACGTGCCTTAGCTTTTACATTTCTGGTTAGCTCTTCACTGTACATCTAACACAGCATGTGTGTGAACATACACCAGTCCACATGTGCAGCAGTGGTAAACCAACTCTCCAGTCTTTCCTTCATGACCCAGTTTACTGTTTTTCCAGGATTGTGGGCGACCCTCAATGATGGAGCGCTGTTGGTTGAAACATCCTCTTTCCACATGTTGTGTGTGTGCGTGTGTGTGTGTGCGTTCTGAGGGTGGTAAGACGTTGCCGAGTTTTGTTTTTGCCATGATTACACGTGGTGGAATAACGCCTCAGGCAACCAGATGGAGCCTCTCTCTAAGAGAGCTAAACAATCAGGTTAATCTTTGCAGTCCACCATTTATTCACTGTGTAAGTATGGACATACTGTACGACAGTGAAACTATGCAGCCCTCATTTGAATAAATAAGTCCAATTCCTGACAGGAGAAGCTTATCAAAACCATATGGTCAATAACTTAATTGCATGCGTCGGAAGAGGAAACATGATGAGCCGCTTGATAGGGATGTAAAGCCCAGAGCAACTTGAATTCAAGGTAACACAGGGTGAGTAATTAATATACAAATGGTGTGGGTGAAGTATTCCTTTAAAGTAATTTAAAATTGCTCCACTTGAATTGCTTGTCTTTCAGATTTTTTGCTGCCTACTCTATACACAGGAAGTGTATTACAGGAAGGAACCTGAGCATCTATGGGAGGTTAAACTTTGTAATTGTATCTCTATTTGGTGAGCTACATTTCTATTATCCTTTTTGTAGTGTTTCTCTTTACGTATTATCCTTTCATTTATGTTGGAAAGGGAAAGTTGAAATTGGAAACTTTGATTCTGTGCATAAAAATTGGTGCCTGTGGTGAAGCGTTTGTTTGGCATTTCAAAAGCATATGAAACTTAATTCCCACTTTCATAAACTATTGCTGAGGTAGGTGAGATAAAACCTGAAATTACATTTAACTGGTATGAGCGGCTTTACTCAGCAAAGTCCTTTAACATGTAGCATAATCTTCATAATGGACATATTCACCCTGTACCACAGTAGCTGGGAACCTAAATCTAGGTAAAGATGAACAAAAGGATGAAAAATTGACACTGGACACAGGACAGTTGCCTGAAACTAAAGTTTAATCCTTTCAACTTCCTATTAACCCTTAAAAAAGCCCCGCAAAAGCTACAAACGCTTTAGTGTATACACACAAGAAGAATCCCTTAGTCCTTTGGGATCATTTATAAACTGAAAAAGTTACAAAAAAAAAGTAAAGTTAAAGTTATATAAAACACTTTACGGAACATATAATAATAATACAGTGCAATATGATCAGTGTAGTGCCTACCTAGCTTACCCACATGTCTTCCAACAGACATATTGAGCAGATCATCTTACTCTGACTCAGTTCTTGAAGGGGTTGACATGATGTAACATGGCCTTTCTAATACTTCTTGTTATAGTGTGTACATCTGATATTGATAAAAATGCACTTTGCCTTTATGGCTGCAGTCTGGAAACCAGTATGTTCCATCATCTCCTGGCTGATGACTAATAATGCACCTTTAGTCATTTACCTCTGAGCCAAGGAGCCAGTGCTTAAGATAAAATGACCGTTAATCAGATGAGATAGTCTGTATAGCCACAGCAGCTTGCTCAATACCCCAGTACCTGCACTCCTGTTACAGAGAGAGCACATTTACAGGAAAGCCTGATGTTGGGTAACACATATATGTATGTTTATTCTGCTTCATTAGTCTCAACTCAACAGGCTCGATCACTCTCCTGTTAGCATTTTGCCTATTATAATTGTAAAAGTGATAAGAGACTCCGATAGTGAAGGCCATGTTATGACAACAGGAGAAAACAGCTGAATATATACAGTAGATGGCTGGTGATGTTGCCATTAATGTGGACAAGCTCCAGTTTCACATGGGGGGGGGCTAAGTGTTCCATATGGAGATAGACTGACACAATGATGTACATGGCATGTGGAGTCTCTGTGTACATTAACTGTATGGTTGAGACAGTAACCCTCTCACTGAACTTTTAGCACAGCATCTTAAACAGACTCCAGAGAGATCAGCAACACACAACTGGCAACTCACACTCCACTTCCTAAACAGATCATTTAAAACCTTAAGGCTGCATACAGTGTGACATTGAAGCAACAAGCTCAGTCTACAGTGCTTAATGATGATCCTTGTGGTTTGAGAAGATCTAAATAAACCACAAAGGCTCACACTGACAAATTCTTGCTCAGATTTAGTTCAAGCCACCATTTTCCACTGAGATTGACATAAGGACCACTGCTGCCCCCCAGTGGCCTGTGAAGGGAACTGAACAGGGTACCAAATGTAGAGATATAAAAGTAAAAAGTGCTGCACATACTCCCCATCATAAAAACACAAGAAAGAATGAGAATCATTTTGTTTTTGTAAAAAAAATAAATAATAATATATATATATATATATATATAAATTATGACATCAAAAAGGGAGGGAGGAGAAGTAAGGAGAGTGAAGGGAGGAGATTTTATTTTTTAAAAAGAACGAAAGAAAAGAGATGTAGAGGCAGACAGCCCGCCTTTGTACACCAGTACAAAAGAGCAGACAAAGAACCATGGACACCTGATCACCAAGGCCTTGGACCAGAGAGAGAGAGCCTGCAGGAATAAAGAGAGAGACGGACGAGGGCATGAGGTGCATTTGAGTATACCTGTATGTGTGTGTCTGTGCGAGTGTGTGTGTGTGTTTTATCTGGGGAAGGGGTGAAAGCCAGGAAACAGGTCCCCATTGTGCAGCACAGAGTAATGAGGAAGGTAATGAGGGTTTGGGTTTCCAGAGCTGCCCTATTACAAGTGCACCATGGCTGCTCCCGAGAGAGCCAGGGGACCGAGAGAGCAGAGGAGGGGTGGTGGGTATCAATGAAGATAGGGGAGCTTGATCTAGATAGCAGTGAACAGCCATCTGACTCAAACTACCACACAGGGAGTAGAAGTGGCACTGTGGATTTTGATAATAAAAGATAATGGACACTAACGATTTAATATGTTGAGGATGTTAAATATAGCTGATAGCATATTTCTGTAAAATCAGAAAATGAATATTTCCTGCAAGTGATGTTGCCACCTTGGGCTTGATTGGCATATTTGTTTTCGTGGTGCTTCTCTGTAGTATTATTATTTACCACCTGGGGGCAGCAAACAACACTGATGCTACATCGTTTCCTCCCGAGGTCTGAAAATATGACGAAGAACCTTTATCAGCCACATTATCATTATCATGTTACGATAGACTATTCATTGACAAACCACCATAGTTAAGCATAAACATATGTACACACACACAGACACACACAGACATACTTCTATACGTGTGAGGACCTCCTGACCCCAACGTTCATCACAATGATATGCCTTACCAAACCTGTATCAAAACTCAGCGGTGGAAGATGTATTCATAAATAACAATACCAAAATGTAAAAATACTCCATAAACAAGAAAAGGCCATGCACTAAAGAAGTCTTAAAAGCATCAAAAGTACCTACTACAGAGCAGAATTCGATTTTCATTCATGATGCATTAATGTGTGAGCAGCCTTTTACTGTTGTAGCTGGTTGAGGTGGAGCTCATTTGAACTACTTTATACACTGTAGGGTACTTTTACCTTTAGCAATGCACCATACATCACAAGCTCGTCAGATACGTAATCTGCCAAATATTTAGAAACTATAGCCGTCACATAAATGTAGTAGAGTGGAAAGTACAATACCTGAAATGTGAATGTAATGTAGTAAAAGTATAAAGTAGCACAAACTGGAAACACTCTACTTGTTGGGGTAGTTGCACTTTACTTAAGTGTTTCAGTAAATGTACTTAGTTACTTCCCATCACTGCCAAAAATGATATAAAACAATACCTAATTCAAATTTTAAAGTGAAGTGAGAGCTGGTCAAAATGTCTGGACTTTCCAAACTGTCAGGTCTAAAATTTCAGTTTGTCTTCATAAAGATAGGCAGATAGAACTCAGCCATATTTATTCTCATTGCACAGCAGGAGATGACACAAGGAATGCATATATGCCATGGTTAAATCGAACAAATGAAAAGTTGAGACTGATGAATAGATAACAAACACGCACACTGTCACTTTATTGTGTGCATTTTTACAGTAAGAGAGAGCCGGAACTTCCTCTTCCACTTCAATAGCTAAACAAGCCCTATAATGCAAACAGTATATTTTGCCTAATCAGACAAGCTGAAAGGCCACGGCGGAAAGAAAATAGCACGGTAATAGCTAGGTGAGGAGGGATTTACTATGGAATACATGTGTACTTTCTGTATGTATACAGAGTGAATTAGAGAGCTGTCATCTTTATGAAACAAGTCTTTGGGCAGTCGACCCTGCTGGCTGGAAAATCATGGAAGATTCAACAGGGTGCATTGGTAGCTCACAGAGGTTAATCTGACCTTTAGGGAAATCAGTTGAGCCACGCGAATTCTGTTGTGACTCTTTATGGCTTTAAAGTTTCCCTCATCTCTGTTCCCTCAAGGTGTATGTCTTAGAGAGCTTTACCATCCCAGCTTTACAAGTGTTTGTCCAGAGACACCACCTGATTCATCTGTGTGTGTGCGTGCGTGTGCGTGTGTGTGTGTGTGTGTGCGTGTGTGTGTGTGTGTGTCCATCAGGGCTGTAAAGCCTTGGATGTCTCCTTGTCATCCCCTCGGCTTGGTTGTCTGACTGTGTAAACTCAGGAGACTGACACTGAGACTGGGGCAGAACGAGCTAGCAAGTGGAATGTAAGCATTTGGGAAATGTGAGAACTTGTCTGCGACTTGCACTCTGTGTGCAGTCTAAAGCACTATTATGGTCTGTGCTTGTGCTTAGGTGAATGTGTGTGTGAGTAGTCTGAAACTTCAAAGTATACCTGACTTGTTTTTATAAAGATCTTAGTTGTTCCTGGTGACCACGTGAACTTAATACAGCAGTGATCCCTGTGAGAGTGTGCTCACTGTGTGTACAAATCTAAACATGTCAGTTATCTTTACTGTTATTGTTTTACAGCAAACCCAACCCCCCCTTCTCTTGCTACATTTTTAAACATTCATATGTTCAAGATGAAAAAGGAGGAAAGACTGTACGAATGTGGCCTCGGTTAGAAAGAGGTTCTAAAAAAAAAAAAGCCAACACCTTTGGGTTATCTGGCATCTTGCCATGAAATGTTCCATTGCACTTTTAAGAAGACTGTGTGCGAGTGGGTGCAATGAATTAAATTGTGGGGACAAAATCTGTTCATGTCATCACATGTGGAGACTCGTCTTCCATATGGGGACAAGAATCAAGTCCCCACAAGAGTAACTATTTATTTTTAGGGGTTAAGTCTGGGCTTTAGATCTGCTTGCATGTACTTCTATATCTTGGTGTTGAATAATTTGAGTTTTAGACTTTCAGAGTGAGGACATTTCTTTAGCAACAAAAGAGCTCCAATGATTGTCAGTTGGTTCGCCCACCACTTTGGTCCAGACTGAAATATTTCAAACACTGATTACATGGATGGTCATAAAATCTTTTAAAAGCATTCTTAATCCCCAGAGGATGAATACTTATGACTTTGGCGATCCTCCGAAATGTTATCTAGTACAACCCGCAGTTTGACATAATGTGGATTAGAGTGAAATATCTTTAAAATTCTATTGGATGGGATGACATTCATGGCTTTCACATAATGAATTGGAATAACTTTGTTGATCCCTTGACTTATCTAGTACCATCATTAGGTGAAAAATGTAATTTGTCCAATACTTTGGTTAATGACCAAATACCAGCAAAGCTAATGATATTTCTATTAGCCTCAGTTGTACTTTGTGTTTAGTGCTGATGAGGTTAGTACCATTGGAATACATGCATCAAATAAGACGTTCAAGCAAAACATAAATCTGTTCACATTGTCACATATGATATAGAGGTTAGATTAACTAAACTGGTTTTGTGAGTTATATTTTGTTTTTGTCAAGTTTGAATGAAGTGTGTTCCCAACCCGAGTGGGGACTTGCCCCTCAAATGAGGGCAAAAACAAGGTCCTCATAAAGTGAACTATTGTTTATTTAATTCTAGTTTGAGCATGCATTGGAGTTATGAAAGGAACAATAAAGACCACACCGACCCATTGCAGACATAAACGCTGATCTCTGGCAGTAAACCATTGCGTAAGGACGTGCAGACAGACACGTATAGATTGTTCCACAGTGTATAACTCCTGCTGCGTAGAACAACAATATTCCTCCATATAAAACACAAACAAAATATGATCCGTCTGTATCACTTCATCTTTCCACAGCTATAATTTAGAATGCAACATGCCACTGTAATTGACCACAAAACAATAACTAAATTACAACGTAGCAGAACCATTAGTTCAGCAGAAACGTTTGAAAGAATCCAGACCACCAATCTGAAAACAATTACAGGGGGGAGCAGAGAGACTAGAAAAGAAACAACGTGCATTTCAATATATAGTTATTGAGCTTTTTGGCCACTGTCCATACCACCCATATTCCCCTGATGGCTTGCATTTATACAGCTCCAAGCTAAGCCCAACTGCTTTGAGCTATGAGGCTGACTGGCCGGACAAAGAGTTTAGGGATTTGTGATGGTACAAATTTGATCCAAGGGAATTATTTTATTTAGAATTTTCTGTGCAAAATTACTCCGGGGTTTTGTAACTTTTCTCAAGTTGCATTTTGCCTTTTTGTATTTTGCTCTCTGAACGCATTTCTAGAATGACTGTACACTGTGAAATCCATGATTAGCCAATACGCTCCAGATGTGTGTCTGCAAGGTGGGTTTTTCCGCAAAATGTATGCTAAAGAGAAGACAGCAGCCTCCCTGTCAGCCTGTTAGCTCTCCAATATACCCCCCCGACACTCAAAACACACACCAGCAGATGCACTGAACAGCTCTTAGTTGTAAATTTCCTCTCTCTCTCATTCTTCTCTTTACACACACTGTTTTGGCCCAGGTCCCAGTCATGCTACTCCTCCATTAAGGGTCCTTGTAGCAGTGGGGCTGCCCTATCGAATGCCTGTGTCCTGTTTGATCCCATCCTAGATTTCAAAGGGAGACACCTGATCCCCACCCTGGGTGAGGTGGATGCGGTAGGAGGGGGGTGGCCGTGGGGTTGGACAGTGGGCAGGGAGTACAATGTTTGTGATAGATGGGTATAGTCAGAATCCTGGTCCCCTCTCTCTGCCTTTTTCTCTCTTTCTCTCTCTCTCTCCCGAGGATCTTGTTTCAACGGAACGGTAAAGATGGAGAGGCGGTCAGGTGGGTTGGGGTTGAGCTTGTGCTCCTCTCATATGTCAAATCCTCTACATCAGGGGCATCATCTATCAACATGCACAGTATGCACAGTTGTGTGTGTAAACTTGCTCCCAGTTCCACACTTAGGATTTTTCAATTACTTTTGAGTTTGAGTGTGTGTACATGAAGAACCGCTCCTGCCCATGCATACGAACAAACCCTTCGTGGCAGACAAGTGTAATCATGTGTAAATTAATTCCCAAATCCTAGACCCAAACCATATTATTAGACTGGCAACTATGGTTCAAGATATGGATAAAGCTAAGATTTGAACTCTACTTAATGCTGCTGCAGTACAACTTCAATATGGGATAATCAAATGTTTTTTTGGTTGATTTCTCGAAAAAAAACTTTCGCAAGGTCTAACCCTAACCCTAACTTCAGTTTATTTTCCAGTAAATTCTAAATAAAACATTTCGCTTCAGCTGAACATCATCCGTGACATCTGTCGTCTTTATCTTTCTCAGTTGCTGCATTTTTCCACAACAAGCAGTCCTACATTGGCAGTCTGGCATGTTACGGGCATGGGTCATTTACATTAAGACATGCACACACAGTTGGATGTAGACTATGTGTGAGTTATCATTGCTCCAACTTATCCTCATACAACAGTTCATATGATATCTTACGAAAAGTTATTTGGTTATTTTCCGTGGGTTTTCCCTTCAATTGTCAAGCAACATGTGCGATCAGTGCGCCTGCGCAAGCCCCTGCAACAAAACTACTTGGTTAGGAAATTATCGTGGTTTGAGTTAAAATAACTACCTAAGTACGGGACATGAACAGCAGTCAAAATAAAAAGTCCTGTATTTTTAAACGCACCTGTCCACCCGACCTCCTCCCTAAGCGGACTGTGTTGCTCTTTATACAACGTCATCTGTCCTGACTCACAATTATGTGGGTTATATTAAAATTATAGTGCATTACTTTTCATAGGTATATGTACAAACAGTGTATGAGAAAAGCCTGCATTGCTCATAGGTGTGTGTACACATGCTAAATACTAACTTTCTTGTGTACAGGCAGTTCACACGCACAGATTTAGAACTTGTTCTACGCACACTTTGATAAATAAGGCTCCGGGTTTAGGTTGAGAGACATTAAAGCTCGGATCTCCAGTCCATCAGTTGTAAACTGAACTTTTATTTCCAATGAAGTTTTTTATTCACTCAATCATGATCACATTCTCTCTGTATCGCTCTATTTCTGCATCCGTTTCAGCTTCTTTCCCTTTCCATGCATTTTTTTTTCTCAGCAATTTCTCATCGCGTGTGTAAAGTGTTTTCAATGAAATTCTTAAGTCAGAGCAAGGTCAGATTTTGAAGTGTTATAAAATTGGACCCTGGGGTTCTAATGTTTTCTGACGCAATGGTAGGAATTTGTACAGTTCAAACACAGGCCCAATTGCCTTTCCAGCAGGTGGAATTCCTGCATTTTTGCACTCTTTATGAATGTGAAAGGACTACCTTTGCCCCAATTGTTGACACATGGCAGTAATCTCAAGTGCTGGCTTCATCCGTCTGACATGCAAACAGATGATTTGCACTTGTTTTTTCAGACACAAACAAGTCATACAGCATATCCTTTACTGTTCCCATCTGAGTGGAAACTTACATTGTTGGCTACCAGAAGTTTGAGTCACACAGTGTGGAATATAGCTAAAGAAATATGATCACATTTCATTAAAAACGTTTCAGAGACAAATTGTTTATCTCAGAGACTCCTCTAAATGTATCACTATCTCCACCCAACTCCTAAATCATAAACAAAGCATAAACCTGTCTTACCCTGCCTTATAAAGCAATGGAGAAACCTGGTCACTTAGTGCAATGTTGAAGTCCAGTACACTGGTGCATAGCTTACTGTTCTAATAAACGATGGCCTAAATGGTCTTTTAAGGACTGACAAGAGTCCTAAAAGGATTACGAATAGTCCTAAAGAAATCCTTAAAAGACCTCCAATTGTGCTTTCCAGTTTCCAGCAGTATACACGAAAGATCCTCCAATAATTATTTAACTTGAGAAATCAGTGGACATAATACATGCCTATATACACAGAAATATCATATTTTAGCGATTGTTAAGAGTTGTGAGTATAGATTTTAGTCTGTGAAAGGGACCCTGAGAAGGGAGGTACTTGGATTCCTCCGGACTCTTAAATCACTCATGCATCCATAAAAATTCTGGACAACAATCAAGTGGGGACCTCTGATGTAAGATGCTTTGTGCACATGTGTGTGTGTGTAAAAGGTAAATCAGGCAGGGTCAGACCCAGAGGTGCCTGGGGCAGGTAGCACCACTATGTCACAGAGTCAAACCTGCACCTGTGTCTGGAGCTGTGCCTGTAATCTGCGCACAGCTGTCATTCAGAAAATGAATATAGAGGTCCTGCTACAGAGGATTTTTGCCTCAAATTTTCTTTTAGCAAAATTTATGTGCGGCACAGAAGTCGATTTTGCAACAAGCAGCTGAAAAGATGCATGAACATAATGGTTAAGAAAGAAGCTTACTCACACAGGGCAGCATGTTGGGATCAGTGGTGGTCTGTTTCCTTTTCTTTACGAGGTGAATTAATGCAACACACAGCAGCTCATTATGCGAGACATTTATTGCATGAGTTTAGTCAGCAGCAGCTCGCACCTTCCTTCATTTGTACAGTATGCATGCCCTGTATCATGCATAAAAACACACAGACACACACATTTGTGGCATGATCCGTATATGGTTAAGTAATTATCTGTGATAAAGCCGTGGGAAAGTTTACACAGTAAAAATATAAATATAAAACATATTTTATATAAATATATACATCAATTAACATGAACTCCCACCAAGCAAATACAACATATCCATTTCAAGTAATTGCATTGCCATCGAAGCCATTTGCATTGTGCCCAGGCCTTCTGGTTTTAGCAGCAAGTCTCCACTGTAGAATATATAGTAACCGCAAAGCAGTGGGGTTTCACACAGTTCTGCTTGTTTAGCTAAATTGGGCAGTCATGACATAACTGTGGCTGAGCAGGCTGCCTTATAGCGCCTTAGCTTTACAAGATCCCTGCTGTGTCATTAGCATTGTAGTATACTGTATCAACAATAGTCATGCCTGAAAGCCTTATGGTAAAGCATGACAACCTGCCCATTCATTACAGTGTTAAAACCATTTAGACAAAGTGTGGGTTAATACAAGTATGATCAGCAATAAGGATAAGCAGATCTGTCTCTGTTTTTATGTTACTGCATAATTGTGCCTTGTAAACAGTTTATCTATGCAATTAAAAGGTAACGAGCCACACTGAACAAAGAGCAAGTTGGGGCTGCTTTTGCAAAACGAATCTCATAATTTGTCATTATTGACCATGTTTATATTCACTTTTGCCTAGCGAGCCCTAATCTCCAGCCACATTCCTCCAGATGGGACCGGGTGTGTTTAAGTCTGCGCTCCAAGTTCTTGTGCAACTTCAGCACATCACCTGGCATATGAAACGACATGATTTCTTCCACGTTATCGAGCTCTCGAGTCAAACGGGCTTTCCGGATAAACAATAATGTCGCTGGCAGGAAATCAGCGGTGACAAAAATCCAAGTGATTTAGGTTAACAGGGAAAACGGTAACCCCCCCCCCCCCACTCAGCTCCGACCTGTGTTATGGTTTCCAAATTGAAACTCAAGCCTGCAGAATGTCATACAGCAGTACAATGCAGTACTGCTGTGCTCAGCATATGTGGCCAGGATTGGTTTACTAGAGTCCGATGTTTTATTTAGCATGCATCAAAGTAGTTGTGTGTGTGTCTGTCTGTCATTAGGGCATGCACCCGTGTGTTTAAAGGCACATCAAGGAACACTAATCAACAGTCTATTACAAATGTGATTGATGAACTTTGGCAGACTACTGCAGCCTAAACCTGCATAGGCCACATTGCTTTTGTGTGTGCATCACTGTGTGCAAGCACATGTCTGTGTATCCATATGTGGATGATATTTTATTCAGCAGATGTCACTGCCCCTGGTCACACTCATCTGAACAAGAAGACACACAGATGCAACCTAAAACCACGGGCTTGGATGGCTCTCTTGTAATAACCCTAACATCATTAAAAATAAAGGGGGGGAACATGACAATTACCACCTATTAGAGTCTGTCTCACTCAGGCGCACACAGTCTGCAATGAGTATATAGCCATGGCTGGTGGTTAGAAGACCTTCTGTATAGACTGATTTTATTTAAGTTATAACTTGGGTATTTCAATATTTATTTAACTACCATGTCTATATTATAGTGTGTCTCTAGACAAGACAACAGAGTAAAAATGGAGATCACCTGAAAGCTTTTAAAATGTGATTCTCCCTCCTTCCAAAGACATAAATAAAACAAATTCAAGATGTAACTTGGCCATAAATGTGGTTTACAAGCACATTCTTGACCAACATGATGACCAGCATAATCAGAGCAGGAAACCTCGTGTGAGCCTGAGCTCGACTGAGCGCTGTGCTCTCTGGCCAAAACGCCACTCAGAGAGAAGAATCTCTGGATTACATTAGCCCTGATCTTTGTTTATCTCATTGTCCACTTCAAAATTGACTGTGATGGATGTTTGTCTCTGGATATATACCTCTCTGTATGTCTGTGATTTTCAATTCTACTCTACTCTACTACTCTTTTCTATCCGCCATTCTGCATTTCACCCGTGCAATTGTCTTTTCACTTCAGTTCCGCTTCTTTCGTCCGCTTCTTTCGCTTTAGTTGCTTTAACTTGTACATTTTCTGGCAAGATCAAAGTTTTTTGCAGCCAGATTGTGAAATTGACACTGGAAAGTCATTATTGCATGCTCTTTAAGTGTTCTATATACACCTTGTCCTACCTTTCAAATGTAAACACTTTAAATTATTCTTAGTTTACTTCCCACGCAGTGTTTGGTACTATCTGACAGGAAGTATACTGGACTCTGTCTAGCAACACAGTTCCACTGAAAAGGTTTGTAAAGATGTTTTGTAAGCAAAAGTAGTAATGGTCCAGTGATGGCTTTCCAGTCCACTCGCAGTATAAAGTCCACATTTACGATAAGGCCAGAGTGCTTTTACTATAGTCGGGAATACTTAACATGCTGAGTTACTTCTCAGGACTCCAGCATGCCTGGTATTCTGAAATAGAAAGGGCCATTGCCGTATAGCTAAATCGTAACCAAAGACTCCAGCTTCACCTTTGGTGTAGACGAAATATGAATGGCGAGAAAGGACACATGCACTCAACCCCCTCTCATCCACAATCATGACATAATATAATATAATTGCGAGTGTCTGGTAACAGTGAGTTACCCACTCAATATGTTCTGACAACACTTATTAGGCTTTGTTTAATGGATTGCCTCTGAGAACATTGTGGCAGTGATTTTCCATGGCTGTCTACCCAACCGGAGACATCAGGAATACGCTTCCATACGTGTGAGGCAGTGCTATAAACACATGGACACCTGGGAATACTTCACTGTAGGGCCTCTTTCTCTCTCACGCACACGCACACTCTCACTCTTACTCTCACTCTCACTCTCACTCTCACTTGTAAGCTGCCCAAATTACATCTGTGTCCGTCAGAGAGGGTGTATGTAGTGAAAGTTGGTGATTTTCCATTTGATTATCCTTTGTGAGTCATCTCCATATGTGTGCAAGCTCGCTCGCTCTCTCTCTCTTTCTCTCTCTCTCACTCACACACACACACACACACACACACACACACACACGCAATCCCTCCTGCTGACTGCCGATGGAGACCACCTGGTCACGATCAGTCAGGGCCAGGGGTTAAAATCATTGTGTCTTTAGTGTGGTGGAAAACACTCATGGAGGGATTGGCAAGGCAGCAAGGAGGACTGTGTTGGACTTGACAAAGTGCGATGCAAGCACACTTATCAGGTCTGAACACCTTCAAAATGCATTTATTCGTTTGTCGAAATACCTCCGACACTTGACAGGCGCTCGACCATGACACATGTGGTTACTGTGTCATGCTAGCTTAAATACGGAGATATTTTAAAACCATACTTTCAAAGTCATAGCTCCGCTTCAATTGCTCTAATGCGCTACAAAGAAAATAGCTGTGATCAGGAAGGTATTTTATGGCTGAAAATAAGACAAATCACACATTTCAATGAACTAAATGTGTCCTGTAAGAGAAGTCGGGTCACAGGCAAAAGTTAACTGGGCACCAGGCTGTCTGGTTCTTACTTTTCAAACCTCTGACATATTATATCAGACCTTTAGCTCAGGAAGTAACGCTAATGTCACAGCCTATGGTATCTGCTGCCATGACACACTATTGAGCCCAGGTAATCATCCACAGCTGTCTACAAACACACGCAGAGACAGAAACATTTGGGATTCTTTAGGGTTTTTTTTTTTTTTTGTCAAACCAACTGTTTTAAGAGTGAGCCAGCGGATTGACACTGACAAAAGCAGACAGTGGAACAAAAGAATGGAAGCCATGGGGTTTATCCTAATAACGGCAGCAAATTCCTGCCACTGGGGCTCACCCCCTGAACGTGTCAATCTCCAGGTAAAAGCTGGAGCTAATCTAAAGCCAAAAAAACCCAAAGATGGTCTTGAGTAATGTGTTTTTGCTTTTTTTTTTTTTGTTGCAGCTCTGCGATACTGTAAGTAGGTCTACTTGTAAAAGGTAGGACAAGTGCTAATGGAGTCCATACGGTTCCCTGCAGAGCACCGGATGTTTTCGACAGCACCTGCCTCTCAACATTCATCTCTGACTACAGACTGAAGCAATGCTGATTAGTTGTGTAGTTTGGACCCCGATTGTCCGAGAGTGTGTGTAGATGTGTGTATACTGTACACTTAACTGTAATTGTGCTTTTTAAACAGTGTGACAGCGCAGAACCATCACTTTGTCTTTGTTTGCCCGCTACCCTTCAGCACTCGGTAGAATTTCAGAAGTAGCTGGAAGTCGTTGGCTTAAAATAGCTGTCAGTTGCTGTGTTTTATCCTGCACTTACATGCTCCGCTCTGCCAGATGCAGACTCAGTGCCATCTCTGATGTGGTGAAATCAATCAGTTATATTGTCAGCTGGTTTTAATGGCCACCTTGTCTCGGTGCCATGTCATTCTTTCCTAAAGTGTTTTATTTCTTTGTGTCTGTCTTCTGTCTCTCACTCTCCCTGTTCCTTTATTTCTTCTTTTCTCTTCTAGCCCCCTTTTCCAGTCAAGATGCAAACCAGAGCTGGCCTCCACGGCAACGTACAAGAGGAGGTGGTTGCTACAATAAGCATTTCTTAACAAACAAAGAAATAAATGTGTGAGAGCCAAGGCTGTTCACTGTACCTCCGCCCTCCGTCCGACATATGGCCGACACTTTGCAGACCCTCGACGTGGCAGCGGGAACACGTGACATCATCAACGAGTTGCAGGACATAATGCAAACAGGACATTTCTCATTCAGACACTGTTTTGTCAGGTTGATATGGGTTGAACTTCATTCACCATTTTCTGTCTTTTGGAGCTACAATATTGCTTCCTTGGAATATAGTTTCTAGTTTTTCATTGAATTAAGATGTTTATATCTGTAGATGCTGAGCATATACAACAGTACGAAACTGTTCACCCCCATTAATTGAGAGACCAGATGTTTATTGGACCCGACTAAAGGACATTTATTTTGCTTTTCGTTTATCGATATGTTTTCTTCGGTTGTTTTAATACTGTTATTTTAAGCTTCTTTTTAAACAACACTGTCTGCAACTAGAAATGTACCCAAGGGGATCATAAAGTTGAAATTTCAATCTTGTTTCTTGTCCATGTTTGGAGACCAAAGTTAAGGACTGTGAAGTTAATTTCATCTCATCTCTCATCCCCTCAAGGGGATTCTGGAGTTGACTCCCAGTTTTGGGAAACAACTGTATGCTTGAGCAAGACAGAGAGAATAACTAGCGTCTGGAGTGCTGCTGAAGAGCTGGCCCTTTGTGCTCTGATCTCCCCAGCTATGAAAAAAAAGAAAGAATGAAAAGATCCACATGATGATTACATCTATGTAATATTATGTTCTGATTTAAAATCACAAGCTTTTTGAAGGTAGTCCGACAGAAGCAAAATTTTCCCATTATATTTCTGCATTTGATGTTGTGCCGATATTGAGAGTCATCTGATAAAGTAGGTCAAGAAAGACGTCTGGTTTGTCCACGTCTATTGTTTTAATGATGTCATAAATACATGACTCACACCCGTACATCATTATTGATCATCACACTTCCCATTTCCATCCCTCGCTTTCACACGCAGACACGTGTGCACATGGGCGTGCACACACACGCACAGAGGCATGTTCTGTATGTGGTTTGGTTTATAGTGATGTCATTTTACAAATATTCGGCATTGCAGGCTTGTCAAGATTGTGGAGATGAAAGCACAAGAAGTTGGTAAGAAACTCTAAATCTTGTCCGCAAGCAGAAAAGCTTGTTTCTGTAATTACATGTACGACGATACATTCTTAAACCAGATTGCTCTTCAAATTCTGTGCTCTTCAACACAGACCTCAAACAGTAGCTGTCTACAGCCCTGAAACTAACTCGCAGTGAACTCTAGCTGACTGCGGAGTCGAGTTACAGACTGGTCTACTGACATATACATATACAAATATGAAAGTAAAATTCATGGTTAATACAGTACGGGATGTCTTCGCTGTTGAGATGTGTCAAAGTTTGTATGGATGCAATGTTACAGTTGGTGGAGGATTGGTAAAGGGCAGTAACATTTGGGCATGGTGTGGTAGCATGGTGACGATAAGTGGTGATGTGTGGTCCCCAGGGTTAGGGTGGATTTAGTCAGAGGTTTATGAATGGAGTGGAAGAGACATCTTTATGGCCCTGAGACCCACTCTCGCCGCTAGAACACACTAAACACCAGGAGAGCTCGGTTCAGCAGACCGCCAGGAGCCCCACATCGTGACATGTATGGATCGAAATGTGCGTGTGTGTGTGTGTGTTGCCTCCAGACTCCATCCACAGAATACATTTTAATAGGGCAGCCATTGGTGAAAGGTTAGCTGAGCTTAGGTACCTTTCTATGAACTCTGAGGGGTACAGTGATGAAGTAAATACCTTATATTACAGAAAATCAACCGTAGGACTTTTGTCCTTCGTCGAATAAGAATGTTTTCTATGGCAAAGAGCGAGTGGAAAAATGCAACAGCAATTACTGTGAAAGTTAAGATTGGCTATAAATGCGGGCTGGAAATGCTTACTGCAACGTTCAGTGTAACACGGTAAGCAGCTCCACCTTCAGTGCGTAGACACAGGATATTGAAATCTCTTTGGGTTCCATAATGAAATGATTATGAAACGGTCCCCATCTTTGAGTGAAGTGATGGAGCTCTGTGCTGAACGGAGGGTGAAGCCGTTACATCTTTTCCCAGTTAAAGAGGCTTAGAGAGCAGCAATCTAACGCCAGTGACCTGCGTTGATTAGAGAAGTGTCTGGCACAGAGGCAGTGTGTGTCTGCCAAGCTCTAACCACCCAAGAACAGTATAACACAAACGCACACACACAGTATCCTTTTTTCTTTCTTTTTCTGCTGACTTCATGGCTCCCCTAATTTTGGAAACTCGTACCTAAAATGGAAACCGCAGATCGTAGGGAGTCTGGGTTCCACATCATTTCCAGTCATCCAGGATCAATTAGGTGCGTCATTCCATTCGGTTGATGTTTCATTCACTCAACATGGGATTCGATGGGGTGAATAGCATTTTGTGAAAGTTTGTGGTAATAGACCTGAGAGTTGATCAGTATCAAGCAGACTCAAACCCTTTGTGACATATTCCACAAGTTACTCCAACTAAGCCTTTGCTGAGATGACACATGTTTGTGACGCACACACACACACACACACACACACACACAATAATTGCAGAGTGATATCCCACTCATGGGCGCCTAGTTATAATAAGATTGGTGACTGACAAGGGAAGGTATCCGGCAGAAAACATTTTTCATTTATTTAACACCTTAAAATGCCATTTCCTGCAATATAGAGCCTTCATTCACGCTCTATAAAGCTGCTCTTTCACAATAAAGCTCAGTTTATATTATGCTACAGTGTTTCCAACAGGATTTGTGAAACTCTGGTGGGTGGACCCCGTACCATCTACGTGCTCTTGTAAGAAAACTGTGCTCTTGTAAAGAATTGTATTAACATTGGATGTATAGATATGAGTGGTGATGACATGGCAAAAAAGTCACACACGCAAAGCATGGTAATAAGACTGGGTCCGTGTTTCAAGACGGATTGGGTGGCTTGCCGTAATCGCCGCAGACCGCTGCCGCACTGAGGACAGTCCGTCATCGACGACGAGGTCTACGTCTATGTAGACAAACTAGGTAAATGAATGAGAAACACCGGCTGCAAGAGACTAGTTTTGTGTTAACAAATTGTATTGTTGTCTGTATTGCTCTGCTGCAGTGTGTGAAGTTAGCGTTTGTGGGAGAGGGGACTTCCTGTCATTTCACGTGAAATAAAAGCAGTTTTATTTGTGATGAAAAGCTTTAAAATGGTGAATTAAAACATCAACATACCAGTACCAGTAGGAGACAACCCTTCTGACCCAGAAAATCTCATGTTGTGTGCTACAATATTGAAAGGTCAACTCCGGATGTCCTGAAGTGATTCTCTGGACATTAATAGAGCTCATATGAGAAAGCGACTTTAGTAAGAACGGGAAATTCATTTTTCATATAGGCCTACTACATATGAAACGACCGGATATAACTATTTTTGATCGAAATTACCTCAAAAAGTGAGTATGCAAAAAACCCATATTAGCTACCCCAAGTCTAATAGTGGGGATGCAGCTGCTCAACTTGCTCCATTGCTAAGGCGCCTATGATCTCACTTATTGTCCTGCATCTTTTCCATGATTATTTTCTTTTGTAGTTTTTACCATTGCAGTGTTTTCCACCTCCCCGCCCTTCACAGTCTTCAGCGTATACAATCCTTGTGTGTTTGACCCTGCCTCTCCCACCCAGAAAAGCACATCAAATAACTGACAGATGTGTTAAGGGAACATCTGTCCAGAGCTATCTCCATGTCAAAGGAGGTGCCAAGTACAACGAAACTCGAAGATAGTTTTTCTCCGGAGGATTGAAAAGAGAAAGAAATTCTTTTTATGTTATCACTTGACTTTATGAACGTGAGGGGTTCTCACAGTAGACAATTAGACACCAATTTCCTCTCATAAGGCTCAGTTTCCTGCACTTTGACCCATAGATAACTGCAGTAAGAGGAGCTTTGGATGCTGTGTGAGTGTATTTTGGCCAAGTGTGCAAACATAATCCCCAGCCATCTCGAGACCAGAATGTGAGAGACTTTTGGAATACAAAGACATTGTGTATTCAATATTACTTTGAACAACACTTTGGATTTAGAGGGAAATGAAGGCTCAAGGGACAGCATTTTAACATTTCATTCAAAAGGTTATTATTTAGAAATTGCTTTGTTTTGACAGAAAACACTGCTCCCTTCCACTTAAATACAAAATAAAAGTTCATTCTGAAATTATCTTCACATCTTGTTTTCATGGTTTTGGTCATCGTGGTATAACATGGTGCTCACCAAAGTAAATGATTAGATCTGGGAACATGGTGGTATCACTACCATTACGTCAGAATGGGCAAAACAATAAACAGACAGACATTCTATGAACAAGCCAAACAGAAATTTAGCCCACCAATAATAAAAAGTAGTCCCTCAGTGTGTGCGTGTACATCTAAGAAAGAACAGTAGGTCAAAGTTGAACTAGGAAGTCATTCTTTAAACTGTGATGCATGTTTACAACTGACAGTTTGGATAATATTTTTAACTTTTGACATTCTTTTACTTTCTAAATAAGTTTGGCTAACCTGGTTTATTTAAAACCTGTATGGCTGTCAGACTTCCCTTCCTTGTTACCCTGTCAAACTTCTTTTTTTGTTGCATTCCCAGATCTCAGAAATCAGATATTAACAATAGAAATGCTTAGCAATGAATTTAAGACTAAAGTTGGAATACACCGCATTTTATCATTTAATACTGATTAAATAATGGGGCCAGTATGGGTGATTCAAAATGTAATCAGGAAATAGCAAACTAATAGCTCACTATTGAGGTAACGTCTGTCTTCAATGATCCTGCCCTTTTCAGAATAGTTTGGTGAGTAAAAGGGAAAGTAATACAATGTGGAGGAAATAAAAGAGTCTACAGCTACTCTAGTGATGCTTGGATTTAACATGCTATCGTCACTGAGAGCCGACATGCTCTCAATGACATTTTGAAAGAAAAAATGTTTGCTGATGTGTAGCAGGTATACTGTAATGTTTCCCATGTTAACCATCTTAATGTAGCGTGTTAGCGTGCTAACAGCTGCTTAGTAGCACTAGAAGAAAAGGGGATGCTGACAGAATAAAATATTCTCTGAAGGTATTTTGACACTTTTATTGGAGTCTAGACTCCATGATTTATGGTCCTCTATTCATCCCATCAATTCAGCAGTATGAGCCTCAGCCTTATGCTTCATGATTTGTGCTCAATGTTGTTGTGCTGCAAGATGTTCTCCATGCTCCACCTCCTGTCACGGCCACACTTAAGTGTTCTGTAACTTGTTTTCACCAAACATATATTTGTGAAAACCTGAGTCACTGAACTCAATAAAGCCCTTTTTATGTTGCTCCACACAACCAAACAAATGGCATATGCCTTAAATCCAATCCAATACACTACATTTTCTTCAAATGTGTTTTATGGTTTGGAGATTCCTTTATCCCTTTGCGAAAGACCTCGTCACTGAAGGTCTTCAAGCTTATTGCTCTCTCACTCCATACTTCTTTCTGTTCCCTTTTCACCGCTTCTCTTTCGGTCCATCCTTCACCGTGGCGCTGTAATGGCTTTAGCAGATGCTATTTTGAAGTAGCAGATAGTAGCCACAGTGTAAATTTGTTCTGGGTTTTTGTTTATGGCTTTTACTAAGCCCTGTAGGCCAGCACCAGCCCTGTTGTCTGTCAGATGTCTACTGCCAGCCGCCACACACAGAGGAACAGAGGCGCTTAAAAAGAACCATACCAGTGGTTTCGCACAAACAACACAGTAAATCCTATGTGTTTAAAACTTACATTACCGATATCCATTTCCCAATTCCTGCAAGTGGTGCTGTAATGAATTTTTCCCACTTTTCAGGGAGTCATCTTTTTCAGTTCATTTTAGTACGCCATTAAAATCAGTTCACACAATTTGCTCAATATAGCTAATGCATCGTATTTAGGGGTGTCCCGATTCTCCAATTCGACTTTTGATTTTAAAAAAAGGTCACGAATTGATTAGATTTTCAATTTAAACATCTTTTTTTTCCAGCATTGGTGGCTATGCCATTGTTTGTAAAGATCATCAGTTTTATGCCCTGACAACTGTCATTTTCATGAAAAAAACAATTTCTGATTTCACCTGGGAACAATCTGCAGGCCACACAAAAACAAAAAGAAAGAACCACTGGATGGCAATAGGTATTTTACAACAACGGATTGAGTTTCCTTACCTGTAAATAGCCACCAGATGCCACATGATGACTTCAGGGAAGCAGGAGGATTTTCCAGTTATCTTGTTTCTCAGTCATCACTGACTCCGTTAGTGGTCATGGTTTCTCCAAAAGTGCAGCTGCTGGCTACTGGTAAACTGCGCTGTGTTATCTTGGTGCTGAAAGGCTTGCTGTCACTGTTGCTGCTGTTGCAGACGTGCGCAAGTAGACAGGGGTTGATCGAAAAATTTTACGGAGAATTGCAGATCCTGCTTTTGATTCTGTTAATCAAAATCATCTGCATTGTTTTTAGTTTCATTTATTAGACTTTTATAATTGTGCATTGATCTGTGAATCTTTCCTAGTTGTGCATTTGTATGCTGGAATGAAAGTCTGACCACAGAGCTTCACCATTCAGCTGCCACACAACATAACGAAAAGTATTTTTGCCGACTTCAGATTGGGAGAAATGTGTAATTCCTCTCCAAATCAGAGTTGGAAGGAGTTTAGACACATTGTTACAAAAGCTGAAATATGGCTGCATGATTTTGGAAGGGGCTGGAACTAACTAGAATTATAAGCAGATAGTAGTTATTTGGCTTAAACATGAAAAAATACTGATATGCTCCTTTAAATCCTGCAGAAGCACTTCTTGTGCAAGCCAATCCTGATTCCAGTTATTACTGACAGAGTACAAATTGAAGATGGTGAACACAGTACTGTTGATATTAATAGAAATAAGAAAGTGTTTGTTATGCAGACAAAAGACCAACCTCCTGAATTATAATTCTTTCATGAGTCTGCAAGAAGACTGGGAGAGGAAGACCACATTTGTCCTGTTTTCTGGAGAAGCCTTGCAATATCAGAAACATTAATTCTCTTGTTTGTTAGGGAACATTCAAGCGTTATCTGAAGTACATGTTTCCAAAGCAGAAGCAACAAGTGCATCTAACCAAAGAGTTCAGAGGAATTCTTACGATTACTGATCCCACTGTTTATATCAATAATTCACTATGTCCATGACCTTTCCAGTAAACTCTGTGCTTTGGTTACATCTAAACAAATGACAAAAATGCTCTTGAAGACTCACACAAGCTTGGGCATGGTAGATCTGGTGTGTGTCCCTCTTAATTGTGTATAAGTGTGCGCTGGTGTGTATGTGAATAATTTGTCCCCACTCACAAGTCATCTCAGTCCCTTGGTGTCTCCAGAGCAAGCTGATGAGCTAATTTCCATTACATGTTGTGTCTTATGCTGGCATTTCCTATCTAATCCCCCTCGCAGACTGTCTGACACTGATCTCTTTTTGTCTAAGCATACCAAAGGATAGCTCAGGACAAAGGAACGAGCCTAAGAGCTTATAAAACCTTCAGATCAAAAGCAGTGTTCATTTTCAATATGTTTGTGTGAGAGACGAAAGCCATTGTGGATCCTCATGTCTAAATCTTGTGCAATGTCCTTCCTTCCCAGCATCATTACTTCGTTTGTCAAACAATGATTGGTGGTTTTCTCACCATGTAGGTGTCTTGCCGACCAGGAGGTATCATTAAGTTCAACCCCACAGCAGTGTTTTATTAAAAGATAAGACTGGCGATATTCTATATTTGTCTCTTTAATATGTCCCACTAGCCCAGCCTGTCTGTGGCAATGTGTTGAAACTGAGGATGTCATTTTTCAAAAACAGGTCGCAAATAGATCATTTCATTTTTTGTGGGACTATTACGCGTCACAAATTCAGTGCGCCACAGAGTGATTCAAAGTACAGCCATTGCAACAGTGTGGCTAATTGATGTGTTCTTAATAGTTTTTAGACGAGATTGTAGCACAAATAATTCAACTATGAATCACAGACAGACATGTAATTTACATTATTAGCTGCAACAACAACCTTTCCCTCACCACGTTGTAGTTTCCATTCCAGATATTGTAGAAAGTGATACTACAGTACTCGAGGTGTTATACTGCAAGTCCACTCGTCTTTCCTGTTTAGGAGTAGCTCAAAAAAGACCATAATATATCAGTGTTGAGTTTACAAGGTTCCCGGTAAATACCGGTGGCTTCTTGACTTGGAAAAAAAACATCTGCTGCTTAAATTTCCAAGTTACTCTCAATGTCATTCCTGCAGTTACTCTTATTTTATGTATCTGGTGTAAACAGGATGGTGGTAGGAGTTACCAGAAGCAATATTTCAGTAAACAGACCTCTGTTGGGTCTGCAATAGACTAGACAATATTATTGACTATAAACATGGATAAAAGTAATTGATCGCTCAATGCTCCTTAAAGTTTGAGCACCGTGGCTGTGAGATTGCAGAGGAAGTGACACACCACATATCTTCAGAGACTGGGAGTGTTTTAAATGTTGGTTAGAGGTGTGGGGGGGGTCATGCCTGGAGGTTTGCAGAGGCGGTAATGGAGCATTTCCTAAAGAGTATGATCTCTAATAAGCATACCAGTCTAATTTCCTCTCGTTTGTGATCCCCCTCAGGGTTCTCACCAGTTCTTACCTGATTGGAAAAATATTCAGATTAGTCAGAGCGGGAAACACCCAGGGATCTCCATGGTGTCATAAGGGTTGTCATAAAATAACTTTAGATCTGACGGGTGTAAACAGGTAGTTTCCCTTATTCTGACTGTATCCTGCCCCTGTGTAACCTGTAATCACTGGTGTACATTCAGTAATGTATGTCAGACTCAAACAATTCATGCCGATACAGGAGCATCTCAGCGTCAACACACTGGAGACAGAAACATAAATCCGATTTCATTCCAACATCAGGGAACACGACTTCTCACTATACGGGTTGTGTTTGGACCTGTGAACGTGTGCTCGTAATAGTGTACATGTTGACCTGGTTAACCCTTTAAAAGACTCAGTGGTGTTTCTAAGGAGTAAAGCTCTGCCAGCTGCTGCTTTGTTCCTCTCTCAGATGTCTCTTTTAACGCACTCTTTCTCCCTTCCGTCCTCCTCTCTCGTCCCCTCCTATCTCTTTACAGTTCACTTTAACCCCCTGCCTCTGTCCTCTACGCTCCGCAACTAACCCCGACTGATCACTTCTCATGTCCGACTCAAACTTCATTTCTGTCTTCCCTACAAACACCTTATACGCTTTATTGAAAACACCGATTCCATTTGATGAACCAAAAAAACTTGGCACAACATACAGTTGCCATCAATGTTTAGTTGCCTAAACTTTTTGTTGCTTCCAACAATGTTTCAATATCTCTGATCACACAATAGGTGCGGACATATTATAACAACATGAAGATGAATGGGAATTGGTTCAATGGTGCCAATATTGAACCAATCACTATAACTATGTCATAAAATGTGTCAGATAAAGCTGTCAAATGTAGTATAGTTACCAAATGCTGAACAATTTCACATGTTATTATTTTTGACAGTGTAATTATATCCTTACAACTTGAGAACAAGGAAATTATTCATGACACTGCTATTATATGATTACACAGTGTACTAATTACACTGTCATTTTTTAAGGCCCGTCATGTCATGTCAATGACAATTGATTAATTTAAATTATCATTAGAGATTAACAAAATTTCATTTGAGATGAATTACTAACAGTCCGAAAAAAATCTGGTAGTTTATCCTTTCAACATTATGATGGCTGCTAATAAAGCGTGGGCCTGGGGGTCCTGACCATGGACATTTTGAGCGTCAAAGACTTAATTTCCTGCATTCTGGTGAATTTTTATGCACCAATTTATGGTGGAAATGTCTTTATTCATGTGAAGGAAAAACACAAAATTCAGGCAGCAGGTGACAATTCAAAATATAAAAATATAATGCAGTTATGCTCTCAGGCATTCTGTATTGCTTTCAAATAGTTATTCTCCCGTAGATAAACTATTTTCATTTAATGTTGTTCTTGCAGAGTCAACACAGAATTGACTCTTTCATCCTCTTTTGTGTCTTTTGTTTGGAGAAGTAACATCTTTAAATGTGCATTCATATTCACGACAACGTACATTCAAAAATGTTTTATTAATTTATAAAAGCCCAGGACTTTAGAGCTCATATGCGTTTCAGCAAAATTCCTGCTCATGGTCACAACTTTCTGCACATTCAAAACATAGCCAATTCCACATATCTGTGTTCTCTGAGAAGTCGTAATATTGCGAAAAAATTATTATCTCCTATCTTCGTTTAGAAGCGGTGTGGTCTGCACTAATATCTGGCCCTTTAGCTGCTAAATGCGCCACTACAATATGTTAACCAGCTAGTTACCAACTCACCTGCACTGAACAGCATGGAAAAATACAATATCTGCAGCGTGTAATTTTAAAATAGTTTTGACGGTTGGCACATGTTCTTTGTATTTTGTAAGATACCGAGTGCTTGTTGGCAAGGGCACAAAGTAACATGTACCTGCTTGTGCTTGCAGTCATAACTTATCTGGTGTTAATGACCACAAACATTGAATGAAAGTGGAAAATTCTTTGACAAATTGAGAGGAAATAATTGTAATTATCAACTGTGATGTGTAGATATCAAAGGACATGTTCTGACGAGGTGGGATGCGAGTCCCAGAAGTTTCACATTTGGGAGAAAAGTGGTGGTTTTCAAGACTTTGTGGTTCATATCTATGAAATCTGTGTAAAATGATTAAAAAATTTAAAATAAATCAGGGGAGTTTGTTGGAGGAACTGATCTATATTGGATTTAGTCAAAAATTGTGAATAAGGTTCAATACATGCAACATCTTTAGCATTGCTGTACGATTGTTGCTGGAGAGTTGACCACAAAATATATTTTCATATGTGGGTGAGGACGCGAGCGAAGCGATTTCCTGCTTCCATTTTGTTGCCTTTATTCCTCATGGGGGATTTACTGTACACAGCTCCATGCATCCTGCGTTTGCTCCCAGATTTGTGTGACTTTATTAAAACCATTACTGGCTCCTGTCTTAATTAGGCTATATGGGTGATATACTGTATGCAGAAGCTTATCCAACCGCAACAATGTGTTTTGAGGCAGAGATCTAAGCCTTCATGTCTATGAGTTGTGAGCTGTGAAGCAACAGACCCTGAGGCCAGGGCTCCATTACAAGACACAATGCCCTCTGTGTGTGAGAAACAGCCAGCCGCTAAACAACTTGGCTAAAGAGTTGGGTTATTTGGATACCATGAATCTGTCATTAAATCTTAAACAGCTAGAAAGGTTTGAGTTGAGAAGATAAAATGTATGGCTTGAAGATGAATTTTCAACTTAAAATGTTGTGATAATAATGGTCATATGACAATAACCAGGAGGCAATATCAGAGTCCAGTTGTGGGATGCACAACAGCATATGATATTAAGACTTAAGAAGCTCTCATTTCTTAACTTTGGCACGGACCCAAATGCGAAATTAACACAAGATGTTGGTAGATTCAACATTTTGCCAAAATCTCTGGGAACTGGTTGCAGTAGCAGCGGGGCATGTCACAGAAACAATGGTGAGAGAGGCTAAAGGTTAATACACTTACTTACCGAGCACACAGAACCACATTAACAGACACAGGCACGCATAAACACACACAGGGACTTTGGGTTTAATGCAGAGCTCGGTTTCCTCTGAGAGTAGATTAGGAGGGAAAACTGTGGGAACAACTGGAAAACTATTCATCTTGGGAAAAAACGTCTTGATAGTATGCGAGTAAACGATGTAATGTCTGTTTTCTCGGAAGCTTCAGGTATATTTAGTTGTTCTTCTGAATCCATCTGTACATATCGTGCATGTGGCACAGTGCGTATGAGTGTGAGCCCGGCTGTTTGTTAGCCTGCGTACACCGCGTGGTGGGACAATAGCGGGATTCTGCCTAGCGAGACCGTGGGAGGAAGGGGACAGAAGAGTCAATGAGTGAAGAGGCTTCTGGGATGCGTCAGTGCAAGGCCATGATGAGGGTGTAGGAGGACGAGCCCTGTAACTCAACAATGCGCAGAGGAACAGCCATTCAGTCGCCTCGCAGGACGACACGCACATGCACACAGCCATAGGCACACACAGTCAACAAAAAGGTGCAGGTGAAATTAAGCCATTCATCCACCTTCCTCGTGATATGTGGATAACTGGGCCAGAAAGCCTCAATCAATGACTGATTCTTTGGCGTAGGTTTTAACTGGCCATTACGGAAGAGAAAAAGTGAATGTTGTGGGAAATGTTAGAGGAGAGATGAGTCAACCATTGACTAGTCTGACCACTGCTTGTGAAAAAAAAGATGTACGTCATCCAGAGGGCTTTGTGTACGATCTTATTATCATGCCCATTAACAAAATGACAAGTTATGTCAGAGGTCATATGTATTAGGGTAATGGAGGGGTTTCATAATGTGTGCTTGTACATTCATTCTGCAGGAACATTTTGTAAGTCATGTTCTTTACAAACGTGTCACGTATCTGATGATTTAGTGCAAAGTGTGGAAATTAAAATGTAGCTTATGTGACCATGCTGAAACCAATAACTTTTTCTTCTTTTGAATAATGTTTACTACTCATTTTAAGGGCAAAATTAAAAGAAAATGATCATTGGTGTCATTATAAGCTTTTTAGGACTATGATTTATATGACAAGTTATGATGGAAGTGATGCACAAAATGTACATATATCTAACAAAAAAAAAAACATCTGGTTCCCTTTATTCCTACTGGGCTAAAGAATGACTGACACACAACACTGAAGGGACGGTTCGCTCAAATTACAAAAAGAAAAGCCCCCCAAAAAACACGATTTCTCTCTTACCACTTGTTGCATCTCATCATACAGATCGTTTATTTGCCGAGGTTTTGAAATACCTGTTTTGGAGAGGTTGAAAGACATGTTATTGTGGTTCTAAAAGCAAGGAATTTAAAAAAAAAAATGAAAATTAAACAGGAACATCTTGTTCAGAAACAGTGTCACAATATCTCTGGATAAGTCACAAAACACACTTTCAACAGGTTTCACAAAAGGAACTACTTTTTCTAAAAAACCCTAACCTCAATGTCAGGTTGTAGATACTGTACCTCAAAACCTTGACACATAAAACCAAAACTATTTGCATAGCTAGATACCGCCAGGTACATGAGAAAATATGTTCTTGTGTGGTTTGGGTAAACTGACACTTTAAGTTGCATTTGACTTGATATTCTATCACCCGGATCTGTGCTTGTCTGTTTCAGCAGGCCTGTGCGTCCCTGTATGGCACCATTTAGCCGGGGAGAAACCTGTCCTACCGTTTTCCTCAGATATCATCAAAATACATATCAAGTGCGACTAGAATAGACAGTTGTTAAATGCTTGGAAGAAAACAGTATTTGGATTTGGATGTGGATTTTATCATGCTGCGCTGCACTGCTGCCCTGCGGCTGCGTATCAGTAAGGAATTAACTCGCATATTGTTGCGATCCATCCAAATGATGAAGATAATGTAATATTGTGCAGAATGCATCGCGATAATTACGCGCTGTGTGGTAGTGTAAAGGATAGACGTCAAGTCTTTGCAGGCATTCACTGGAATTTATAGAGCTGTAAATTGAAGACCACACATTAGGACTGGACTGACTCATCCTAGTTATTATAACACACAAGCATGCACGTGCAATGTAATAATGATCAACAACATATTTTACAGCGCCAAACCCTGACACGAACAGCCTTGTTGATACGTATATCCATGGGAAAGGTGTATTAATTTGGTTAATTTCTTATTATAAATTTCTTGTTATAATTTACAGAAGTGACCAAAAAGTTAAACTACGATATAAAAAAAGTTTAACAACTTTCAGACCCTTATCCTAAATATACTGGGGCAAAAACTTAGCCTAGGGTTAAGAAACCCGATCAACCCAATCAATTTTAAAAATCACCTGCATTTAGGTCGCAGCCTGAAACAAGGTCAAACTCATGCACACGGATCCTCCGAAGTAGCCGCCGAAATGCCTGATATCCCTGTACTCTTGACCTCCTCTACACCCTCCCAGCCAAAATGCTCACCCCTCCTCAGCATTTCTCACCCTTAACCAACCCCAGAGTGGGGTGCAGGGTCAAAGTTCAATGGCTGGGGGGGGTCCCCTTTCAGGCTCAGCCTTGATAACAAGGGCCGAAGCAGTTTTGACAGCGACAGAATCTTTTACACGCACGCACGCACACCCTCAAAAAGAGCCACATCAGCTTTAGGGAAATGCCCACTTGAGTTTGAACTCAACAGAGGGGTTCAAAATTCTTGAGCAGAGAGAGACCCCCCTCACATTCTCACCTGTGTTATTTCTTTCAGGGCCCATTTGCGCCCAATAAAGTGTTCTCATTAACACCGAAACAGCAACTCAACTCAAAAGTATTTCTATTTTCCCAAGAGGAGGAGAAAAGGATGACACTGACACACAATCCTTCCTTTCTCTCATTTCTCTCTTTTTTTTTCTTCTCCTCTCTCTGTCTGTCGGAGCAGAAGGGTGGGATGTTTGTCTGCTCAGCGCCAGGGGCTCTGACAACGATACGGTTCAGGTCAGAGAGAAACTGTGAAAGAGAGAAATGCATAGAACCAGAAAGAGGGTGAGAAGGCAGGACGGAGAGGTGGGAAAATAAAGATGTATAAACAAGAAAGGGAGAGAGATGTCAGAGAGGGACTGTTGTGATACTGGAGCCTGGAGGCCTTGCTGAATGCAGGGTGTGGCTGTGCTCTGCCCAGGGTGAGGGGATATCATAGTTGCATGGTTTGACTTGTTCTTCTATTTGCCATTTTTTCTCCATTTGCCATTGACAAGTACCAAGGATGAATTCCTGGTTGCAACAGACCATCAAAATTCTATTCTTCCGTTAATTTCATTGGACTGTACACATTTTCAATGTAGCAAAAGAATGTGTATCACCACAGTACTATACCAGCTTCTAGAAAATGGCAGTGTCGCGGATTTCTGAAATGGTCAACCAAGGACGTTGGTGGTTTAACCCGACGTGTGGCCGAGAAATGTTGGACAACCAAGTTGCCAAGTATGTATGTATGCCAAGTAAGTATGCCAAGCTAGAAGTGACTCAGGTGTGGAACAACAACGACAATCTTGGAAAGATTTGACTGCACAGGAAAAACCGTGACCTCCCTTTTAGGTGACGTCAAGTCTCAAATAAAAAGTAGTTGAATCATCGCATTTGCGCAAAAGAGACAAATGGATGAAATGGTGAATGGAAGGAGAGGATGAATAACAGCAACTAGGTGCAAATTATAAGCAGCTGTAAAAAAAAAAAAAAAAAAAAAAACTTTTTTGTCACAGTGGAAAGAGTAGGCACTAGGACCTGCAGTGAGCCACACGGGAGGGAGGGAGCAGCTTTAGGACTCCTCTTACTAAACTTTTAGAACAATCCATTTCCCAAAGAGTGTGGAAGTGAGACGGACAGAAGTGGATGGCCTGAGACCTCGATTTGGAGATTGGGATAATTCTGCCCTTGGCCTGGAGAGAGTGAGGTGGAATATAACAGAGTTCATCTGGAAGTTTTCACTCACTGGAGAGAGCAGATAAGAAGCATTAACAGGCTGGTGAGTCCTACCTTGATCTTTCAACATTTTAATTAAACATATTGTTAATGTGTGGGCCGTTTGTGCATACAGGAAAGAGAAATAGAGAGACGGAAGAGAGAGTCTCTCTAAGAAGTTTTCTTCATACCTGTCATTAAGTGAAAGTGGAGCCTCTGAATTGAGATTGAGCTCAGCAGCAGCCAGTTAAGTCCTCTGTTGGGGGGGGGGGGGGGGTCCAGCTGACTACCACACACAAGAGGTACTAAGAAACGTTTAGCTGGGTGATAAATATAAAGTTTGAAAATGTTGAAGAAACTGAGCCAACACAGTATTTTTCCCAGGTACAGATGGAGAGAGGGAATGGAAGAGGAGAGGGTGTAGAAAGAAAGAGAATAGAGGTGAAAAAAGGGGTTCTCCAAACTTCAATGGGAGCCAGTTCACCGTTCAGAAAGCTCCTGGGACATCAGGTTACCTTCATTCTTTCTCTCCCTTTTCTGCCTCTGTCTCTTTCTCCCCCTCTTTTTCTATCTGTCTTTTCCTCCGCTCATGTTACACAACCCTTAAAGGACTTGTACATTCTGATGAGCTCTAAGGTCCGACATGAAGTATGTTGCTAAGGTTATCCTAGTGTCTAGGTGGGGCCCGGTGCTTGTATGGGTGTACAGCTGATCAATGTTTTACACTCCGATATGTATATTTGTGTGTGTGTGTATGCAAGCGTGTGCGCTAAACACAGACCTCATGCCTGCCACTCCTACCAGGGAATTCCTTTCGGGCTTTGACAGGGGAGGAATGTCACTGCGGGCCAACATTTACGCACACAAACAAACATCACACACAGAAGGCTTCAAAAGTGTCCTACAGGTGCAGTCATTTGGTCAGCCACGTTAGACCTGTTGTGTTATTTTGATTCAGTTTGAATCTGAAGAAATGTAGGTGTTGTTGGATTCAAAAATAATTCCAAATAGTAAAAAGGTCAGCTCATGTTTTCACTCACACACTTAGCCACACACGTTTGTACATTGTCTGCTTCTACAGCAGTGTGTGTGTGTGTGTGTGTGTGTGTGTGTGTGTGTGTGTGTGTGGGATGAGAAAAACTTATCCAAACTTTCAGCGCAGGCCAGCGAGTAAAGCGCTCTCAAGAGAAAGGTGCTCTGTCCGGTACAGAAATAAATGTTCTAAATTGTTTACGAGTTTCAATTTTGCTGCCAGTGTGTGCCGGAGGGGAGCGGACTGTGTTTTCATCACCTCTCTGTTGGTTCACAGAGGAAGTGGAAAGAGAAAGCTGCAGCAGTCTGGCTATATATCTTACATGACATCTCAAGAGATACTGTAGTTTGTCCATGTGGTTAACGTGGGATAATTCAGAGCACATTTCCTTTTCAATTTCAACTGCAATTGATATGCATAGATTTTTCGGGCCTCATAAAGATCAGCTTTATAAATGATATGTCATGATCCCTCTTCTGAGGAGAAAAAAAAATTGTAACCCAAAAGGGAGAAAATCACATTTTATATGTGTTTGTTGGTCTCGTGAAGGCACCCGCTGGCTTTGCACATTTAAATGATGTATAGTTCAAGCATAAAGCCAATCAAAATGTTTCATTGTCACTGCTCCGTCATTGTTGTGACAGGGACACTGAACGACAGCCAGATAACAGCCAGAAACACACACCAAAAACCACACCAAATATACAGTACAATATGAGTTCATACAGTAGATCTGCGACATATACCTCGTCTTAAACACAGCAATGTCAACAACCAAGAGAAATTGCACTTTCTGACATAACTCTGAAGGCAAGAAAAGTAGTCGGCTTTAAAACATTTTTTTACCAACATTTACCCAACAATCTACAATTGAGTCCGTCTGTTAACAATGTACTTGGCTCCACTGCTGGCTCACCTGTCCGTCAATCATGCAGAATGACCCAGAAGCTTGCGGACTAAAAAGGGAATTTGTGCTTATACATATCTTAAGTGGCTGTCCCTCCCCCCCTCCCTTTATTCCATATTAATGTAAAAATGTATTGTAATTTACATCATATTAAATTGCAACACGGGTTGATATCTACAGCTAACTTTGGCTAGGGGTTCAAATGGAAATGGTCATCCTCATGTTCATATATTTTTCAAACCCAGAAGAACTCCCAACAGCATTGCTAAAAACAGCTTAAGCCATATAAACGGTGCGTGTATGCGTATGGAGGGCAGATGGACTGTGCCGTTTTCCCCTGCAGACAAAGATGTCTGTGATTATTCATGACCCTCTCAGGTTTCCCTTTGAAGCTGAATTACAGCTTTCCCTATGTTAGCACCCGTGTGTGTGTGTGTGTGTGTGTGTGTGTGTGTGTTAAAGGGTAACACTTTACTATTAGGTACAGAACATCTACTGCTATGGAATACATACATATTGAACCAACTGAATAGTTACTAGGAATGCGTTTGTTAAACAGCACCGACACAACACTGGGTTAACTGTATCCTACCCATCGTTACAAAACCACTCAAGACCATGGTTTGTTTTTTTTCTAATAAAAATCATTTATAATAAAGTGTATCCTTTGCAACAAAGTGTATCCTTTGCAATCTTAAATGTCAGATGGACATTGTTTCGCATGACCAACAAGGCGTCTGTGATAGTTTTAAAAAGGTAAAACGTGAGCTTGTTGTGCATCAGTGGGTGAAAATACCCATGTTTAGTTTGAATAAATAACCCAACGGTAATATGAAAAAAGAAATAAAAAACATCGGGTCAAAACAACCTATTAATATTGGGTACAGTTAAGCCAGTATTGCATCAGTGGACCGCATGATTTTTAGTGTGAAGTAGATCGTCATCCAACTACGGTGGGATGTACCGTAGCGACTGACTTTTAAATGAAAATGCTGATTTGTATTCATGATTTAGGCAAGCCAGAGACAGCATACATTTTTAAAAAAAAAAGAGATCATATTTAGAGCACATTTATATTAAAAGTATCCATACATCTTATTATTAGACACAGCCTGTCTAGATGCACCTCGTCAGTTAACTGGTAAACTAGTCCATAGATTTGTTGACTACTCATCACGTGGCATCTTGTGATGAGTTTTATGTCAAGAGTTTATGACATAGGTGTATGGGCATTCATTTAATACATTGATCAATTATAATCCTACCTGTTTCACACAAATGATCTTTGTCATACAATTAAAAAAAAAAAAGTTGTTGACACAGCGTCAGATTTCAAGATGTATTTGGATTTAACTGCCGTTTTGTTTTCGGCGCTCTGGAGACGTGACATATTGCCATCATCTCACCAGGCAACATGCAAATCTACTGAATTGTACTCCTAAGAAGGAAGAAGATCCACCCCCTAGACACATAAAGTTTGGAGTGGTGTGAGCTGTCTAGACTGCAGTTGTATAGGACACCTGGGCAGGGGAGAGGCTGCGACAGCACACCTGGACTGTCAATTTAACTGTGGCTATTTAACCTGAGGGCCTAAAAGCAATTTATAGTCAGACTACAAAGACACATATCATTAAAATATAACGTTTTAATGGTCTCGCAATGTTTTCCCTTTTACCTAAACACAAACTCTCCATGGTATATCACAAACATTGTTGTTCTTTTAACTCCTGTTGTAAAGCCCTGTTGCACTGTAGGCCTACTTTTAATTTGTGTGTTGAAGCACAACAATATGTCCATACATACAAATCACAGGGTGGGGGGGACACATTATATTCTTCACCGCAAACGAGAGAGTTGCCCCGAAAAATAGAGTCAAAACTGAAAAAAAACATTTAAACCCATTTTGTTAACATGGTATCTTTGGTGATATCAGTTACAATTTAACCATTAATGCAGTGTAAAGAAAGGATTGCTAATATGAAACCGCAATTTATACCAGTGGAATATTAAATGATATTGTTAATGTTGGCCATGGAGAAAGTGTTCTATAATACTTTCCTGTGCCACAAATTCGTTCCAGGCGAAAATAAATTCCTTGTTACCAGAATTAGTTAGACACGATTACTAATAGTGTTACTAAAAAAATCTGGGACAGTTCCAGCTGGCAGCAAATAAAACAATTAAGGGTTCTTCACACAGAAACATGACAAAAGATGTCTTATCAGATTGCAAAAGCTTGAGGCAGATTACATTGTGATCTTCTTCCAGTCTTCTACCAGTTAGACACAGTGGTAAGTAGTCTGTAGCCCCATTAAGTGAAGATTACCTTTAACATGAACACCTGTTCTAAGCTACAATTCTTGATAATGCAGGAGCGTTACCTACAGACCTAATCCTCCTCTAATCCACTTTTCTCCAAAAAGGAACACGTTTGACAGTATATTCCTTTGCTTGCGTCTTCCTCCCTGACATTATCAGTTTTAGCAGCACTAACTCTTACCCAGGTAGCAACTACCAGAATAAAAATCCCAATTGTTTTTGACCCCAGGTCAAAGAAGATTGACTTGCGGAACAGAGACCTATTTATTCATATAATTTACTATCTTTGTGTAAATGTGTGTCTTAGCCTCTTTAGCCACAGTCACCTGTCAATCGGAATTTTTAGGTCATATATTCGTCAAAAAATAACAACCCCAATGTGATATGAGCTTTCTTGACATAGACAATGTTTTCAAACTTGACAGCCAATTTAGCTTTTTTATCATCTTGTGATATTTTACACTTCACCTTTAGAACAAACGTATGATTAAGCAAAAGAAAGAATCTTTATGAGAAACAGGTGATGCTTGAGCATCAAGAACAAAGCTTCACTGTTTGGTAAAAATGAGGAGATGATAATTCATGGGTCAAAACATAAACCCAGACCCTGCTTTGGTTATCTTTTGGGTCACTAGAGCTGCAGTCTGGCACAGGTCAGTGCGCAGACTGGGGTAAGAACATCTGGTGTAAAGTGAACCAGCCAAAGTGTTCCATCTGAAATCAGCGGGAGAGGTAAGAGGCCAGAGTTCGGGCTCGGGGGTTACGTCTGTGTTTGTGGAGGAAAACGAGGATCTGGAGGTCGCCGCAGGTCACGAGGATCCTGAACCATGTGGCACGGGAGCAGAGTGGAAAATACGGAGATGTGACGTCACCTCCAGATTTACTTTCTGCAGTAATTCTTGTTGACGTTTCCTTTACAAACAACTTCTCACAATGTTTGGGAGAAAATGTATTCAACAGAAATCACAGCTAACATTGTTTGACATCTGTAACTTACTGGATTTGAACAGAAATGTTGTCAGGTATGAACAGATTATTTTGTCCCAGCACCTTTTAACACACATGGACCTGCTTTTAAGCTGCTCTGCACTGTACTAAATCAAGAATAATACACTTGTGTGTTTAGACTTTTCTATACATCGAAAACTGAAGGACTGTTAATGCAAGTCGGCCTTTGTGTTCGACTGTAGAAGATCCGATTTCCACAGGTGCTCCATCAAAAGGTGTATGTTTGTCTGTCTCTGCCTGTTTCTATGTCGGCGCACATGTGCGTGTATACACTGTATGTATATGCTTCCCAAAAATGACAACTAAATGTGCAGACATGCCTGATCATTCCACACTAAATGCCTCTATGATTTTCAGTTATGGCTCGCTCTCCTCTCATGCGTCTGCACGCAGGCCCAACACATAGTAGCCAATAAATCACCAAATTGCCAGGACTGTTCTTACAGCTAGAATAACAGTGTTGTGGTCTTAATCTGTTGGCTCAGTGCACGTCTTGTGTTTTAAATTGTTTCACCGCAACCCTTTTCATGTGTGTGTGTGTCTGTCTGTCTGTGTGTGTGTGTGTGTGTGTGTGTGTGTGTGTTTGTTTGTGTGTACATGTGAATTGAAGTGATGACACCGTCTCACTCTCGCTTTCCTTTCCCTTTATCCCGATTAGTAGGTTGACTTTAGCTTGTCTGGACATGAAACTCTCCCTCGTTGCCACCAACAGAAAAGGAATACTTGATGTTTTCCAATATTCAAGTTCACTCCAAAGCCTGAAATAAGATACAATTAGCATTTGCTATCAGATGCTTTGTTATAAATGTGTTTTTTAGCCATATAATAATCTGTCTTTACAAATCCCTCTGTATTTAGAGAGAGAGCAGGTTTACTCCAAACAGGAAAGTACAGAAGAAATAGCAACATAAACCACACCAGCATTGGAGGAATGTGGTTTGTACATGTGTACTGTATGAGCAATGAGCATGTGTGTAGGTGTATATGTATACGTGTGTTTGTGTTGGATACTCATCAAACACACACGCCTTAGCCCCAAGGATACAAGTGAAGCCACTTATTATGCACTTATTCGGATTATGCCGATTTGGGAATCCACAGCATGCAGGAGGATGATCCACTGGCTAGTCATAACAGATTGGTCACCTACACAATGAGCGGAAGTTAATAAGGTGTCGTTCTATAGTGGGTTTTAGCCCGCCAGGATCCTAAAAACTACAGGAGGTGTGAAGGACTTTACAAGCAGTTTTCTCCACCTCTGACTTCAAACAAACAATCTGTTTTATCTGTCATCAAGTTGTTATAAACTTGAGGATTAATGGCGTGTCAAGAGGAGTTTCAGGGAGGATGACGCTGTAGGAAGCCATTTCTCTCTGCTGGATTCTCTGTTGTGCCTGCATATCAAGCTCTACAGTAAATATTAATTCATCCAAACCCCCGCTGCAGGTCACACACACATACAAACACACATGCAAGCGTGCTGGAAAGTAGCCACTCTCTCTTTCACCATAACTCTGCTCACACGCCGAACATGGCATGCTGCTAACAGACAGGATGAACAGGATGGGCCTGGGAGGTCCCACACAGACAGGTGGTTGACATCAGCAAGAGGGGGGAAGAGGGGGAGGGGGGAGGGAGATATGGACTGAGGAAGATAGGGAGGCAGAGAGACACAGAAGCAGAGAGAGGGAGAGAGAGAGATGACAGAACGATGTGCAGACCACACAGAATAGAAAATGGCCGGGTCAAGTCTTTAGTGAGAGGGGTGAGACTGTAATCAAACAAATGCTGGGAGTGACAACAAGATCACATTTTTACACTCTTCAGAGGATTCAGTACAGTCCTGACAGTCTGTGTATTAAGAGCTGTCTGCATGTAGTGCAGGCTTTGTTTGAATCTGCATGTTGTTTTCACTGCTTTATCATTGATTGTATGTTTTTATGCTTTTATTTTTAATGTCTGTGCCATCTGCCTGTGCCTGCCTGGGGACTACATATATTATATGTATTATATATAATACCATGTCCCCGCAAATACAGTAATAAACTAAAAACTAAACACACAAGGCCATCTATAACAGTACCACAACGTGGATCGTACTAGTCTGTTCTGTTGGATTAAATAGAGAACACTGAATATTCAAAGTGGTTTTGCTAAAGGTTCATGCTTTAATATTTAATGTTGACAGAGCAGCTTACTGAGACAAAAGATCAGAATCCTTTACCATTGGTTTTTGATGTTTTACTATAAAGTACTAGCATGCTCGCCATGACCATGGTAACACGCTGATGTTAAGATGCTGTGTTTAACGTGTTCATCATGTTAGCATTATAGCACTAAGGCGTTAGCATGCTATCATTTGCTAATAAGCGCTAAACAAGAAGTACAGCAGAGGCTAATGTTATTAATATTTCACATGATGAAAGCAAACTTCGAACTGGTGCCACTGCAGAAAAGAAGGATCTCAAATATTATTATATCACTCCAACCAATAGTCGTTGAGATTTTCTAGTCTCAACCAACCAGACAGACAACTATTTATATCCAGTGAGCAATGCTGCTTAAAAACAAATCAAATAACTTAATTAGGGTTATTGCAAAGAGGCATGACGGCTCTTTAAGGCCACACGGCAGCAGGATGTCGTCATGAGAGTGAGGTCTTTCCTTCTTTGACTTCAGTATGCTGGAGTGAGATACCTAATCTCTAGATGCTTCAGGGGCCAAAAGAAAACATTGAATTAAGTTTAACAAATCAATTCCATGTTACACCAATTTAAAATAGAAGGCAAAGCTCAACATTAGCCTGCACCCAGAGCACTTTCACTGCGCCTCTCAAATACTGTCTACACCTTTATGTTAAATGTAGCTCATCATAATCACATTGAAAAGCTCTCCTCCTCTCCTATATGCTTATTGTTTTGTGCATACATAGATATCTCAATGTCTGACGTAGCATATACCCAGTTTGCGTCTATGGGCCCACACCCATGCTCATGGCGTGAGATGAGCAGCACAAATGGGGCGTAATGGAAAAACGTGGGTGTTTTATTAAGCACATCCGTCTATATACGCCTACATTTCACTTTATCTTCTCTAGCAAATTTACCTGAGTGACTCATTGACGAGCTCTTTGTTTTGCCGTTTTGACAACATGGAGAGTGTCACATGCAAATCTATATGCTCAATTTCTTTGGAGGGTAACAGCTGTGAAAGACGCATTCAGAGCGCACATCAGATTGTAAGATGAGTCAGATCGTTAGTCAGTGATCTTTACCAAAAACATTACCTCATCAGTGTTATCGCTTTCAATCACATACATGCTGATATAGTTGTACTGTTCCGGGAGGATTAGTGTGAGCATGAGTAAACTCTGCTTGGACAACATAGACGCTTTTGAAGTTCTGCTCCAGTGGATGCTTTGAGAGTAAACAATGCGACATGAGCTACAACACCTCTGAGTCAGTTTTCTGTCTGCTGAAGCAGCAGGGGGAGTAATGTTATTTATTTATTATTATATTCCCAAGCTATGGGGAGGAAAGACACAGCAATGAAACTGCATGTGTCTTTTACTCCTCAACTCTTTGTAACTCCCTGAAGCCTTAATTCCTCCCTCCTTCCCCGTCCTTGAACTCCTCTTCGTCTCTAATTCTGCTCCCCTACAAACTTGTACTTCCTTTCTCTGATTCTTTGTATCACAAGCTCTTTTATTTGCTAAATTCCGTAGACATCTCATTGCCCATCTGTACCCCGCCCTCCATTACTTGTCGCCTCTCCCCATCCCTTGATGTCTCCAATTCCTTCCTCTCCATCCCTCCGTCTTCATCTCTCTCCCTGGCCAGACAGGCATTCCTGCTTCTGGTTCTCCTCCTCTCACTGCTCCGCCGTGGGATGTTAGATTCTCACCAGGAAAGGGAGTTATTACCACGGCCATGCCAAAAGATTAACCACTTGTCATGAGAAGATTGTTGAATGTCAAGGTCATAAAAACTAGGGGTCTGGAAAACATGTTAATCATTGTGTTCATCCTGCCTTCAAGGCCTGGAGAACTGGCCTCCCACGTCTACTGGTCCAGTGCAGGGAGCGGGTGGGTTTACTGGGGATAGGCCTGGTTGTAGGGAGGGAAACATAAAAAAGGGGGGGGGGGGGGGACTTTCACTAACGGAGCCATGGTGTTGCCTGCTGTTTGCCTTAATGCCAAAAGAACCTCGCGCCTGGACTTTTGCTGTGGTCCAAGACAGCAGCCGAGAGTTCATTATGAGGACACCACTGAAATTCATCGTCTGTGAGGACCTTTTGAAAGTAGAATTAAAGAGTGACAGCAGCGGTGCCAGAAAGATTGATCAGGCTTGTTAACATTATCGCAGAAAAAAGAATAGCCTCCTCAATTGTTGTGCATGTTGCGTGTTGTGACGTCTCTGCGATGTGGCGAATGTTCAAATTTGTTGAACTTTGAACCGAGCTGTGCGGACCTTTGTGGGTGCAACCAATCGCCGTTGACCAGTGCTTTACCTAAAAGATTCCTGGAACTGTGCAATAAAAATAATTTACCTCTTATCGAGACCAGACAAAAAAAAAGAAAAAGATCTGCTTGGCAAAATATCAGCAGGTGCAGGTGCCTGGTTTGTTACAAAAACACTGTTTGAGTCTCTGAAACAGAGCGAACTACTGCTAGCAACATTAACATTGTACCAAGGTGGCCATTTAGAACAGCGGGGAAATGCTGTGCCGACCAACGCAGCACAATACCCTTGATGTTTCACTGTAGTGCAAATACGTATGCCGATATAAATCCACATTACTTCAAACCAACTTTTTACTAAATACATTTTAATGCTTTTCTGAACCTAAATGTAAGCATAACATATAGCCCACCTGATCGTGAACTTCTCCAGAAACGTTTTCATTACGTAACAGACAGGTTTTTTTCAGAGAACATGCTAGAAACCACATTATTAAACAAACAAAAAACAAAAACAAGGATATTCCTTTGTGTACAAAGACCTGCATTGTTTCAGTTTACAGTTTCTATTTGCTACTCGTCTCTTTCTTCCAAATGCAATTACAGCTGAATTTGACTCTCAGCGAAAATGTTGTTTATTTTGGACTTCTTTCACAAACACCACAATGATTCAATCTTTCTATTATGATGAATCACTGTTCAACTTACTGTAGGACAGTGTGTGACAACAAGGGAAAGGCTGAGGTTACATTGTAGTCATGTCTCTGCTTTGTCTCAGGGTTGCCCTTGCAAATAAAAAAAACCAACTCTGGAACAAACTTGAAACGCTTTACCACATGTAGCATTATGTGTAGCTGAAGACGTGCAAAGTCTCAGCTGAAAGACAGATAAAAAGCCCTGAGAGATACAATATACGCCCAACTTAAAGTCTGTGGTTCCTGGAACAGGGTTTCAGTGTCTTGGACTGAAATAGGAGCCTTGTCAATGTTGAAGTTCCTTTGAGCCTTCCCACATCAAAGTGAAATTTAGACATTGTATGGTGACTTAAAAATCAAATAGGCATGTTATTGCACCTATTGTGTCAGGTATGTGGGACAGATTTAGAAAGAGTTAACATTCAGCTAAACTACATTGGGACACCTTTACCCTCTTGACACAATACTTTGACATCTACTTTACTTAGACAGTGTGCATTAGTGAAAAAGAGTAAAAGTGGAGCCATATGTGGACACAAGTCCAACTGGTTTAATTATCCCAGTTCCAAGTCAAATTCCTTCCACTGGAAATGCTAATTGAAATCCTGTTGTCTGGCTTTTTGGCATGTTTTTATAGAAATAATATTACAGCGTCTTAAGCAGTAGCCAATTATTTGTAGTCAACAACACACAAAAAAAACACACGCACTAGTTTGAGACGGCCAAGTTGAAAGAAGGGAAGGGGTTCTATCGAAATGATCAGAAAATATTTGTGTAATTTTCCCGAAACAAAAAGGTAATGATAGAGAGGATCCACAAGAGCAGCGGTCCGCACCTGCACACATGCTCTTTCATGGCGTCGAAATTGGTTAGTGTTGTTTGATACAGAAACAGTCATGTTTCCAGCAAGCTACCTCTGGCTTTTAACCGTGAGAGAAAAGACGAACATTAGGTCAGATTCCAGGAGGAGAAAAGGGAGAGCCTGGATGAATTATAGACAGACTGACTGACAGAGAGTCACGAAACAGCAGGATGAAGACGCTGGCTCATTGCCAAAGTCGGTTTGGTTCTGCTTGGTTCCCTGATATTCCCAACATTACCCTAAACAGATACATAACCTTTATTTTACCAAAACTGATGATGAAACATATGTTTAAAATGATGAGATATAAATATATATATATATATATATATATATAAAATCCTACAGGCGACCAGCATTATGTATACTTGTTAATCAAAACAAGAAATGAACTTCAAATACAGACTTCTTGATACTCCTCCTCCTGCCCCCCTCTAACAGCTTGGCACCACGTTCATTTACAGTTTTATCACAGGTAAATTTGTTTCGAATGGTTGCTCATAAAACCTGATGCCACAGATTTCAGAGGTCTTGTTGGCAGCATGTTACCGAGCTGGAAAACATTCAGTGGATGAGTGAAGTACCTGCGTCTGTGCAGCAGCCAGTATCAGCCGGCTAAGTTGAACAAAAGGTCAGTCTTTCTTCTTGTTTTTAGAGAAAGTTGGAAACACATTTACCTGCGTGTTGTACACGCCAGGCATACTTTATTGCTGCAGCCAGTAAACCCATCAAGCTAATACAAGCTGATGTCAAGAACTGCACATATGTTCTGTTTTCAATATTATAGCAGTTGTTCTGTTCGTGCTATAACAGTTTGTACGGTAAATATTCTTTTGTTCTGCAAATCTTGGATCATTTGTCATTCCACTGAAGAGTTAAGTGCTTTAACAGGTTCTGTGTGTGTCTGTCACTCTCTTCCTGTGTCCTGAGGCCAGAGCAGCAGAGTTTACCGTTCAAAGTATCTCTGATGCACAACAGGTGCCTTCGTTCTCACAGCAAATGTATTTTAAACATGAAGACGAGGGAAAAGGAAAGGGCAGAAGCTGATATCTCCCTCATCTCTGCTATTCACATTACAACTGTCACATGTCTAAGGTCTGATATTGTCACGCTCAGTTACACCATGCGTTACACCATTTTAGAAAGACTCAACGATAAGAGTGACGTTAGACTAAAGTATAATAATAATCAGTCTTCCCTACATTTTCTTTGCAATTGAGTTTTTAAATTGTCTAAAATTAAAAAAGGTGCAATTGTATTGAGACGTTTCACTGTTCATGGTTGCACAGAAACAATTATTTTTGTTTATCTTAAATCCCATCGTAATACCTCATTGTTGACGTCAGTATAAATGGATTGGGGCACAGTGTAACATCAAATTAATCAGAATGTTAGACAGTGCACTATTACTTTTTTTTCAGATTTTCTGGAGAAAAAAAACATGCATTTTTCAAAGCTCATTTCATGGCTACGATTTTATGACTGTCCGACCTGTGCTGTGTATCTCACATATGTACGAGTCTTTTAAAGTGTGTCCAAGAATAGCCAGCCACACTGACAGCCTCTCAAGAACGTTTGGAGAGTGTAACTTCATTGTGCTTTTAACAGACATTGCATTACATCATTTTGCGTGACAAAAACTTGACTCATAGCAGTATCTTGGCTGTATTAGTTTCAGGAGGAGGTCTTGTCTAAACTGTGACGAGAAGATTCTCTTTCCGTAGATGACAAGTTCGATTACAACCGTGACTGAAACGGTGGCTGGATGAGGAAATGGAGGCCTTTTAATTGCCAGTATGGCCGTGTAAAATAGAATTCAAATATAAAAAACGCATTATTAGAAAAGACATAGATGCACATGTGAATTCTGTTCCACCCCTCCATTTTATCTTGAGTGTCTGATTACAAATTAAGCCTTCTCCTCCAAATGTAAGACTTACTTGGCCCTCAAAGACTGATCCTTATAAGTCACTGAATGTTTCCAAGCATTGATTAATGAGCATTGCGATTTCTTTAGAAGAAATAAATATGTCTTCAAATATTTGGATGCGTTTAAAAGTAAAAAGAGAGCGAGTTGACCTGGCAGCCATCCCTCTTTATAATCATTTCCAGTGGATGACAGCAGGAGGAACCGCACTACACAGACTTGATGAGAGACACAGAAACACTGTTGACCTTGCTCCGTTTTCCTCTGCATCACCCTCTGTCCGTCTCCTTTCTCACTATCTCTGCAGCTGTCAGTCTCTCTTTCTCACCCCCTCATAATCTGATGCGGCTGTCATCGCTCCGAGAGAGAGGTGTATGTTTGTTTGAGAGAACTGTTGACGTGCCGTTCCTGCACATCTTTTAACAAGGACTTGTATCTAATGACTAATGTGTCACACTGATAGGGAGACACCCCTGCTAAATGTAAACTAACCTCGGATTGATGGCAGGCAAAGCTCTCCTGAACTGCTCATGTTTTGGCCCACCTGCCTTGTTGTCATTGTATCACAGTCAACACACTGTACTGTAACCACATGCAGCACATTGGCAGCTTGTAGGCACCACGGTCTGATCAATGGAGCATCTTGTGGACTGGCACACTGAATGAAAGTGTGTTATAGGCCAACTGCTTAGTCAGTACCAGTAAATGTGTGGCTGGGCTCCACTGCCTCGGGCTAAGCAATTAGTCTCTGTCTGAAGTGTTTTTCTCTCATGCTGCCTAATGATTGCTTTTGCAGGTCACAACCTAGCAGCTGTGTGACTTATCTCTTCTTTCCACATGCTTTCATCATCTTTGGCAATCTTGTTTAACCAGGTAGTGCCAAGCGGAGCCTCGAACGTTCATGCCATTGTAGCATTTGAAAGTGATGGATGACTCAACAGAGATGGTCTTGATTTACAGTTTGGCAAATCTGGGGAATCAGCCTGTTGTGAGAAAGGGAACCTCCTTAGAGCAGGGGACGCTGCAGTAAGCCACATGAGGCCGTTTTACAAAGTCTTGTTCTCATAAACATCCTCCTTGGTGCAAAGTGTACAAGGCATGAATCATAAAAAGGATATGCAACAACTGCTGTGTTTATACCAGTGTGTATTAATACAGTATGATAAGTGTCTGTAAATATGAACCATATTGTGTCTGTCATTGCTGTGGCATTTGCTTAAAACAGTGCTGGAATGCCTTATATAATACTAGTTCTCTTATGCTTCAGGGCATCTGCCATGTGCATTTGTGGGACTTTTCTGCCTGGATACTAAAGAGGAAAAACAGCTTACTGTCCGGTGCCCGTCAAAAAGTTCAGAGAGCCTCACACAGAACTTTAAGACTTCCTGTTTTATCAGTACCATATGGATCCCCCCCCCCCCCCCCCCCCCCCCCCTTTCCCCCCCCCCCACCCCCCCCCCCCCCCCCCCCCCCCCCCACACACACACACACCCACACACACAGTTTGATATAGGATGTACGCTCGCATGTAAAATCCATTGCACCATTTTATCTCACATGGTCTATTCCAGGCCCAGTCAAAACACTGGAAATGTGGCTGAAATATATAACTTTCAAGTGATACTAGTACACATGTACTGGTACAGAAACTGCACAAACAAACTGTTCACTGAAAACCACAGGAGCATCTAACGGGCTCGTATGGATGTGCATGTGTGCAACGTGTGTTCCTTAATTTGCATACAGTATTTGGGAGGGGGGTCGAAGGGATAGCCAGACAGATTCTGATCCAGTGCTGAAATAATCCCATAAGTCAGAGGTGCTCTCTAAACCGCTCTGACCCCTGTGCTCCTACGCTGCAGTGTTTACGCTGGCTCCACTGGTATTAAACACAAGCCACATATTTTTAACATTAGGATCCTCCAGGCTCACCCTGGGCCATGTAAATAGTGAGCTGCCCGTCAGCCGGGATCAATCAACTCACTGCCTGTTTGGACCATGAGCTCCATATGTGGGTGAGCGTAGGCGTGCGTGTCTATGATTGTGTTTATTGAAGCCAAAAGATATCACCAGTAGGTCAGTTTCAAAAGTCTCAAACAAATGACCTCTCCATCTCCCAAGATGACTTCAAAGTTTAGCATTTGCAATGCCAAACTGACCCTGAAGTATACACAACTTTGTGGAAGTATTTAATTACATGGTAAAGTCCTGCATATATAGATTTTACTTAAGTAAAAGAGCATAAGGTTTATCTGTAAAAGGTAAAAGTACTAATTATAAAGAATAGTCACTTTTAGAGTCACAGACGAATTACCATGTAAGCATGTCGTGCCTGTTTACGATAAGCACTTTCTATGCTTATGGGTTAGTGATGAATCGTATTAAAATCCTTAATATTTTGTAAAATACATATTTTACGCATATATCACAGTAGGATATATGTGAAAAGCTAAATCCAGTCTTAGAAATCTTAACCAGTAACGACAGCTATATAAATGTGGTGAAATACCTCTGAAAAAGTAGTGGAAAAGAAGTCGAAGTAGCATTAAATAGAAATACATAAGTAAAGTACAAGTTCCTCAAAATACAGTAATTGAGTACATGTACACAGTTACTCTCCACTACTGCCTTATATAATGATAAGGCAGTAGTGGGTCAAAGAACATAAATCTCACAAACTTGAGCACTCTGAGACTGTGGGAAAATACCTGAAAAGTGATTTAAGATGCTAAACTTCTCTCATGCAATTCTGGTCAATGCAGGCAACACTGACCTCTTGTGGTTATTATGTGCTACACTGAGGATTTCCATAGAAATCATTTATCCAGAAGGCCTGTGTGCCAACAAAAAGATTAAATAAAAACTAGTCAATGTTTCATCCTTCTAAACATGACCATGAATCACTTCTTCACCTTCTAAAACAGCATGTCCATCCAGGAAGCTCTGCTTTACAACAAGGTTGTTAAATGAAACATGTTGCCCTAAACATTTACAACACTAACAAAACTTTGAGGTATTTCAACAATGTACTCAGCAAAGTGGGTTTTATACGTAACTCTGCAGAGAAGTCACAATTACTGACACTAGTTTCAACACACCTCAGTGACCTGAGTGTTTGAATGAGAGGGAGTGTGTTCATACACATCCCAACATCTAAGCATGCGAACCATTCATAAAAACAACCTTGCATGCATTCTTTGTTTGTGTTCGCATCTGTTCACATCCCCCGTTTAAATGATGAATGTCGGAGTGCTTTATGCTCAAAATAATAAAAACAATACATATATATATATAGATATATATACATATACATATATATATATAGATATATATATATATCTATATATATATTTTTAAAAAAAGGTCTAATGAGGTGCGAAATGCTGCACATTCCAATGTATGGCAAGTCTAAGCTCTAAGAGTTAAACATGGTGAGTGTGTGTGTGTACTTTGCATGAGATAAGGTCAGATAATGGTAAATTGTGTATGTCTGTGAGAGCAGTGGTGGTCAGGGAAAGAGACGAAAGTTTTACTTGCACCATTTTACCATTTGTTGAAAATGTACGTTGTCAGTCTGAAAGAAGAAGAACACTATGTCCAATGTGCTATCTCGAGGAGAGAAGAGAAATTAGTAAATATCAATAGCACAACATAAAATACATGAAAAGTACTGAATTGTGATTCCATATGTTTAAGTTCATTATTTGGTCTCTATGTGTGTGTTACAGAGCTGTGGTTCAGGGGTTCCAGATGGCAGGCATGAGGGGCCCAGCCTGCACTGGAGTCTGGCTTTAGAGTCCACAGGGGCTCCCACTTCAACTGGACACATTCCACAGGTACACAACACTCATCGCAGCAACACACAAAACAAGACTGCTCAAGTTCAATGACCAGCGATGTCCCTGTGATGGTGGAAATGGACTAAACAGTTGTTTCCCCAAGCAAAGTTAACTCGATTAACTTCAGTTTGGCAGGAAATGGTCTGCTCTTTGAGGGAGCTTTCAAGGTATCAGAGCAGTGACAAGGATTCTGCTCAGAGAGCTAATAAAGTTAGTAAAGTATAGGCTTACTCTAATGTTAGTGTTAGCTAAATAGCATGCATGAGGTAACAGCAGCAGACAACAACAGCAGGCTAATAAACAACTCCAAACCAAAAGTGTGCCCAGAACCAGTTGAGCCCATGCAGGAGCAATCAAATTGATATCTTTGTACATTAGCAAGAAGGAAAACACAAACGATACCAATGCAGACAAGTGCACATGCATTGTAAATAAATACACACATTGCAGTATAGATTGAAAATAAAAAACACATATTCAGCAGCATAACAGCAGTACAGCATCACCTGCAAGCATGCAGAAGCCATAAATGCCAACAATTCATTCATCCATCCATCCATCACAAACTGACGCTCAGCAGCCAGGCTCAACGGAGAAATAGTCAACAACAATGCAGACATATCTTATTGGCATTACCAAGCAAACACACATGCAATGTCACTGGCGATGAATGAAAGCACAAGCAGCAGCCCCGGTATAATGGCGAGTCGAAATCTGGTGAAGAGTCCCCTGACAGTGGTCTCAGTCTGACAGCAACAAGAACACTTCTTCCAGGCTTCTGTCCTGACGGTTGATTGACAACCGGCTGACCTCCGCGGACAGCTGATGACACCCGATGCAACGTTATTATTTCTTCCTTAATCAAGTAATACGAAGCAGTGTTACTGCGTGACTGTGTCAGGCCATGAATGTAACCAGCAGCCATTGATAAGTGACAGGTGATAATGCTCGCGCTACACACCTGCGTGAATATGGACATAGTAGACACATGTGTGAATGAGCCAATTATTGTGGGGCATATTGCAAACAGGAAATACAAGCGCGACTTTGGTATCATTAAGTAATGATAATACTTGTCTCAGGTTTTCAGAGCCCTAAGAAATACCATCAAATTGCAATTTTTTTTGTCTGACCAAGAGTCAAAACGTTTCACAGCAAATCCTCACAGGTGTAGGCCTATCTGAATTGTGTTTCCAGAAAATGTTTGGTGTTCTCACTTTTTCTTTCAACAGCCCATAAAGCATGACATATAAGCACAATATCTGAACTTTTGTTCTTCCTGTGCTTGGGTTCAGGACGTGTGCCCATGAGGTCGTCATCACTGGTCCTGCTCCTCCTGATCGGCGTCCAGGCTGTACAGACCATGGGAGGTGGATTGGCCCGGTGCGCCGGGGCAACCAACCACAAAGTTGGACAGCAGACGGCAGCCAATCACAGAGCAGGACAGCAGCAGACAGCAGCGGGGGACCACCTTTCTGAACACCACACTCCACAGGAGCATCATAGGACCAGCCACCACAGGACCAAGAGGCCCCATCGGGCAGCTTCACACACCCAGGATAGGAGCACTGTCGTCGGGCACTCTACGTCGGATTCCTCCCCTGACCCCTCCATCCCAGTGGTGGACCCCAAGCTCTTCTCCAAGAGACGTTACCGCTCCTCGCCCCGTGTTGTCTTCAGCGAGGTGGCCCCATCCCATGATGCCCTAGAAGGTGAGGGCTATGACATTGAAGGGATCAGGGGGTCGAGGGTAAGGCGCAGAGCAAGATCGCACACCATGCACCGAGGAGAGTACTCAGTTTGTGACAGCATAAATACCTGGGTGGGAAACCTGACAAGAGCCACAGACATAGCTGAGAAAGAGGTGATAGTGCTGCCCAACGTTACAATCAACAACGTCGTGAAGAAACAGTTCTTCTATATGACCACCTGCCGATCCCCCACGCACAGAGGCTCTGGGACTGCAAAAGGGGGAAGGTCAGGGTTACGGGGTGGAAAACAAGGCTCCAGATCAGGCAACTCGGGCTGTCTCGGCATCGACAGTCGCCACTGGAACTCCTACTGCACCAACACACACATATTCGTAAGCGCCCTGACCATCTTCGAAGAACGGACAGCCTGGCGTTTCATCCGCATCAACGCGGCGTGTGTGTGTGTTCTCAGCCGGAAGTCTTGGGCTGATTGACTGGAGCACTGACTGGGGAGGACGACTCCTGATCACCAAACTATGAACCAAGCACACACATTTCTACTAAACAGCCACTGCAGCTTTATTGCCAATACTGTAATCCTCTTCCCCACCTCCAAACATACAAACACACTTACACACACAGCTTCATCTATCCAACCCCTTGGCCCCTGACCCTACCTCAGTCCGAGAAGTCCTGGTTGTTTTAAGTTATGAGGACTGCATGTCATATTTATGGTTTATACAGTCAATTATGAAAATATATACAGTATGTGTATATATACAAAATGAATTCAAGCTTTTAATGTTGTTGTTGTTGTTGTTGTTATTGATGTTGTGTTGTTCATGCTGTTATTTATTAAACACCTCAGTACTTGCCTGGTTTCTTGTGTCAGTTTAACCTAGTGTTGATTTTCACGTTTTGGCTTTAAAGCTGCTCTTATGAATATTTTCATATTATGAAATATATATGAATTAAATGACCATGTGAAATATGAAAGAGGTCGATTGTAGTGACAAACCCAGAGAGAATTATCACCTAACTCTGCAGTTACACTCAACTCTAGGAGGCGTTTTAAATTATTTTAGCTCATTGTGAAATGGTGAGTGGGGTATGGAGGAAGGAAAAAATACTTTTTTTGTTACTTTTCTCTGAGTTTTGCTTTTTTCCCCTTTGAGAAATAGTTACTTATTATTAGTTAGTTACCTCTTCTGTGCCCTACAAAAACAGTCAGAGAGGGGAAAAGCACAATTTAATAGATCTGTTCACAACCCAACATGCACAAAAAAGGGTCACAAGTCGATCACTTCAGGTCGCTTCATAGCGTTTCACAGCGGTTGTCAAATCTCACATAGATTGGGCTCCGTGAGGGCTACGAGCATATGAATAAAATATTTGTTATGTTCATCCAACCATTCAGTATACCTCTTTCATCTGCATTTGGTTGTTTCTCATCTCACAAATGAATTAAACTCTTAATCAGGTTATTCCTGTAATTTGTCCCTGATTTGTATATAAACCTGTAGAGTGAAAATAAGGGCAGTGGAGGCCAACCAAGAGAAATAATCTCACTCAGATTTCCTCCAACAAGATATAAAAATGCTATTCTGGTTTTTGCAAAAACACAAGAAAAGCTACTATTGTGTAACACATGGTGAATGTACTATATACTGTATAGTATATGTATACTCCACTCAAGCGCCACATTTACAAAAAATTGTATATTGACTCCCTTTTAGTGATAATTTGGTTAAACAAATGTATATTTAGGGATATGCAAATTCTGACACAGCTCTCTATAAGACAAGTAGAAAAAGCTGGTAATAATGCACTAACCTGTCCTCATTATTTGGGTCGATTTTGTTCTTTGGTGGTGCATTTTCCCAAGAAACGTAGCAATGAATCAAATTACCACAATCCAACTGACATGGGGCCTCATAGGGCCCCGGGGCAGTTGCCCACTTTGAGCAGTTTGTAATTCAGCCCTGTATACTACAGATTGTCTTTGTGTCGGACTGGGAATGGGTGCCAATCACAGACATTCACAAAAGATGAGAAGAACAGCATTTCATCTTTACCGACACACCAATTCGCTCCGCGTTACGGTGGATGTCTCTGACAAGATAGCTGCACGAATATGCTGCCCTCTTGTGGTGAAGTTAAATATTGATAAATGTTGGTGCCAAATAAACAGAAGAGGAAAAGGAGGACTCTATTTCTCTTTCTCTCTCTCTCTCTTTGCTCTCTTCTCGCTGAAAGTTGGATTCTGCACCTCTCCTCACAACATGTCCCTCCCCAGGTGCCTGGCTGGGCTCTCACCTTCACTAATGTTGCTGATTCACAGATCATACACGATGCTATTCAGATCTGGGCATGTTTCCCAGGAACTTCACTGTAACTTTTAAATACAGTGAATACACAGTCCTCCTTGTGAAAGAGCCTTTAAACAAGTCACCAGCTTCTTCTGTGACCATCTGTAAAACCCTGCATTTGAACTACTCATCTCCCAACACATGAATGAAGAGCACAGCTGCTCGGGTGACCTGAAAATAAATGACCAGTGTGACCCATAGATGGGGCTACTCTGCCACAGATGGAAGTCTCTTTCAATGCTTAAGTCTCCTGCCACTTTGCTGTTGTGTTAACTAATGAAGTTGTTATGGTTACTGCTTCATTAATATCATATTCAACAATTTTCACTGAGCTTCGGTGTAGTTCCAGCTTAATTCACCTCCTCCGAAGTGAGACTATCACTGACCCTCACTGCAGACAGATTTCACAGTCCGTCATCAATAATGATAATAATAATTCTCAAGAGAGAAGGAGAAGCGCAAGGACTTCATTCAGAACCTTAAGATTGCTCACAATAGCCAAGACAACAGTTTACATTTGTTTTAAAATTGGCTGGCTCACAGTTATATGTAATATATATATATATATATATATAAAAGAATAGAGCTACTGGCCAAGCCTAACCCCTTTATGTTGAGCTGTGAAACAATCTATTCAGACATTTGTTATATATTTTAATGGGGGTTATGAAATGCTCATATTTCCCCTGTTCACATGTTCGGAACCACAAAGCAACTGAGCCACCGACAGCCAACAACACCCCAGCAGTGCTCTTGTCCCAGTCTTATCAGCCGTTCCTCTTTAGGCACTGCTCTGGTTAACATCCAAAATAAACCTCTTTTTTTTCTTCTTCTCTGTTCTCCACAATTCCCCGAAATGAGCGTCGCACCGCGAACTTTACTGCTCTGAGAGTTTTAGACAAATTTGTTTTGAGACAGACGTGTGTGTGTGTGATGTATGTATGTGTGCGTGTGTGTGTGAATGACTGAAAATAGCTACACGTTGCTGATTATTCACATCAAAACGTCATCCACTAAGCATTTCTTCTAGCCCTCTCTCTCCATCATGTCACTCCTGTCTGACTCCTAATTCCCTCCAGCGTTCAGCTTGGCACACGATTTTATTCCTCTATAAGGACATTTTCTGAGCGGTGTCTAATGTCCCAGTGATAAAATGAAGTGCTCTTTGGATGTCGTCGCCCCCCGTCCCCCCCCCCGCCTGCTCTCCATGGTTGTGGGGGAAATATTTATGTTGAACATGGTGTTGCTGCTGAGTTACATGCTCCCGGTCACTGATGACACTGAGGGAAGAAATCCGGCAGAGGGGCCAATCTTTCCATTTCATTATTAGTAGATTTAGTTTGTATCGTGTTTGAGCTTAGCTGAGCACAAGGTGTGGCAATGCGTTTAGGAATAACAAGTCAATGTGCTCTAACTTGAGTGTAATGCTCACACTACAAATCAGTGGGTCATGTGATTTTTTTGTGACATTTCCGTAAGAAGGTCTTTTTTACTCGAAACTTGACCAGAACCTTTTCCAGGGTACTTACTTATTTAAACACGTTTTCATTACAGTCACAAAACAGTCTGTAAAAAAAGTGTCCCTCTGGTGCTCTTTAGTTTGGGGATCGTAGTTTAAAGTTGTTGAAGAAATTTGAGGCACTCAAGAGGGTGGTGATAAAAAAAAAAAAAAAAAAAAAAAAAAAAAAAGCCTTTAAAAACTGATGGCTATTTAGTCACAGTAGCAGTTAAAACATGCCTCCACGTTTCAGCCATTAAGGCCTTCATCAGGGCAAGCACAAGGACTTTCTTTTTCTGTTTTTTAACTGCTACTTTGAATGAAACACTTACGAGTGCCTCAGGTTTCCTCCACAACTCTAAATATTTTCATTACATCTCTAAAGATAAGTTCAGGGACAAATCTACTGCCATGGGGACAAAAACAGAAAGAAGTGGAAAAATATTTTAGCTTCCAGGCCATCCTTTGAGAATTAGTCAACATATTGATGAATGATTGGGCAACTTTCTTTCAAAAAAAAACTTTTTTGACACTTTTATTTGATTTTTTTCCACCAGATACTTATATTTCTACACTGACATCTGGTTTGAATGAACAGGAAATGCTTGAGAAAGGTTGTTGCGCTTTTCAAGTTAAGAAATGGCTCAACACCTAACATCATGATTTATCTTTTAAAAGGAAATCCTGTTACCTAATCATGTGATTACAAAAGAAGCTAACTCATTTGTTCATAGAGGCTGGGCTTTCCCTTGTTTATTTGCTGTCTCTATAAGCTAGTGGCTTTGTGCAGGAAGTTTGACTTTGCAGTAATTATGTCATCAAAAAGGCTTGTTTCCATACTTCATATGTGCGTGACAACATTTTTGGTAATATGTTGTAATCAGACATATGAAAAACAGCCCATAATATACTGCAGTAAAATGATGAGACGCTATAACTGTATAGGAATTATATCCTAGCTGAAATATATCTCAAGGCTACCATGATAGAGCGTAGGAAAGTTGAATCGGGGCTTCTGGCACAATCACTGTTTCTTAGTTGAGGGGTTACAAACTTTGTCACTTCCACTTGAACTACTTCTTTATCCATGCAATACAATGTGTGTGCGTGGGGTTCTGAAACTAATTATGAAGGGAATATACTGCTTTTGAAACAACTAGAAGAGTAATAGGCTTTTACACATTTCATTTAAAAAAAAAAAATGATATCTTATTGTCAGCCAAAGTGATGAACATATCCCATAGCGAAGAAAAGTTCAACCACAACTGCCATAACCCATGTTATATAACAACAAATTGTCAATCCTTGCTACTATCATGCACATACAGTACATTGTGGTGTGTAATAACACAAATAATAACAATCAGCCCTGAAACTGAATTTAAGAAGTAGTGGGCTACATTTTAAGAATATTAGAAACACTTAAATGATAGCAAAGTGTTCCTGTTTTCCGATGTTTCCTAAATAATTTTTTCCAGGCAACATTGTACAATTTTACTCTAGTTCAAATATAAAAAGCCACACTGAACACAAAGTGAATATCAGCTCGTAGGTAAATAGTCACTTTGTGTAAGAGGGAAAACAACACTTTGCCAAACATTTGCCAAGTCTTCATCGTATAGTCTCGGTTCCCCCTGTAGCCCCCCCTCTGCATTGTTGAAAGGGGCGGTCTGGAAAGAGTCTAAGCGGATCCTGCTGTGTGTGTGTGTGTGTGTGTGTGTGTGTGAGGGAGAGAGAGAGAGAGAGAGAGAGAGAGAGAGAGGCTCCCGTGACGGCGCTTCTTGATGCACTTGTGTTGTTACCGGGGTGGACCGTTATTATTGTCACAGTGCGCGCAGCCTATACAACCGTCAGAGCATTTTGCAGGGATTAAGGATAAACTCACCCAGTCAAAATGTCGAAGGTGGAAGGAGGAATGAAATGTGTCAAATACCTTTTGTTCGTGTTCAACTTTATATTCTGGGTAAGTGCATGTTCGGCATGTTAGTGCATGTGTGGCGATCGGATGCGAGTTGTGCGTAAAATGGAGCAAGTGCAACAGAGCAGACTACTCAATCTGCACAGCTGACTTTCACACCCACGTGTTATTTTAGAAACAGTGCTAAGATTGTTTTTGTATTGATCCTCTTGTGTGCTTTATTTAGTTGCCGTCCGGCGTGGGTTTACTGTGCGTGGCGCGGAAAGGGTGACAGCCAGAGTTTTTTAGATTTGGCTCACCGGGCTCAAATCAGATTTTCCACAGAGGAAAAACCCGCCCCCCTTTTCCGCGTGTTGTAAAGCGTGTTTTTGAAAAGAAGACTGAATGAAAAGACAGAGAAAGGGAGAGAGATTGAGAGACAGCATGGAAAACAAACTCAGCAGTTGGCTCCCTGCGTCACATAGCTCCATTAACAAATGGCTGCAGAGCTGATTGATGTACTGACGTTACCATCACCTTGGGGAACAAGATCCCTCAACTGCTTCCTCTTCTAAAAAAAAAAAAAAAAATGCTTTTGGGCACTCAGAGGGAGGCACAAGAGTCACTTTACTAAAGACAAACTGTCAAGTGGATGTGAAAGGTGTGTGTGTGTGTGTGTGTGTGTGTGTGTCCTGCACAAATGCATTGCACATGGGCCTTCATAAACCCTGACATCCTTGTTAAAGTCCTTTCATAGTGCATACTGTAAATCAACACACTACTTTAAAGTCTACCAAAAGTTGATGGATAATCTTTATGTGTGTGTGTGTGTGTGTGTGTGTGTGTGTGTGTGTGTGTGTGTGTGTGTGTGGAAGGCGCACTTTGGCATTTGTGTTCCACTGTTCTTACTCCTCTGAGGGGACGCTCCTTTGTGTGTATGTGTGTGTGTGAGAGAGAGAGAGAGATTTTCCAACAAGCATCTGTGCAGTGGATCAGGCGCTGAGTACAGCGTGAATGGATCCATTGTGACAGCAGGACAATAGCATAACTTCAGTCTGCTGCTCCTGCCTGGCTAAGCAGCAGAGCCTGCTGGAGCCCTGAACACAGCGGCCCCACCGGTCCCATCATTAAGTTGTTCTATCCCCGCATCCAGGATGGGTGCGGCTGTTGCTGAAATCTTCTTTTTTTAATACCTGAGTGTGGACATGTGCACTGACAGAGAAGTGAAGTTGAGAGGGATGACAGACAACGGGAGAAAGAGGATGTGTGACTGCCCGACAGACATGTTCAAGAAAAAACAGAGACAGCAAACGCGATGGGAGAGAAAAGGGTCATTGGGAGATTGAGAGGGATATTCATGTGCGTGTGTGCGCGCTCACATGGCAAAAGAGGGACAGCTGACCCAGATAAAGACAGAAAATCAGATCAGGATGAGGATAGCGGGATATTCTGTGGATGTGTGCTGTCTGTCTATATGTGTTACATGTCACAGAGGACCACAGAAACACCTATACGGATGCTCCTCCACGTTTTGGTGCTCACTGCGTACAAATTCTGCACATTCCCTGCACTCTTTCAGCTACCAATGAACTTTGATCACCCTCTGTTCATAATCATCCCAATCCCTCCCTGGGCTGCGGCCCCCTCTGTTGATGGTGGAGTGAAAGATGATGAGAAGAGTTTGTGTGGAGGAGGGGCAGAATGTATGTTTCCCTCCCCCCCCCCCCCCCCCCAATGAGCACTGAGTGGACAGTAGAGCAGAGACAGGACAGTTCTGTTGGACACGGCATGTTGTCAACAGAGCTGTGAGACATGCCGACACCCGCACACTTTAAACAAAGTTGTTTTTGACCTGAATGATGAAGAGCTTCATACAACCATCCTCATTTGACACCAAAAACATGGTGATGAACCAATGCGGACAAAGTGGCTCTGTGTTCATGAACCTCTCTGACTCCATGTCACAGCATCATGATGTAGTGAGATTCCTGCAGGGCTCCAATACTTGACTGTCATTAACGTAATGCAGGCCAAGCGCTTGTGTATATTGCACCGATAGCTGTGAATACAATAGCTTGCAACAGCACATCAATACCTTGCTGGCTGTCCGGCCTTGTTTGTGTGCTGGAGCTCACTGACTGCCCTATTTAGTCAAAAAGTAAGCCTGTGAGGTAAACAGTGTGGCACAAATGTGCGGCACAGAGCGGATTCCCCACAAATATTAATCATGTGTTCTTCCTTCTTTTCTGGTATTGGCTTAATAAATAAGGTATCGTATTCGTCAATCTGCTAAACTCTTTAATTGAAAAGGCCACACCAGTGTTTCTGTTAGTTTTTTCCACTGCTTAGGTTGTTTCAGACTCTTCAACTGTGTCTGCTGGTCAAACAACAACATAATGATCTAAAATGTGCATTTAGTTCTGCGAAGTGTAACAGTTAAGTCAATAACCACTCTGCTCTTCTTTGTTATGAGCATAGTGCCAAAGTATGGCAGCTTACATGAAGGCTGCACTATATCTTTTAAAACAGCTGCCATTAAAGGGTTTCTGCATTATTCAAAACATACTTATTTTTTTAATATGTAGGTAAAGTTATGTAAAACACAAGTCAATTGCAAGGGTTGGAGTCATTTAAACACATTTAAACACATGAACACAGATTGTATTTGTTTTGATTATCTTGGCCTGGTGTGGGGCTATATGGCTGTGAAAGTGTTCTAAAAAGTCAGTGCGATGACAAAGTTCCTTGACAAATGATCGATGGAAAGAGGCTGTTTAAAGCCTCTGACATCAAGTCGGAGCTTGTATTTCCTGGATGGATGACTTATCAAAGGTATGGGTAATAAACTACAGGCATCATGTTTGGAGAGACAGTTTCAATAACTCATGTAGATATATATGGAAATCAGATCAAGCCAAATGTCGTACATAGGGGGGCAATTAACTGTCCTGCAGATTACATTACGGTGTCTGTAGCTGATGTCACAGTTAGATTGGATAGGATGATTGGTGGGAGATTATCTGGTGAAAGTTTGTTTTATTGCTGCTGCCCCACCACAATCTAATAAGAAAAATTAAGAAATAGAAAGGAATAACAAATATTAAAAATCATTTCACTTTCTAAATTGAAATACAGTAAGGAGAATTATTTATGTTAAAGAGGCGTCCAACTTTTAAGATATCTGGTAACATGCCCGACATTGACGCTGAATATTGGAACAATATTTACCGTCAAACGCACTTGTCTGTGTTGTGGAGGTTGATGTGTGCCACCACTCTCCCCCACCCTGTGGCAGAGTACAATAGGATTTACTCCACCCATAATTATCTCCCTCCTATTTACACTTTCCTTCTGCCCATCAATTTTAATGTGTGCTTGCATCTGTTTTCCCAAACATATGTTAGACAGAAGACTATTTTTGACTAGCTTAAATCACTCACCAATTACTGCTGGGTTTAAAGAAGTAGTTCACAGATGTTTGCTTTCATATATTGCTTTTACTTTCATTTACGTCTATTTTATTTTTTTTTTTACTGAAAACAAGATCTAACCTAGAAAGTGGGAAAAGCCCCAGACTGTCTCTGACCAAGACCACAGCCCTGTGTCAGCTCAGCCCTGGTTTTCATGGAAATTCCCCTCACAAAAAACACTATTTAACTGCAAAAAGTGGGCCTTGTCACTGTAAAAGAACCTCAATAAAGCTTCGACAGAGAAATTTCCATCCCTGTCTGGAAGTATCCAGACATTCAAAAATCCTCAGAGGTTTTAGGACAGAAAGAAGACGTAGGGTAACTCTGCTATTCTCACGTCCAGCTGTGTTTTAGAGAAATATAGGCTATACAAGACCTATACAGGACACAATTTGGAGTTTCAACTTTGTTTCTGAATAAGATGCTTCTGTCAGGCAAAGAAAAGGGATGATGGGTCATCTAACGATTTATTTTCTCTTTTTCTTTCCCTCTTTCATTCTCTTTCATTGTGTCTGTTTGTTTCCCTCCCATTGTGCGGCAAAACGTATAGGCACAGGGAGACAGTTGGTCTTTGTCCTTTGGGTGAGGTTGGGAGGGAGGGGGTGCGAGATGAGGTGGGTAGGAGGGGGATACATCGAGATAAGTCAAGGGGGCGGGGTGGTAGTTTTGGTAGGCGGCGAGGCCGAGAGAAGGGAGGGGTGTGTCTGGTGTATAGACAGGGTAATGATGGCAGACAAAGTGGTGGTTGGGGGGGGGTAAAGCAGGGGGGTATATAAGCAGTGAGGGGGTTAATGGGACCTTTGGGATAGTCAACTCTGGCACTAGATAGAGTGCCAGAGTTGAGAATGTACTTAGCGTGTCAGCTAGTGCCTGCGGTGTTGGTTGTACCCCCCCCCTTTTCTAAAATGAGAGCTTTCCGTGTGGTATCCATCTATGCATCTGGTTTTGAAAAGGCTTTTAAATTTAGCCATAATAGTAATGAGGTTTGGCTGAGCTCGGAGCTCTTTTCAACTGTGAAACAACCACCTGCTCCTCCTTCATCATGAACACCTTCTAGTTTGGGACTAGGACTGCCACAATACACAGACTTTTACTGCACAATTAAAAATGATTCATATAATGTCATTTATAGGTGAAAAAAAAAAGTGTTTAGTGTGCGTTTTGTCTGTTTTGTTTTTTATGAATTACACTCTAAATACGGTAGAGGTGGCTAGAGAGTGTGTTACCCTAACTGTAGTCTTAGTCCTGTGTGCATATCCACACGATTCAGTGGGCAGCAGCTCTCACCTCACACCTTCAACAATACCATCGCACCATCAGGTGCTCCGACAAATACCAGGGTTAAATAGATCCAGAGCCCCGCGCCGCACTAATCCAGCCTGGTTCAGTAAGTCTCGATATCTGCAGCCTTCACTTCACCGTGCTTTATCACTTTGGACCTGCTAATCCTGAAACCCCAAGAGCTCAGCTGTCCCACACATCACCGTGCATGACACTAAATCCTCAATTTGGGAGGAAGCCGGCTTCCCAACACCTGTCTTATTTCAATGCTTTACCACTGAGCTACTGGCTTTACTTCAGACCAACAGCATAAAATATAACCTGCGGACATGGAGTGGAGGAGGAGAGGAGTGTAGACAGTGAGGACGAAAAGATAAAGAATGAAACAAGAGACATTGCAGGAGCAGAAAGAGGCACAGGGGATTTGGTAAACAAGAGGTTACAAAGCAAAATTAGAATACAGACGTGGGAGAGTTTGTTATTGTCTCAACTTGGCATCAGGGTTTGTTTCTCTAAATTAATTCACTTAAGCGAGCCTGAGGACACAGAAACAAACAGTCACACAACGTCTACCTACATTCTGAGATCTAGGACACGGAGAGACCATGTGAAAAGCACTTTGGAATACTCTTCATTTAGACAAATCGTTTTATTAATCTGCGCACACACAGTCCCACACACACACAGATAGGCACTGTGTTGTCGGAAGGTTTTTAGACTCGTTAATCCTCAGGGGGCATGGGCTCTGTGATCATTAAAACCTCTCAGTATTGATCTGTCAGTGGAGCACCCACCACAGACTCTGCCCTTGAGAGCGTCTCAGTTCTCGGGAAAACAAAACATTTACTTCAAGGTCTTTTGACCACTGAGAGAATGAAAGTTGTTTGCTGCAGTGAGTTTGCGCCAAAGCAAGAGCATTGTAGGGAGTATGATTTTGTTCGATGTATAGTCATGGTGGTTTAGATGAAGGAAAGTATGAGCAACGAGTAACCACATTTCCAAACAAACAGGAGAGCCTGTTTAAGCTCAAGGTGCCACACTGCTGCCCGCAGCCAAGCGGGTCATTTTCTCCCTATGGGACGCCAGAAATCGCTGAGGGGTGTTTGAATGTTACATAACTTTTCAAGCGTTAAATCAAGCAGATTTTGCTTGAATCTGTTGCTTTAGAAACGTACTGTGAATGTTCCACCCACAATGCACTGATATTCAGACCTATTGTTTTGACACAAAATATTACTGTTTTTAGCCTAACTCACTCTTATTGAGATTATACTTCTGTTGCCAAAGTGCAAAGGATGGAGGGCCGGAGGGGAAAATCCATAGCACCATTTGCTTTATTCATTTGGAAAATAACATTAAGGAGAGCAAAAGAGCAAGCCCTCTGAAGGCTTGAAAATCATGCACTTCCACCGTTGTGCTTTGGACGGAAAGAGCGTTGCGTTTCTGAAGAATGCTGAAACCAATTTACAGCAATGACGTCAGATCTAAAGCCAGAATATTAACGTAAAGACACACAGGTTCATTATGAAATGACAGAACATTGATTTTCTCCTTTATAGTTAATACATACAGTATAATTAGTGCAACAATGTGGAATGAGTGTCATGTTCTGTATTTGTTCTTTAATAAGTAGTCATATGTAGCAAAAGTTGTTTACACTGTTTCTCTCCTCTCGTTCTGCAGTTGATGGGATCCTTTGTTCTGGCAGTGGGACTGTGGCTGCGTTTTGACCCAGAAACGGTTTCACTTCTCAATGGTGATAAGGCTCCAGACACTTTTTTCATTGGTGAGTAGCAGAGTACACCGCAGGTAATCTCAATGTACACACAGTGTAGGTGTGTAACAAGTTGCTGTATCACATTCAGCGCAAGGCCTTGAGTCAATACATGTTTTGGAAGATTCACAGCAGATGTTGTCATTATATATTGCATTTTTTTTTAAAGCACTGCTTATGTTTGTGTCTTTTATGTTCTGTTATGTTGCTCCAAAACCACTCTTAATGGGTTATGGACATTTCTGTTGTTTCACTTTGAAGTATGAGAAATTAGACTTTTATGCTGATATTAGGAAAAGAAAAAGAAAATTTATGACATATTGTCCTTATTTTTTTTTATGTCCTTATTTTTTATCACATCATGACACCATTGTATCTTTTCAAATCAAAACCATGATTTTTGCAAATAAATAATACAATATAATTTTCAAATAAGCTACAGTAGACACACATAAGTACAATATACATATTCAAAATGTCATATCCCACTCATATCCGTCATTGTCAGTCTGGAGAGGGGCTTTGAAATTGTTTATTGACATGTTTCAGTGCAACTCCTTTTGCCTGTGAATACATGTCAGAGGGCATATTCCTGTCACATACAGTCTTTCTGAGTAATTGTGAAAGTGTCTGAGTGTCATAGTTTGAAACGTTTCCCACCAAGTTTTTTCATTTATGGTTAAATGTCCGAATGCAACGTTCTCTAATGCTTTTTGGATTATTAGGCGTGAACTCACCTCTTTCGCGCTGGAGATGAGTGTGAATAACAGGAAATGACTGCCATATATGGAGCATAAATGCACGAGGGAAACCACAGGGCTTGTAACCACCTTTCAATCAGTCTCCCTGCCCAAATGGAAAGAGAGATGGAGGAGGAGGAGGAGGAGGAGGCATATGGAAGAGGGCAATCATAGAAACAGATGGGGATCCATGGCAAAGACTTTAAGGAAAAACAAGATGTGACAACAAACGAAGTGACTGGGCAAAAGGAAGAGAGAGAGAGAGAGATGTTTAGCTGTCCCATGCAGGACTACCCTTCTACCCCTGCTCTCTGATCACAGTAATCAGTGTAATACTGTCAGACAGTCTCCAGACTAAACTACTCTCTCCCTGATTGGTACTTTGTTCTCTTCTATAAAGCCAGTTTAGGATAAGGTTGGGTAATGATGAACAAGTGTTGCAAGGAGTTATTTTCTTACAAAAGCCTATACTTCCGTAAAGGTATTTCATTACTTCTTTAGGCGTGTGCGTGCACGTGTGTGTGTGTGTGTGTGTGTGTGTGTGTGTGTGTGTGTGTGAGAACTAAGACTCAGATGTCCATGTGGTTGGACTGAAAATTGGTGGGGTCTTTCAGGTCCTCTGAGAGTACAGTGCTACACATGGCTTTGACAGTGAGAGCGCTCCACAGTTGCTATGCCTCGTTCCCATGGCGTCAAGACCACACCAAACTTTTCTCTGTGCTTTGAAATGACATATTGTATGAAACAACGTCCGACTTGCGAGATAAAGGGAAAACCAATGCCGTGTTCTGTTGCCAAAACCCATTCTGCTGTGAGTGCAGCAGCATCACTTGCATGATAACTGATCGTTTGATACCTTCAGGCAACAACTAAACTCTCCTTCCTTACAACAAAAGACACGACGCACCCAACTCAATTATTGTTTCACATCAAATCCCTTTTTTGACACATCGGGATCCTATGAACCGTCTTCCTCTCTTGTTTCCACCTGAGCCCGCGTCACCTGGGGACTGACGCAAACTCTCTCACCCTATCTTCTGCGGAGCTGTCGCCTGGCAACATACCCCACCTGTACGAGCGGTGGAACCAATTGTTGTTGAGTTCCTCCCTGCAGACCTAACCGTAATGTACCTTTCCTAATGAGAGGGTTAATGGGAGATCAGGGCATCTAAAGAGCTCCCCCTAAAACAGGCTCTTGAACAGACTATTTATAAAGCATCTCATATGAGGGCATAATTAAAAGGCACAATAAATGTGTATCCACTCATAAAATAGGATCTACGCACCGACTACGGAAATAATACAGTCTGAAATGTGAATACCACAGTCTCAACTTTCTGTTTTGCAATCTAGAAAGTGACCGGTTTTAACTAACATTTTTAGCCATATGCTGCCCCCTGCTGGTGCTTCTGCAAATTAAAATTGCCTTATGAACTAGCTGGGAAAAGCTGAGCATGTTAACAGAGATGTAGTGGGGAATCAAACCACTTTTATAGCTGTTTTAGGCTGGTATATCTTAAATATGTTGCTGAATAATTCTGATGGTTGTTTGCCTCATGACTTACGGTCTTATTTACCTTGCCTTTTTGTTTACCATTGCCTCATCGCATAACAGCGTCTTTGTCCCTGTTCCTCCAGGTGTGTATATCCTGATAGGTGCTGGCAGTCTGGTGATGTTGGTTGGTTTCTTTGGCTGCTGCGGAGCTGTTCGGGAATCTCAATGCCTGCTGGGTTCAGTGAGTACGATGCATACAAACTGCAAGAGCAACAACTGAACTGAAATGCATTTTGTCTTCGAAATTTCAGTTAGATACTATTACCTTTAGGCTGACATATATTCACCTATAACCTATTTATTGTCTCTCTTTATTGTTCCTGTGGATTTGTTTCAGTTCTTTGCCTGTCTGTTGATTATCTTTGGTGCGGAGGTGGCAGCAGGGGTGTTTGGATTCTTAAGCAAAGACAAGGTACGTTTAATATTTCACAGCTTGAGTCGTGCAGGAAGTTTAAATGAACACTTATGGCACCACGTCATACACCTGTCCCCTCTCACACAGATTATCAAAGACGTCCAGACCTTCTACACAACAAAGTACAGCGAAAACAATAACGGCACATTGATCATCTCATACCAGAAAATAGTAAGTACAAAATAAATATGTAAGTTCTTAATGCAGAATACAAATTCATAGTTAAAGATAATTGCTCATACATACTCCCATCATATCTTTATTTTCTTTCTACTTTCAGCTGAACTGTTGTGGAACCATCGAAAGCCCCTGCTCTGATCCCGCAACAGATACTAAGGTGAGATCACCAAACTCAAGCGGGGAAATGACATTCTTCCCCTTTGTTGTCTGATGAGCCAGTGACTGTACAAATCATCCTGGTTCACTAACTTGACACTGCTTGACTCCTCTTATCTTTGGTCTGCAGGACTGTGAGACAAGCATCAAGGAGTTTTTCAACAGTAAACTCTACATCATTGGATACGTGGGCATCGGCATCGCTGGAGTCATGGTGAGTCAGGATCGAGAAGAAGCGCACACAAATAAACACAAATTGTGAGTGAGAATGATTTTTATTAATAATCTGTCCTCCTCTCAACAGATCATTGGGATGATCTTCAGTATGGTACTCTGTTGTGCCATTCGCAACAGCAGGGAGGTCATCTAAGCTTGATCCTTGACCTCTGCCCCTCCAGCCCCGAAAGACTGTACAGCCTTCAGATCAAATGTCAACCTCTGTCCATCCAGGGACCCAGGCAGGAAATAGATTAAAACAAATCCTTTCCACTATGGTGCTCAAACCAGCTCTCTTTCTTTCTTTCTTTCTTTCTCTGCAGCACAGTAGCATGCTCTACCTTTCATAACATTCTGATAAGACATAGTCCACATATCCAGTGGGAACAGTATGATTTTTTTAATGTTGACCTGACAATCTGTCAAATAGTTGTTTTCTCATGGCCATTTGGCTACTATTACAAATGTTATCCCACATACTGTCGCAGTAGTGTCAATGCTTTTTCACACAGCCTTGACACTGACCCCTTGGCTGTGGGAAACTTTAGCCCCGAGAGAGCAGTCTGAGGTGAAAGCAGCTGAGTTTGCTTATCTGTGCACACAGACACACAAGCACAGCAATGTTGTGTAATGTGAGACCACAGCCTTAGAAAAGGTTGTCTGGAATCTCATAGGCAAGGGACTCCTGATTGGTGGAGTAAGAGTGGGGTGTCAAGAGAGGGAATGGCCAGTGAATGTTTCGGGAATGCGTCCATCATGCAGCCCCAGAGCTCTTACTCACACACATACAGTATACACACACCCTGTGAACTGTACAATCAACACAGGTTGTTCTCTACAAGAAAAATCTGCAGTTATCTTAAAGGAATAGTTCAACATTTTGGGGAATACGCTGATTGACTTTCTTGCAGAGAGTTAGATTAGCTGATCGATAGCACCAGCAGGTCGGTAAATATGAAGCTGAAGCCCGCAGCTGCTTAGCTTAGCTTAGCACAAGGACTGGAAAAAGGCTAGTCTGGCTCTGTCTTTATGCTAAACTAAGCTAAGCCAAGGTTGTAAACAGGATGTAACTCCATACTTACTTTAGACACATGAGACTGGTATCAATCTTTTCATTTGACACTTTGAATTAGTACATAGAAAGTGAATTAGTACATTTCCTAACTATTCCTTGAAATGAAATATAGGCATACCCACATTTTAGTCCATTTACATCAAATCAAGCATATTTTATATTTTTCAAACAATGCTGGTATTTGGCTGATTACAAAACTTGCAAGGGTCAAGAGTCTTCTCCAACAGAAAATAATTTAAAAAGCTGCCTGCAGCGATAGGAAACATAAATCCAAAAATCTAAAGCACACACCAGCTGAACTAAAAACCAAATTCCCTCTTCGTCCCAAAGGAAAGGCTCCTCATATATATATATATATATATATATATATATATATATATATATATGCTCTCTGAGTCTTTGAGTCTCTGTTGACTGTATGTCAAGAGGATCATGTGGACACGTTTACAGGCTAAATATATGCTAGTTGGTCAACTGAGAATAGGCAGTAGGGCTGTGAAATTTGATTATCTAAGCCAGGCCTTTGATCTCTTTCCACCTCCATCTTTTTTCCCTCTGTGCCTTCAAAAGTACACCGCCAACAACAAAACAAAATCTGAGATATAACCCCTGTATTCCTCTCATCTTATCAACCTCAGCAGAGGGTTGGACAGACATCTCTAATCTGGAATCACTTCCATACATCCAGGTTCGATCGGGCCACTGTTAATTCTGTAGGGTTTATTATTGGACTCTGGTATGTAAATATGTGTGAGTTTTCTTGTAGTTGTACATTATTTGTGGTTGATGTGATAGTTACTATTTAACATACTGTGTGTAGACAGAGGCTTGCAGTAGTTGTACGGTGTTCATGTAGTCATGACAGTGTTTGCAATAGTCAAACTAAACCTTATTAATGTGCCTTTCTTTGATAACAAGCTATCTTTGAACAATGGGCTGTCTTGAACGTAGCAAAACATTGTAGCAAAAGTGTACATATGTTTGTAGAGTTGGACTGCAATTAATTGTCACACACATTTGACTTGGCATTATTGTTTTTTTGGTGTGTTTTTAAAGTGTCACACTCTACTGTGTCTTGTCTGCCAAGAGAGCTGAAGTGTTGAAAGCAACAATTTCTCTGATCAAGCTATGTGGAACACAAGCCCTGGTCATTTTTATTTTATTTTTTACTTTTCAGTGTAATGTGACACAAGTAAGGAGACAACAAAGGCTTTCTTATTATTCCAGCAGGCAGTGTTTATTCTGAGGAGTGAGGACACACAACAGAGTCACTTGACTGTGACTTCACAGGCTCTGTGGAGTTAGAATAGGGTGAACTTGGAACAGTTTAGCGCAACTCACTCCACAACGCTGTTGCTGTGTTCCTGTTGTATTTGTTGGAGCAAATCTGGAGATGTAACGTAAAAAGACACTGTGTCAAGCCTCCTCGTAGTTGATTGTGTGTTAATTTATTTTAATACCATTCCAGGCTTCTCAGGAAGATAGGTGTTTGAAGTTTAATAAAGCTTTTAAAGTTTAAGACCGTTTCCTGTGTCTTATTTCATGGCAGTGGTTTACATTTTCTGATATCAGGTTATTTCCTGTTATATTGAAATATAGGTATCTTTTACAAGAACTGACGCAAGAAGAATTTTTGACTCTTGTTTTGTAATTAGAGTATTTTGCATATAAATCTGTGATAAGTAGCTTTGCATAGGTTTTTTTCTGTATTTAATAACTCGTTTAATCTCTTAGCATCAAAGACATCTCTAAATTGTAATATCAGCTTCAGACGCCATTACACACACAGCGTTAGTCACATACTCCACTGGCTGCATGGTTTCAGGCCCTGAAAACATAGCAGCAAGTCTACACACTTCCAGTCCTGAAAACAAACCTCCACACCTCGCCATGTCATTTATACTTTCGTCAGATCTTATATAAAAGTGCTGTGTTTTATTTAAACAGAACACTAGAAAAAAAAAGGTGTAAAACGAAAGAAAAAAAAAAGCCCCACTTTCAATTATTTGTAAGGAAACAAACATTAATCCCCTCAGCACACATATGTCAGTTACATTTGTAGATTTCCAAATGTAGCAGTATATACTGTAGTTGTAAGTATAAATTTAGAAGGAATCACGTGATCCCCAGGGAAGCCAGTACTAATTCACTGTAGCACATACATATACAGTCGAGGAATAGTGTGCTAGAAAGCTAAGAATGAGTTATATTTAAGTATGTATTAAGGGATATAAAGTGGTTTTATATCCCTTTCCAGATGATTGTATTTGATACCCCCGGATGTTAAATAGGTTTCCAGGCTACGTCGCCCGAGTTTCATCTTTCCGCACTTGAGCGTCATGGACAGCTGAATATGTGTGTGCTGCAGCAGAGGCTCCAGGACTCCCCAGGGTAGAGTTACCCCAACGCTGCAGCATGAGCATTTTTACTGCCACAAACATCCTCTACACTCATGTCAGTGATGCATGGGTGTAGAGGATGGCAACAACTTTTAGGCTTGCATCAGAAAAAGTATTATACCGTCTACAGTCAACCCGCTGCTATTTCCAGCAACGCAATGCAATTCCTCAGGCCACACACACACACGCACACAAAACATGTATACACTGAATTTATAAATATTTATTCAGCATATAGAAATCTGTATTTACATGCGGAATTTTAAAATGAAAAAAAATAAATAATTATCTTCAACTGGTTGAAACACTTAACATGTTGAAATGTTAAACTGCTCTCAATTTTCAGTTTAAGAAAAAAAAAATAAAACAGTATACATATTTACATCGGTAAAACCTAAGTACTTTGAACCATGACATTTTCCAGAAGAGGGTCGAGTGCAGCCCAACATTGGACTCTGTTCTGCTTCTAAATGCCTACAATGATACACTCGTGCGGGCTCCTGTATCTCTAACTGAGAGGAACACCTCACCAGTCACAGACGACCACAGTCAACTAAGAGAAAGTGGCTATATGTAAGTCATGTTACACCTTTTCCATAAGACTTGGTCCCAACAGCACACTACAATACCATCAATAAAGTCTTGTCCATCATCAGACTAGTTTAACACCATCAAACAACTGGGTCCCTGGATGGACAGAGGTTGACAACTTAACTCCACAAAGAAACAGGTCTACTAAGTTTATTGCAGAAGGCATTGTTGAGCCATGGAGTCCAAGTGTGTTACATAAACAGAGCCACAGACAGACTGCCCACAGTGCCCTGTAAAAAACCCAAACACCTCAACCACAATTGTTAGGAAAAAGAAACACCAGAAAGCACATGGTCAGCTTAAGTCTTGTGACTAAGACTCTCGTTCGTTCATAAGCTATGACCCACTTCCAGATATTTTCCAAACCAGGTTGTTCAGAGGAAAAACACCTCAAATCTTTTGTCAGAGAAGTTATTTACCACTATATACATAGACAGGGATGAAAATCCATGGCCCAGTTTCACATGTAACCCTTTAAAACAGGATTGAAGCTATTCAAGTGATGTTTCAATATTCTGCCTTTGTTATTACTTCATACTGTAAGGTCTCTTTTGCAGCACCACGCTACAGCCATCACACCTTGTGGTCTTCAAGATGGTGCAGTCGGAGGGGATATCAAGGTTAGGGTGACAGGGAAGGACAGTTGATATGGGGCATAAATCTAAGAAAACATGGGTAAAAGGTTTGGTGCCACAAGACTAAAGTCAAGTCGGATCTAAGTGAATTGGTGGTCAATGTTGGACTATCAGTGAGGAAAGAAATTCTGTTCTCCCAATGAGCTCCACTGAAGCCCTTATAGACAGGCAAGTTTCAATCTCAAAATCAGATCGAGTCATGCTAAAAGGCTTACTTCTAAATCATTTTGAAATAAAATGGTATCGCTCTGGTCCCCTTTAGCCTTTTACTCTGAAAGCCTCCAACAATAAAGAAGGTACACAGTAATAGAGAGCCGGGTCCATGGCTTTGCCAAGGGCATAGCTGCCTGTAATTTAATGAGGCTGCAGAAAGACTAGGAAACAGCTTGTTTATGCAGAGTAGATGTTGCAGGGTGTGTACCCCAGCAGGACCTCTCCAACTCCAACAAAGTACATAACTTGTGCAATTCCAAAGAGTGGGGCAATAACAAGGGCCCGGCAACTGGCCCCCTTGAGGAACGCTCCGGGACCCTCCTTTCTCAGGATCTTTCTACAAACATAAGAGAGAACACAGGGTTAACATAATGTAACCTGTGCCATTAATGCAAATCTTGGTGAGGGAAAGGCATAGTGTGTGATGACTGTATGACCACTTTACCTGACACAGTCCACCACTCCATTGTAGGTTTCCTCATTAGCGCCTTTTTTGAGGGACTGTAGCCTCGTCTTGACCACTGCACAAGAGATAGAAACCTTATCTTAGTTGAGAATTCATTTATTTATTTTTTTAAATCGTAAAACATTTCAGTTAAGAATAAAACTGATGTTCGGTGACCAGTTATCTGCGTAGAGGGAGTCACTCACCGTCACAAGGACTGACAGTCACAGCAGCAATGGATCCAGCTAGGCAGCCGGACATAAAGGACCAATAAAAGGGTACAGATGGGTCTTCAGATGAACGCTGGCCGAGCTGGTGCAGGTGTGCAAAAAGAGGGAAGTACACAACAGAGAATGGGATGTCCCTGGAAAAGGCAACAACGCAAGCATGTTCACCACATCAAGAGTCTGTTGACCAAAGGTGGAACACCAGTTAAGCAAGAACAAGCATGAAATCCCATCTCACCTCATCAGTGTCGCTCCGAGTCCCCTGTACAGTCCTGTGACTCCTTTGGTCCTCAGCAGCTCTCTGGTGATCTGTGTGGCGGACACTCGCATGACTTGAGGCGCTGGGCTAGTGTTGTAGGAACGGCTAAGAACAGCACTGGTCCCACCCATTTTCAGAGTCGTTACGACACTGGGCACCACCCTCTGCTGGGCCGCTGGCAGATACAGGCAACAAACATATTGTAACGGTTTTTCACCAAACATAAAAAGAACATCCCAAAATTATTATTTGATGCTGGTAATGTATTCGGCTGATTTCCTTGTAATTACCTAGCCTGCCAGCATCCTGCAATTGGATCTTGAGCATCTCCATGGGTGTGGTGATAATGACCTGGCACATTCCTGCACAGCATCCTGCCAACATCTCCTTGAACACCGTCAATGTGCCACTGAAGACATGAAGACACGTGGTCACAGGGTTTAAAACATCCAATTCAATTGCAGTATCGTAGTCCGTCTCATTCAGTGCTGCAACTCACCCATCTTTGCTCAACTGGTGGCGGAAGAAGTCATTAGCAGCTAGTTTGATGGCCTTCTCGGGGGTTACCAGGGTGAGATTTACTGCAGCACCTGCATTAACAAGCATTGAAAAACGTAATATTAATGAAACATCAGAATACAGCAAGACGTCTGTAAAATAAATTAATTGCACTTCACAGATGTCAGTTAGATGAAGGAGCAGTAAATAATATGAGGCGTACAATGTCCACTGCTTCATGGCAGTCAGTTTTGGTTATGTGGTCACCGTCTTAAAAGATTAACCACTAATTAACCTATCGACATGGAGACATGACTGCATAAGAACAGCGTCCTTCTTGGCGAGTCCGATAAAAATTGGTATTAGGCCACATGCCAATCAAAGTATATCACAGATCTCAAAAACTTCTATATGATATCGCTGGTATTCTATTCAAAGACACTATTCAGGCACAAAAACGACAGCATGGTACGGACAATGTGATTAGCCTTACCTCTGTACATGCCAAAGTAGCCTTCAGATTTAACAGTCTTTATTAGGCAATCCATCCTGAAGGAGGAGAAAAAACATAAATGTATAGTTATGCAAATTTAAAAGGAAACAGTACTTGTTTATGCATAATATAATTAAATACAATACAATAAAATCAGGGATTGGAAATTAACTTGTCATGGGAAGAGCCTTCATACAAGAAAATGGTTGTAAAATGATGTTGATTATGAGTATACACACAAAAAGGAATGACTTAATACTGAGACAGTTTAATTTGGATCCACCAGCCTTTGCTGAGGTCAGTTTCAGAAGCTTAATACTTTGAAATCAATCTACACAGAGACACCCTACTGTCAAAGTATGACTGAAGAGTGATGATGAATAGACTGGCAAAGTACTTGCAGAAGAAAGAGTGATTATACAGTATGTATGTGCATTTAATTAATTAATTTATTTATTTTCAAATCAAGAGAAAGGGCAGGGTTGTTGTTTTTTTTTTTTTTTTTGCGGGGGTGACTCTTACATGTTCTTGTAGAGTTGCTGCCCGTTGCGCTGGTTCTGCAGTCGGGTCTTGGCCAGATCAATCGGGAACACACATGTGACTCCTACCAGGCCTGCAATCCCGCCATTGATCAGTTTGGCTGGGAGGCTGTTTAAGAACAAGTCAAAACATGCATAACAATTATTCCTTTTCTCAACATTTCTACAAGTGGAGTAAAAGGAGTGGCACTGTCAGGTGAGGTTACAAAATCTACTGAAACTGAACTGAAGCAGCACAATGATTGGCCAGCTAAAGCACATGATTAGAGACATTATCTCCATAGGAAAGTAATTCATTTATTAAGCTTTTTAAGTTGTGTCTGTATACTGTATGTGAGGCATTAGTGTTGCAACAGAACTGGGTATAGAGTAACTGCCTCTAGGTTATCTGCTCATCCAAAAATAACTTGTCGAGTAAATAAAACACACACATACGAACAGGAGGCATTACACATCCGAAGGCTTCAATGATATGACAGATTTAGCTTTGGAGAAAACTAGAACTATTTATTATGACATTAATAGAGTTAAATAATCAAAGCATGCTTTATTCCTATTTTGCTCTTTGAGCAGTCTACATACTGTATCATGTTGGATTTGGTGTATTGTCCTGATGGACAGAGCAGGTTCATACCTAATCTGCTGTTGCTGGGCCATGGTTCTTGGTTGTTGTGAGTGCAAAAGTTGGTTAGCACAAAGAAAGAGCCCGCTGCAGAGGGAGAGCAGGCTGAGAGTCCCTGAGAGACACTGAGCAAGGCAGGAGTAGAAAGAAGCTCAGGATTATATACATGTATATATATATATGTGTATAGAGGCAAGTCCAGCCCTGCAGATCCAGGAATGAATTTAACATTACTCTCCACCCACTGCAGCACTAGCCAAGAAAGGGAGCCAAGGTCAGTAATCAACCCACCCAAATCAAACCACAAGCCAAGTAGACTTCCCAGGATACACCTGCCCAACATGTGTGAGAGAATTAGGTACAGTTGCCAACATGTCCTCTATCCAAAGCCTTGTGATAACACTAACTAACCCTCATGGAGTGGGTAAGCAAATTATAAAACAAATTATCCATCTTCTTGGCTTGGGTTAAGAGTCAGACAAGTTTGATGACACAACAATGGCTGTGCAAAAGGTGTGGCCTTACAAGTGTCACATTAATTACACTTATGTATAGACACGTCAATTGTCATATATACTGTGTATTCAAATTCATAACCAAAAACACATCAAGACCTGAAATAATAAAAGATATTCAAGAAGAAACTCGAACGAGAATCTTGCAACTTTTCTTTAAAGCTTGTTTTGCTTCTAGAATATGCCTAAATGGGTGGCAGGTTTTGATTCTGTAATCTGGGATTTCGGTGTCTCGGGAAATAAAAAGAAAAGGAGGTATGCTTTGACCATATATTGAGTGATACCACCAGTTCCTGCAATCACATTTCCATTGAAAATTGGTGGAACTAATACTATAGTAGTATTATATTAAATAACAGCCAGTAAAGACTTTTGGCAATATACCTGAACCTTCTAATCAGGACACAGGATCTCACGGGTCACAGAATAAAGGGGAACGAAAGGTAACGTTGGTCTCTACCGTGTCTGCTTTGAATGCACTAAATTAAAATACAGTGTGCAGTGCAGACCTGCCCTGCTCCTCTACTCAGCTACTCCTAGGCTACAGTATAGCTACCGACAAAGACAACTGCCAAGATAATATATGTCAATGCAGTATGCGAACGAAACATGATGATAATGGTATGTCTCGGTAAGAGCATGCGTGACCCACCTTAAAATGAAAGATTAAATGGTGCTTTAGCGAAGTTTAACTGCTCTCTCCCTCCGCACCGGCGCCGCTTCAGGGTCGAGTAAATGAATGGAAGAAGCAAGGAAGCGCGTGAAACAGCCAGGGGCGTGTCAGACCTGGCGTCTTGGCCAATGAAAAGAGTGTATTTGTAAAGTGGGCTGGGCCAACTCGTCTCAGGAACACTTCTTCACACACACAGGTGAGCTGCATGATGCAACTTTTCCTAAATCTGTCTCACAGGGTAGTCAGACACAAGTGTGACTAATTAGACTCAATACAGCCATAATGTATAGCTCCTGTGGCTGCTTGTGAGAAATGTGCGTACGTTGTGCGAAACAAGTGCAACACATATGCCCTGTACTTTATGTGTGAAACCTTAGAAACCCTGGTAAAAAAAATAACAAAAATATCCTCCTCCCAAATTTAACAGATTACACTGTATTTAATATATGGAAATACACGTATTATGCCCTCATTTATTTCCACATATTTATTGTTATTTCATTAATTTACACAATGTTCACAATTAAATTAAATGCATGTTAAACAGTGTTTTATTGCAACAACGTGCCTAAACAATGAGCAGATGAAGATCTGAGATGCATATAACACCAACAAGCAGAAAAAAATAGTCCATCAGCTGTATCATTTGCCATGCATGTGCAATGCTTGTGTTAGCATATTGTCAAGTTCCCACAGCGGGCTGGCTCTGGCTCTTCACAACGCCAAGGGTGACGGTGCATCGGTCATTAGAGATCCGGCTGGTGCGGACACAGTGGTGTGTGCGCGTGTTGCAGCGCCTGCAGCTGCAACGGTGGGCCGCAGGATAATACAGCTGTGAGTTTACATCCTGCGGGCAGCCTGGCACATGGGCGGCTCGGTACACCAGGGAGAGAGGCACACAGCTGCGCTGGATCAGGAAACTCCTCCCAAACCGTCCCCTCAAATTGGTGTCCTGAAAAAGGTGGAACAGAGGTGTTGTCATTAATCGGGGCGTGTGTGTCATAATTGTGTTACAGTTTGTTTAGCTGTTGTCACATTTCTACCTATATCACTTTCACAATGTATCTAGAACCAACAGATATTTTCATTTTGATCTACACGTTGAACTTCAGTGTTGGAATGAAACTAAGTAGGCTGTATTTACTCAGGCACTGTACTTCAGTACAATAATAAAGCCCTGTACTTCACGATTTTTATTCTATGGAACTTTCTAATTCTGCTCCACTACATTTCAAATGGAAATCTTTTACCCTACTTTTTACCCCTCTACTTTAGTTCCTAGTTACTTTGCAGAGTTATATTATTAATACACAATATAAAATCAACATTAAATAATGATATATTATTATAGGTTAAGTTACCCATCCAGCAGTATATAAATCAATTAAAATTTGCTCCACCTTTACCACCTTTATTAAAGTGTACACATTAATGCATCACTCATTTTTATCCAGAGATATAATTTATATTATTCTGAAATGGGCCATTCTGCATAATGAGTCTTTTTTACTTTGGGTACTTTAAAGGTGCTAAATTCCAAATTCAGAGCATTAATATAACAGCAAAGAACTATTTGCTATGTAAAAATATAGTGGAGAGAATGAAGTCACACTCCCTCTGTGTGTGTTGTAATCCGAGCTTCTTTGTACTTTTTTTACGTAGCCGGTCCTGCTGCGCGTGCATGTAAGTGCATGTATGTCCCTGTGTGTATGTCCCACAGACTAGCTAAAGCAATCCCTCAACCATAGATATGCTCTGAATTTGGAATTTAGCATTTTAAAGTATTTTTAAGATAATACTTTTGTACTTTTACTTGAGTAGGATTTTGAATTGAGGACTTTTACTTGTAACAGAGTATTTTTACACAGTAGTAGCCTATTACTACTTTTACTTATAAATAAAAGATTGTAGTAGGCTACTTCTTCCACCACTGTTGAACTTACAACTGAGCAAAATCTGTACTTTAGAAGATTTAGGATGATGACCCAAAGTATACCGTTGCAGTATGTTGCATTAAGTATTCTTTTCATGTGCATAACCACATCAACATCACTTTATCCTAAATTTTGTTCTAAAATATGCCTTCTTTTTTTGCATCTTATACAAAATGTTCAGATGAAGAGTTTCCATGCACAGGTTGAGAGTGTGTAGTCACCTGTGTGTAACAGTAGCCGCTGCAGATGGTGGTGTTGATGGCCACACACTGGCCACAGTCGTGCCTCTCAATCCATAAGGTGTGATTCTTCAGCATACAGGCACCCACCGCTCCATGCATCAACGCACACAGCAGCATGCATTTCAACACTAACGAAGGCATGCTGAAAGTGAGACAGTCATTTTGAAAATCATGATTAAAAACAACAATAGATGCACTCAGGAGAACATCATTGCAACACTATGGGTTTGTTAAAGCTCATGCAAACTCAAGTTGAAGAAAAGAAAACACACCTTGACATATGACCTCCGTGTGTTGTTCATGAAATTACAGAGATGTCCAATGACGACAATATCAATTTAAATGTGAAGGATTTGATTTCAGAGGAAATTATTTCAGTTATCCGAGAAATCTGTGTTTTTTTTTAGATTAGGTTAGATTAGATTCAACTTTATCAAATGATATGATCTTTCAATGTCTGGATTCTTCCTCTCGTTGTGTCCACGTTGTTCCCCAACTCTGCCCTGTTCCTCTCCTTTGTGAATATCTGAAAACATCAAGGTTGCCTATCCTCTTTTATGGAAACCCTAATCCACCTCGACTGCCCCAGTAGACTTGAGTCTACAACATCATTCCAGAAATCACATGTCAGCTACAGTGTTTAGAGTTAAGAGTGGTCTCAAAACACAGAGGTAGAGAGAGTATTTGGGTCTGTTTAGTGTGTACACATAATGCGCACACACACACACACACACACACACACACACACGTGTGCATGAATGTACAGTGTTCCTTTTTTTACAGGTCATATTGAAGAATATGGGCTCAACCATTTGTTGGGGGCTGGTCAAACCTGATCCATGCGGATGATTCCTCACGTTTTAGATCATGTGAAGGCCAAATGAGTCAAATGAGTGTTGACAAATTTGGTAAATGTACACTGTAAGACCACACTTAGCCTATTTAGTAGCATGAATGGCTATTTGTGCCACTTAATAAGTTGATCAAATTTTCAATTGACAAATGAGTGATAAAGGTATGAATCAGTTATAAAATGTGAAAAAAATTATAGATTATGTCAATGTCTTAAAAATATATATACATTTAAAACAAACACATGAGAAAATTGGTAAAAGACCAAAATTGAAAATAATGAATGAAAATAATATTTCCATTTACTTTTTTTCCCTCTGGGACAGGATATGTGACCCAAACCATTAAAGAAGCAATTTAAGAAATGGCACAAAAGCTCAATTAAATGGAATTAAGTGAAATCATATATAAATAATTCTGAATTAAATTTGATTATTAATAGTGATCTCATTTGGCTGATGCTGGGTCAGCACTCTCATGTTTCTGCTTCTTCCTGAGTGAAAAGGTTATGACCTCCTTTTCTAAGCCATTAATGCTCCCATTATTCCCATCTGTCACTAATGTGAGTGGCCATGTGCCCTCAGATTTTTCCCTCACAAAGTAGTCAATAAGCATGTTTACCAAACACAATTGATTCTAATCATACCAACATCATGTCTAATGAAATGAAATTGCACACTTCATGAGCCTCAATGCAAACACAGGGTTACTCTCACCATTACATTTAAAACACAGGTCTTGAACCTGTTCCCAGATTGATATATTATTATATGAATTAGTTTATATCAGGACTGTTTGGAAATACTGGAATATACTTTGGCTTGTCCAATAAGTCAAACTCTTCCAACATCTATATGAATATATGTACAATTTGTATGATCAACAAAAACTCAGATCAGGCTTCTTTAAGAAAACAAATTAAAATCTATACTGAAATACAGTAATGCGGTGACAGTTTATTTAGTAAACATATGCACAACATTTAACCTAATTATGGTTTTGCCACTAATTTCTGATTCTGACCTGGCCACTCTTTCTTTCATTCCGCTTTACGTTAATCGTGTTGGGTCACATGTCACAAATCCATCAGATAATTTCTAACAAAGTGGGTCGTGGACAGTTCACCAACTATCTGCCCTGAGACAGATCCAGCTCTTTTTCAGATGGTCGGATTATTATTTGTGTGAGATTTATGATGCAATACAACTATTTAAAAGATGGATCTACACATAAGTTCAATACTACAGTGGCATGCTGAAGAACATTGTGCAGAGCAGGTTACAAATCATGGCACGATACTTCATTGGTCATACATGGATATCTTTCTTTTTTTTATATATATATATATATATATATATTGTTTTTGATACCAAGATGATATCAAGAAAAGAAAAGAAAAAGAAAAGGTTTGGAGTGCTCGAAAGATTAAACACGTGTAATGAAGGTAATGTTTGGTGGGGAAGACAAAAGTTCAAAGAAGAAAAAAAGCCACTCTTCTGGCAAATAGTAAAAACCTTTATTCAAACAGCTATTTCATAGTGACATTTTAAAAACATAGACACTGTTTATACATGTTAAACTAGAGCTGAGCTGACTACCCACATGTAGCAACATAAACAGCTTCCTTCAGGATGTGATGATAGACGATATCTATGTCCTGTGCCCAGAAACATTAATGAATCAATGTATTAGTCCCCAAAAAACAACTGGTTGTGCAGCAGTCAAACAGAGATAAGACCCAGACACATCATATAAATAAAAGTTAAAAAAAATGGTACGAATGGTGGAAAGACATAGCGTACACAGCTTAAAACAATTTTTGAAATAACCTAGGGATCATCTTGCAATGGGATCTTCCGTGGTAGTTACAGTTACAGTAGGTGTCTCCAGGAGCACATTTTGCCTTGATAAGCAACGTTGGTGTTGTTTTCAGCTTGCGAGTCTGTGTGTCAGCATGTCAAACTGTGCTCCTGGAGACCACTGGTGTGATCCCATCGCAAGATGGTCTCCAGTTAACATTTAGATCCTGAATGGGTTTAAGTAGGCTATTCATTTTACCGTTTCTTAGTAGAATTTAGTTAAAAGAGATAGTAGGGGGTATGAAATAGTTTTTTATATCTGTTTGTTTGAATAATGGGACGCCTAAAAAAGTTGTTCCCAGGCAGGTTTGTTTTCAACTCTGATTCCCGAAGCACATAGATGGAAAGGTCCAGAATTCATTTAAGAATAGGCCAATTAAAAGGACAGGACATTTGATTGACCTTCTGTTCAACCCTTACCTTGTCCTTCTTATCATCATGACATCTGCAAATGATGTTTGAGGTTTTAATTCTGTGGCTCTCTGTTTCAGATCCTACTGTACGGGTAACTCTACACGCTCCGATAAGGCCCTGGAACTGGGTCAGACAAAAACATGAACCCATTTTGTTTTATAGTGGCCATGCCCTGTCCATGCCCCCGAGTCAACAGGTTTCACTACACCACCACCAAGTCATTTTTCAGTTTGCTTTGAAAATGATTGACAGTTTTATTTGACTTGGCTTAGTTATAACAACACAGCACAATGAAATAACACAAAAAATGTGTCTTGGGGCCATCCTGCATCCCAACTTCATTTAAAACAATTAATAATATTTTAAAAAGAACATTTTAAACAAAAACAAAATAAAGGTAATTGTGAATAACCATTACTATACATTAACCTGAATTACCCAGTCCAATGTCAATAAGTATGCTTTAAACCTGTTGAGATATTTAAGTGAAAGTGCAAATAAGTAGCAGCTTGATAAAAAAAAAGTGACACATACTGTAGGCTTATGTGATTTTTACAGTCTGCAGAGCAAACAGTCCATCCCTCTAAAGCCTAGCGTAGCATTGATGCTGTGCTAGACATGTTTCCATCAGACAATAAATAACTTTGAAACTGTTTATTATAGGTACAAGCCTTAAATTGTGTCTGAACCGTGAGCCTCTCAGCTTGTGAGTATGTGTCATCATTGCAAAATGTGGCACTAAATTTCCCTCTGGATCAATAAAGTATCTATCTATCTATCTATCTATCTATCTATCTATCTATCTATCTATCTATCTAGAACTACCACAGAGGCAGTTATGAGTACTTTGCCAGGTGTTTATATGTCTGTCTGTGGACAGATTTTGTGATTGCAGCAGTGTCACTACTGTGCAAAACTTTAAAGATGTGTAGTTGAGATCAAAATGAAGGTTGAGTTTTAAGGTGGCTGTGGTCCGAGCGCGAGTGGCCCTCACACATTACGCCCCTGGCTGGATTTGACGTCACAAAACTTTACTGGTGTGTAGTTGAGATCAAAATGAAGGCTGAGTTTACCATCCCAACTCTTCAACCTGGCTGTCTGTCTCTAGAGTATGAGCTCCAAGTGCAAGACCACAACACCAGGTTCAGCAGCAGC
>CALSCE010009645.1:4867220-4877877 GCA_943593645.1 Bovichtus variegatus | reverse complement strand
TCTATCTATCTATCTATCTATCTATCTATCTATCTATCTATCTATCTTCAAGTCTGTCTCCCCTCCGTCTTAGTATCCACTGTCCTTTAAGCCAACCTGTAAGCTGCAGTATTTTATGTTTGAACTCATCTCTCGAGACCTCATTTAGAGTTTGTGGAAAGGCTGCAGCCTAAAGGACAAAAGGCTTTTGAATCATTGTTTGCTTTTTCATTGTGTGCTGTACTGTTCATGGCGAAAAAAAACGAAATCTGCTATCCTTGGATTTTACTGTACCAGCCAGATAACTGACAAGCCAACACAACACGCACACAATCAAACAAAGCTGGGTTCAGTGATATACTGTAGGTTTATGTACAGGTGTGTGTGTGTGTGTGTGTGTGTGTGTGTGTGTTTGTGTGTACTTCATATTTTGTTTTCACCAATGGTAAATGCAACTCCCAGGTTATAACCTTCATCCGCACAGTTAAGCCTGCTGCCTTTTAAAAGTCTGGGATTCATTTTTTGAGATTTTTTTCATCTGACTGACCTATGATGTGCACTCAGTCCGAAACATTTGGAAGATGAAGTACATCAGCAGGATAGTGACGGACAAAGGGATGGCTTTGTAAATCATCTTACAGTACAATAATAACTTAGATATAACAATTTTACAAGACTGTTGATTTATGTAAGATATAAATGGTTGCTGAGCAAGCATTTCAATCAGCTTGCTTTTGACTTGCTTTTATGAATTGGTCACGTTTGTTTAGTTGTCTGCTTGTCTGATTTTTTATTTAAAAAAATATTTAATTCCATTTTGGCAAAAGTCACTGTCGCACTGAATATATTTTGGGGTAGAAAAGCAAATTGTTTTTATTTTAGGCACTTTGTGAATATTTTTGCTGTTTTGAACTACTGCATTTTCTTGAATTATAATAATCTTGAACATGTATCACAATTGGTTATATCAATGTGTATTTTCAGAAGATCAAATGCGGATAAAAAGCATTTTCAAACATTTTCTGCTTGTAGAATAAAACATTTTGTGGAGATGAAGCTTTGGTGAAGGTATTCTCATTCGTTATTCTGTTGAACAAGTTGAACATCAATAGTAGGTTATTCCGCTGACTTGCATCACAGTGTTATAGTTTTAATATACCAGCAGGGTGGATTTATTCAGGGAATAGGAAAATGCTGACATGGTCCTATAATCAAAGATCTATACATGCCTGAAATCTATAAGTATTCAAACTTCCACCATTTGAACTCAATTAAATGGAAGAGTGAGTTTTGACTGCTTAAACCAGCCACTCCACATCACTTTTATTGATTACCAAACAGTTCATCAAGGGTGAAAAATGTAGTTATTGCAAAACTGATCCAGTACAAGTAGCCTTAAAGTAATGCCTTTATGATGAAAAAGCAGAAGAAAGGATGAAAGAGACGAGTGATGTTCATGTTTACAGTAACTTTGATGGTATCAATCAGCCCACATACAGTATTTCTCTGTGTTGACTCAGTGCAGTCTGAACAGAGAGGTTGAAGGAAATGTACTATTGAAAACAGGAAATGAAACAAATGAAATATAAAAAAACTCAAATGTCGCTTATTGTGTGATGAAGGTAAGGAGGCCAGGCAGAGCAGATGTAGGAAGTATTAACAGGTGTGTAGAAGATGGGTGTGGCAGTGAGGTGATTGGAAAAGGAGGGAAAATATTGGGTCATCTGGAGGACGGATGGCAACCAAGAGGCTTTGGTTATAGTAGAGGAAGTGGCAATGTGGATGAAGAGGGGAACAGAGGCGGAACGTGACATATCCAGCCCCGGCTCAGCGAATATAAGGCATTCTTTACAGATTTATGATTTCATCAATAGGAAACCTAATACCAGTCTTGTGTAGATGGTGGTGCAATGCGGGCATCAATATCCCATTATAATGTAATGCCATAATAGCTGTTAATGGATGTCGTAAACACCCTCTGATTCTTCTGTGGTTGAATGTAAATGTTTCCCACTGAGATTCTGCTGCTGAGGCACAGGGAACAGAGTTCCAGGCTTTGCTGCAATCTGCAACCACCATATCCACAACCACAGAGATTTTCTATCACAGCAGCCAGGATAGGTTACAGATGGTGATTGTAGGAGATTGAGAGGTGCATCGATCCATCAACATGACTTGTCGAACCCCCTGTGCAATGTGTCACAGTGTTCACTCCCTGCCACCATATTTGCTGGCGAGTAATGATCCTTATGTGCCCCAGGGGCTTGGAGATAATGCTGTTTTTGACAAGGACTTGGCAAACATTGGCCAGGCAGAAACAAAATTAAGTCGGAGAGGATGAACAGGCACACAAAAATAGTGGTCGACCAGTGGAGCCTGCAGAGCGAAGACTAAAGAAATCTAATCAAAACCTTGCTTATTTTCTCCTCACCACCTATGTTACATAAACATGAGCTTCAGGATATATGCACACACAGCATATGTTTGTTTTTTTTACCCTTATCTGAGCTCGGTGCCAGAGGTTTCTCATGTCCTGCCCTCCTTGCCCATCTCATGCCTTCCTGCTCTCACACACTCCCATCTCATCTGCTCTGTCTCCTCCAGCTGAGCCCTCAGTCCCTTGGTGAACCCCAACCATGCTTTCTCTATCTATCCATCCATCCATCCATCCATCTAGTGGTAGCTGTATGGCAACATCAGCAAATGTGTTTCCAAGCATAGCATTGTGTGTTCGACAATTTCACACTGTCCATGTATTAATATCTCCAAGTACAACTGATTCAGCTGAAGTAAAAGCTAAAGTTAGCGTGACCTGTATTTTATTTTCCGCTCTGATGTTGGAAGCAGTTTGGAAATTAGCACAACAACGCCATGCCAGACCAGAAATTCCACTCCATTCCATTCCAGCTGTGCAGAACTGTAGTTTTAAAAAGTGGTATCCAAGTGTATGATGTTGTTGAAAGAACATTTTACCATCCATCCTCTCAGAAATTAAGGTTAGGATCTAAGACATAAGCAATTGAAAACAGCAGTTAGCGGTAGCTGGACTACAGGCAGTCGTGATTTGTTCATTTTTAACAGTAGAGATGGCTCCTACACCACCAACCAACCAACACCCATGTACATCCATGTACACCCGCCAAATGACATTGTTGCAGGACACCTTAAACATAACTGTAGTCATCTCTGTAGATTTGCCTACTAAAAGGCACAGTGCTGGTGGTTCCAGTGATATACTAACACAGTAGCTTATACGTCCAAGGCCTTGCTTGACTTACCCCAAATGCACAAAAGAGCAGCCCTCATATAGCTGTATTGTATTTAGAGACTATACAATATTTCGTTGTACATTTGTAAGCCAAACTCTTTCCGGTTGTTGCTCTTTCCTAGTATTACAAATAAACAATATGACAGTTAAAACTACAAAACATTTCAAATGGCAGGAATCCCAGATCGAGGTCACTGCCAAAAAAATGTTCAACTGATCCTTGGGCCAGCGATCTGTTCACCAAATTTCAGCCAAATTCATTTGTAACCTTTTCAAATATTTTGCAGACAGAGAGAGAGATGGGAGAACACATGCACCAATCAACTTCACTGGAAGAGGTAATGAAAGAACTTCAGCATGTGTTACTACACTAACACAGAGACATCAGCGGCTCTCTTTCACACAGACACACACACACACCCACACTTACACACACCTTGAATGTGCTTTTTTAAACTTGCATTGTTACGTTGGGACAATAAACACAAGAGCCAAACTGTAGAGTATCCACAAAACTACAAACTCTGATAAAAGCAATGAATGAAACTCTACCAATGAGTCTGGTACCTACAAGCAACCTGTACCGACACAACACAGCAAGGGAATATCGCCAAACCCCAACACACAATTCAAATGATTAGGAAATAAATTACTGTATTTTTATAGAAAGATTTGCTTTGATTAAAAACAATCTTGGCATGACTAGTTCAAATGTTGTATTATTAGGCTGCTTAGAGCTAGTGTTACGAAGTTAAACTATTTTATATTGCTGTGAAAACATCTCCTTCAAACAACTGTATTTATTCAAGTTTCTTGCCAAAAACGACATTTTACAAGATTACATTCAAACACATCATGATGACATTATAATTCACCTTGGTCCAATACAAATTTTTACTGAATAAAGTAGCAGTCCCCAACCTTTTTGGCAAGACAATTTTTCTACGGCCCGGGGGGGCAGGCATAACAAAACACACAATAAAGTGCAAAACATATCATTTTATTATTACATAGTATATAATGTAAATGTAATTATATATATAATATATATTATACACTTTATTTAAATTATTATTACATTGTAATATATATAATATAATACATAAATTCTTTTACAATAAATATTACCAACACAAAAACATTTTTTTTATTATTTCTGTGCGGCCCTGTACCAAACGATCCACAGCCCGGTACTGGTCCGTGGAGTTGGGGATCCCTGGAATAAAGCTTAAACGCATCATAATGTAACTCAATGGAACCTCCGTTACCGTTAGCTGTTAGCTCCGGTATTTAGCCAAGCAGGACTGTGCTGCTCAGTGGCTGCTAACAGCTAACAGCTAACAGCTCCTCCTGCAGGTTTTCAACATGGATTTGTTGTTTACAATGTACCATTATCACCATAGATCTTTGCATGGCCCCCCATGGGCGGTGGGCCAGGGTCATTTGTACACTTTGACCCCCCCGGATGGCGGGTCTGGGCTAGATATATGTAGCTTCATCTTACAGGACTCTATTCGTTTCACCCAAATCTCATTTAGACTGAATTTCTATTCAGTTTCCTTTCCTTTTTAGTTTACCTGAACAGACAGATAAGAAAACATAGCTGTTGATCGCTGACCTTTGCTCAAAGCTGTCTGACTTCTCCACTACCGAGTAGTGTACGAAAGACAGCCGAGTTTGGAGGCAGCTTAATCACACAGATAAAGGATGTGTTTTTTCTGCGCTTTGTCGTAGGATACTAGTATTCAAGGCCTTGTAAATACATATGTGAGGAGAAATAATGAATTAGTAATGAGTTATCCAATCCCAATGGCTCTCTGGTGTTAGAGGGAAAAGAGAGAGAGAGAGACTGGATGTGACAGAGAAACAAGGAGGGGATAGAAAGAAAAGCTAGATTAGAGGGAAAAAGAGCAATGAAGATGGAGAGACAGAAAGAGTACTTCATTAAAGTGGCATTCATTACCAGAGTCTGTCTATGCTGTCCTCTCTGTCTCTACGTCCTCATCTGTCATTTCTCCGTATCCTCTTCCTCTTTCTTTTTTCCTTTTCCACCATCTTAATGATCAATTTCTTAGCCTCCCATTCTCCCTGTCACCTTTCTTTTTCCTCTTTTAGGTCATCTCTCACTTCCTTGTGCCTCTGTCTTGTCACTGTTGTGTGAATGACTGCAGTGGCCTTTTGTAGAAGAGGAATTAGGAACAAAGAGAGGAGATAGTGAAAAAATTCTGCCGTAGTTTTCCTTCCTCTAAATAGCCCTCTAGAGGCCAGGCAGCGTACCTCCTGGCCCAATTTTACGTTATCTGTCCACTCACGTGTTATTTGGGGGTTTTTCGTCATGCTGGTCCAGACTGAACAGAGCTATATTCGGAGCTCTTGGCTGTCCTGGCTCAATGTTTCTTTGAGTTCAGCAAAAAACTGTGGCTAAAACTGGGCTAGAATCTGGGCCAGCAAACAGTAGCTAGGACACAGATCAGACAAAAATGACATAAAAGGTACAAATAAAAACCATAAAATACTATACACATAACTGAGTGTAATCCAGCTATCTGTTCTAACGATGAAGATTAAAAAAAAATAGAAGGACAGAAGTAATTATAACTTTAGCATCAGTTTTATTATTATGAGTAGCAGTCACTTATTGCTTGCTCGTTATATTCGTCATTAGGATTTTATCATTTGTTCTTCCTCACCAGCCCCGACTACATCACCCGTTACGTAACACCCCAAGCTGTTGTAAAGATGGATCATGCAAGCCTCTGCTTTATAAGGCCTTCGACTGTGGATCCCCCTTGGATCATAACGATGGCTGCCAAAAACTACTACCCCTCAACTTCTGGTAGCTGTTCCCCTGAACAGCAATATAATGTAGCTAGGGCAAGCTAAGGACAGCTGGCGCACAGCACTTTTTAATTGAAAACCATTATGGTAGGGACTTTGCACCAGAGTGAATGGTTAGTGTTGAAGGAGACAGATACAGGCAATTAAACATACTGGGAAAATGAGGTAAATTTGACATTTTCACTGGACCACCAGGGAAGTGCAAAGTGGAAAGTGTCACAACTTTCTCCACCTTGGTTGAAGGCATGAGATAAATATAGAGATAAATATAGTCTTTTCTTGTGCGATGCTGCTTCAAGAAACAAGGACAGAAATAGGAATCAGGAAGAGTTTCTGGGCTGTAGAGAGTTCAGCAGCTGAAATTCTCTGTCCCTCTATAGCAAAGACAGCCACAGACAGGAGGAGATAAAGGGGGGAAAGAAAAAGAGGTCACAACTGATCCGGATTTATTGGCTCAGCTGGTCATAAAGGAGGCTTTATCCTCACATTACATTATGCAAGCCAAGATCTCTGCTAGCTACAGGTGAAGGATGACTGCTCTGCAGACACAGATTCTCTCAATCTCTCTCTCATCTTCCTCCTCCCTCCCTCCTCTCTCTATATTTCTCGCTCTCTCAGGATGGATGAGTTTAATACTGAGCCGGTTCGAAACAAAGGCAGATTTCCTCACTGAAGTGCAATCTTTACTCTGAAAATCAGGCTTCTCCTCCTCTGATCCTGCCACATCTCCTCTATTTCTATACCCTCTGGCCTTTGCCTTTTCTTTACTTCCCCTCTTCTTCTTCTTCCTGCTCTCTCTTTCTCACTTTGTACCATTACGGAGACATCGCATTGATTGCTTAAATGCATCTAGCCATCTACATGAGATACCTTTTAAAAGATATGGGCGCTAATAGATGCTCAGTCTGAATTCTTTTCACTCATTCCTTCACTTATTCTCTTACTTCATGCCAGATGCTCGTACATACAGTACCAGCCCAGCCTAGGCACCTCAGGCAGGAAGGAAGCTTCCAAAACAGAAAACATGGTCTTCTCAGAAAACCCTCTCTTTTGACAAAAGACCAAAATAGATAAATGCAGCACTGGATAGTATTGTTGGTTTCACTCATTCATGAAGCACACACTCATGTTTACACTTTTTAATAATGACAAACTGGCAACATCCAAATTCCAAATTTTGCCATTGGCAGCATGCAATGTTTTGTTCTTTTATTACAGTAAAATTACAACTTGTAATTAATATATATATATATATATATATACATGACCACACACTAGTATGCACTTATAGTTGAGTAATTGAATATACCGGCATGCTTGATGGATAAGCCGCTCACAAAATTCAAAACCCTCAGAAATAGTGACAGGCGGTCTCTATGCTCGAGTCTGAAGAGAGATGGTACTGAGACTTTGGGAAACAAGTGTCAGTGGGGGAGCAGGGTTGTGTGGGCTTGGAGGAGATAAACATTCCAGTCTACCTCACCAAAAAAAGAGCTAGAAAAGATGGTGAGGAAAAAGCAGCTAAATAGGAGAAAAGCTGAGCATGCTCTGCCTTTGCTCTGACCTGGTTCCAGTTAATCCGCCTACTTTACACGATGAACATTACCTCCACACTGTATTTATAGAGCCTTTTGCTGTGTGTTTTTGTGTGTAAGCCGATGTGTATATGAATGTGATTTTTTTTAATATGTGGTCATGATTGTAGAGTAAATACATTAGGCCATGTCATATAGGGGCAGGGGGTCTGATTGGCGGAAAAAAGGACCCATTTTGAACCCCCTGTTTGCAACAACGGGCAATCCTAAAGCCTTAAAGGTACAATGTTTAAGATATGGCCAGGATGCAAGTTTAAACATTCAAAATGAACTAACATTATCAAGAGAATGTGAAGAGGTAACAGTGTTGTCGTTATGTCAAAGACGTCTATGTATTGTGTTGCAGAGACATCTACTGATATTAGCATGCTAACTGACTCGTCCTGTCTTGCAATACCACTTGTTCCTCTAGAGGCAATAGTGAGACACTGATATCGCATTGCACACGAGTAAAAAATACACAGTTAATTACACAATATATTGAAGAAATAGAGCACACTATAAATGTAGCATAGTACTACAACTCAAATACAAGCATAGGATAACATACTATAGTAGGCTTTTTTTTATTTGATAACTGTTGACTGTAAATTAAGATTGTATAGACCCAGTAGTGAAATACTGCCCCCTATTTCTTTGGAGCAGGTGGCTCGGAACTACACATTGCACCTTTAATGTTGGAGCTTTGGGACATGCTTGACTGACAGGTGCCATAGGCCGCATTCCGACCGAATTTGGCTTTGCGTGGGAAAATGCAGCCTTCTCATTCATTTGAATGAGGCCAGTCAGGAAATGTACCGGGGGTGGCAGGGGGTTGAGGCAACCAAAAAAAGATTGTCCAATTGTCCAGCAAAAAAGTTAAACCTGGCAAATCTTTTGCAGCAACATCATCCAGCAACACATTGAATGGGCCAATCACATAGTATTTCTACTGTTTACCTCACGATCATTGCAACCAGAGTTAAGTATTATAAACTGATGTTTTCTCCATGTCCACTCCTTTGCATCTGAAGCATGATTGACGTTTTCAAGGTTGAGTTTTGGCTAGCACCTAGTAAGGGAAAGATTGTCGTCTTAGCCACGTTAGCACCTCTGTGAGGCTGCACATAAGCACAGTAGTGCTTTGAGTTTAAATGCTAATGAAAGCGTGCTAAAAGCAGCAAACACAAAGTACAGAGGCTGATGATAATGTAGAACTAGAAATAAGTAGTTTTGCATGTTTTGGTTAATAAACCAAAGTATTAGTAGAGAAATGAAAGGTATCGTAAAAGTACTTTAAATTCATTGTGAGGATGACATGAATGTGTGCACCAAATTCCATGGCAATCCATCCAATAGTTGTCGAGACATTTCACTCAAAACTGCAAATGTCAATCTCATGGTGATGCTAGAGGAAATATCAGAAGATTACTAAAATCAGTAGGATGCTAAGAGAATCATGACTGTCTGTACAAAATGTTGTGCCAATCCATCAAGTAATTGCTAAGCTATTTCAGCCTGAAACAAAGTTGGCTGACTGACTGACTGACAACCCTAGAGCTACACCACTAGTGTGCCTAAAAAGTCATCATTGACTAAAAAAACAAGACAAGACATGTTGTTTTTCAGTATTTTCCCAAAGTTTGAGTAAAAGTCCTGTTCTTCACTGTAGTATATGCCCATGCCCACTCCTTAGCCTCCTCCGTCGAACTTCTGTGCAGTATAAGGATGTCACAGAAAAAGCATTGCTAGTAAACGTAATGTAAATAGAATGAACTAAAATGTAATTGGCAAAGCAAATGTATATATGTATATGAACCCAGTTGCCCAGTTTACAAATTTGTATTTTCTCGCTTTATGTCCTGCAAGCAGTAAAACCAAATCTAGGCTTTGAGGCAGTGAAGACACCGGCTCCATAGATACTGAACTGGAGTTGCACTTGCACCTTTGACTGCCAGAGGAATGGGGCCAGTGAAAAGACAATTTCCATTTCAGGAGCAAACATTCATCTTCTCATTATTTGAAAACCAAAGACTGCGGATCTCAAATGGTAACCCAGAATTAAATTCTACATAAGCTCACCTCCAGCTAGTTCCACAGGTATAATGGATGCCATAAGGTGTGAGCATTATACCCACACACTGTTTAAAAATAGAGGGCCCTGACAGTCCCACACAAAGCTTCGCAGCAGAGACCTCTTTGTTGAAATGGTCTCCAGCCTTATGATTCTTATCCAAAACTTCAATCACTGCTCCTTTCTCCTCCTCTTCTCTGCTCCTCCTCCCTCTTCTTCCTCTCTTCTCTCTCTCCAGGGAGGGGATTTTGCTTCTATAAGTCTTCCATCACACTGAATATTTCACAAAAGCACTTTTTTTTCTCATACAGACACACACACACACACACACACACACACACACTGCTGATTTTCTCACGGAAGTGTTCTCACTTTCATTCCCTCGCGCTCTTCATATCTGTCGTCTTCCATGCTTTGTCTTCGTTTTTAATTCCTCCCTTTTTCTTGTCCTCTTCATCTCAATCTGAATTTCCTCCTCTGATTGTTCCTCTCCGTCTGGCCCCGATGCCCACTCTCCATTCGTCTTCACTTCGCTCTCTCCTTCTCTCTTGCTCTCACCTATAACCACACCTCTTTGCTCCTTCCTCCTTTATTTCCAGCACACGTTACCTATCGCTGCACAGATCGCCACTATAGGGAACTGCAGCTCAATAAAGTGCATACCATCAGACAGATGAGCAATTTTCTCAGTTAACTTTTCATATACTTACATTTCTAATGTTAAAAGAGCCGGTGCATCAATGGAGGTTGCGTGGGAATTTTACTCATCTATGAATCATTTATGTGGTATGCAGTAGTCTATTTCCTAGCTTTAGTGTTTGTGTGTGTCTGTATGTTTGTCTGTCTGTCTGTCTGTCTGTCTGTCTGTCTGTCTGTCTGTGTGTGTGTGTGTGTGTGTGTGTGTGTGTGTGTGTGTGTGTGTGT
>CALSCE010009645.1:4819013-4867210 GCA_943593645.1 Bovichtus variegatus | reverse complement strand
GTGTGTGTGTGTGTGTGTGTGTGTGTGTGTGTGTGTGTGTGTGTGTGAGTGTGGGTGTGTGTGTGTCCTGTTCATTCAGCCCCCAGAGTTTTAATGTGTGCTTTTCGTCTAGAAAATGAGATACTTACTTTCATCATCATTGTTAGCCAAAGCTTGCTTCCTGCCTGTGTTTGTTTTGCAATGCCTCTGAGGCTCTAATCCAGCCATAGAACAACAATGACTGGACTAGCATTTCCCTTCTTCTCCTTCCCATTCATCAGACGTTTAGTATTTGGAATACAATTCACTTGGAGACGCGTGAAAAGAAAAACTGATTAGAGGACCTGGTTGATATTTCATACATAGCTTGATGCTACACAACAGCATACTGTTTAACAACAGCCCAGAGTGAACAGGCGCCTGCAGTAGCCTCGGGCTCCCAGAGTCTACACTCACTGTGCGCCTCCTGAACACGTTTGTCTATTTGAGAGTAATCAGAGATGCAGACTACATCTCCAGTATACCCAGCACGCAGCACCAACACCTTTGTATTTCTCTGATGTGAAATCATAGTGTAATAGCTGCAATACCTCCACATTTCACAGCATGATCTGCGTTACATTAATAGTGAATACTCATACATGGAAGATGGACTTTTACTCTGTTGTAATAAATCTGCAGAAGTATATATTACATATATTGTGTTATGTGCGACTAAACACCTATATCATTATGTGAAATCAGAACCGAAATGCTTCCTGATATCAGTTCGCCACAATTTTCAAAGCTGTTTTCGTACAATTTTTTTCCCCAAGCTGTAATATCATTATAAGGTCTTCTCACCTCAGATTGAAGTTAAACTCCCACTCTTCACTCGTATTGCATTTCTTTCTGCGACAGATGGAATTTAGCCATTGCTTTCTGGATGAAGGGTTTGGAAATTGGAAATTCTTGATAGGGAGCAGACATGAGTGGACCACTAGTGCAAAACGTTGTTTAGAAAGTAATCCTCTGACCTGTGTGTGTTTGTATATGTGTGTGGGGAGGCTCCATCTGTGTGTGAATCCAGCCCAACAGCCATTCTTTCATCATCATCCTCTTCCTCACTGTAATTTCTCTCCCTTTTCCATGTTCATCATCTTTTTTTGTCCTTTTTCTTAACCTTCCCTCTCTCCGTCTCTTCCCCGCTAACTTTCCCATGAGACTAACTGACCTCATTTTCATCTCAAGTCTCGTGCTTGAGCAGGCTTGTTCTTATTCCTCATCACACACGCAGAGGCGCTATGGTGCACATTTGCGACATTATGTGCATATTATAAATATCTCTCCGAAACAAAAGTTGGGCTTTTGTTCGGACTCTTTCTGCTTTACACCCCCCTATAGTCTGTGCAACGGCAGACATTCCAGCATCTACAGTAATGTGATATGACTTTTACTGACAGCATTTCTATATGCAACATCTATGTGTGTAACGGTAACAGCTGTGTCCTTAGTCTCTGTTATGCTTAGGATTCCCTTTTTTAGAACAGAAGTCTGGGTGTGTGTGTGTGTGTGTGTGTGTGAGGCAGAAGCCTTCAGGGTTTAGATTACTGCAGATGTGACATGGTAAGAAAAAAAAGACCACCTTCCACAAACTGACTAAAACCACACATGGCAGAGCTGTCACTTAAACCCCTGAAACTCAAAGGCAATTCTTCGGAAGATTATAATGAGCAGCCAAATTATGCAGGTAGAATAAGAAAAGAAAAAAAATAACACTTAACGTTTCAAATTAAATGATTTGTCAGCCTTGGGTTTAAACTCAGTAATTTATTCAGCCGTGTCAATTGAGAAAAAAGGCTGTGAGAAACTCTGACAAAATGGTTACTGGAGTGAAAGTTAGCTCACGTCCACATTCGCAGGCATATGCTGTGCGACAGGTAGTGGAGAAAAAACGTAGGGCACCAAAACACTTGCCGATCTGTGCTTGCTGTTTTATAACAGAGAAAAAGAGAGTCACCAGGATGCAGCTCTGATTTAGTCGTTTTTTTTTTCCTTTTTCTCTGCAGTCAAAGGTGGTGATTCAGGCTCAAGACATGTTGTTTTCAACATTCCCTGTTGAAGTTTTTAATTGACGGAGGTTTTCCTCAACACAGTCAATAAGAATCTCTTCACACCTGTATGAGTCAGAAAGGTCTGTTGAAGGACGAGCAGGAATAGACAACACTAAAATGTACAAACCTAACAAGAGAGAGAGAGAGACAGAGAGAGAGAGACAGAGAGAGAGAGAGAGAGAGTTTATTGTGAAGTGGTAGTGAAAGAATGGAGTAAAAGCGTAGAGATGAGTATTGCTTGCTGCTGATTAGCTGAACATCCCGGCAGGGGAGAGACCATCAGTGCTAGAGTGTTGTATGACAGAGAGAACTGTGATAGCTTGTGTCTGTGTATTAGATGGTGTGTGCATCTGTATGTGTCCCTCTCTGTCTCACTCTTGTGTGTGTGTGTGTGTGTGCATGCAATCTGAGGTGTGGATTGAGCCTCTATTTTTTTTTTTCTTTTTAAAAGAGGCACTCTGCGCGGTGTGTCTAAAGGCCATGTTTGGCCACAAAAGGAATGAATTAATGCAGTCGTGATCAATGGAGATACACACACATGAATTTATGTGTGCATGGACACACACACACAAATGAGAGCTGGGAAAGAAGGTTTTTCAGTTTAATTTATTCCCCCGAAAGGGCAAACAAAGGAACTTTCCACACAAGTGTATCCCAAGCATCCAAAAGTGGATTAAGTGTTACACACACACAAATGAAGTTGGCTAATAAAAGTAGCATCAGCTCATGGCCCTAAAGGGAGCTGTATGTTAGGTCATTGATAGATTATGTGCTTCAACCCTTTGCTGGGGGAGGCGTTGATGTTGCACTCTGTGAGATGCATGTGTGTCGGAGCTGACAGGAGTCTTGTTATTCTGTGGTTTTATGTTTGACACGTGAGCCATGTGCGACATAGTGTCTGCCTGGCATGGCAATTTTTTCTGCACCACAAGCTTTTCGCATAAAGTCTATTTTTCACAACCTGCATGCATGAGTGAAGCACGAAATATAGTTTTGTTTTCATTTGTTTCTTACTTTGTGAATGTTGTTAAAATTCAATATTTATTTACAATACAGAGATAATGTATTGTTTTCCTCACACTTAAAAGTGCTGTACAGGTACATCAGGATGAAGAGCGTTACAGTATTTACTGTATATTTTATTCCAAAGCTCCACTTAGTCTCGGCGGAGTGAAGATACATTCTGTTTCTTTCTGTTTTCAATTGACTGCACAAGTGGAAAATAATTCCTTGGTTGCTGCTCCGAGATTCTCAATCGATCACTGTTTTTTTACTGTATATTTGTCTCAAGCAGAAACAGAAACTGATATACTAACTAACTAAATCAGAGATAATTGCAGGCAACAGCAAGGTGGCTCCTTAAAAGTGACTCCTTACATGTGATGTTCATGTAAGGTTGACAAGCTGACAACACATCAGCATTTTCCAAAAACCTTTTTCCCCATCCTCAACATAGAGCAAGTCCAGCGATTTCAAATCAACAAAACCCACATGGGAGAGTATTTTCAGAATTCAAATTTCCAGGCTTAGAAACAGAAAACAGAACATCAACAGAAAGGTTTGTGTTTTCAATTTAATCCACATTATTGTGAACATAGTCAAAAAGACAAACTATCAAGGGAAAAGAAAACTCAAACAAAAAGCTGGCTTCCTCAGGAGACAGCACAGGTGCAACACTGCTTCACATGCGGGGTGAAAAGCACCAATACATAAAAAGATGTGCTATTACACACTCTGGCTGACACAAGCTCTCAAAGAATGGAATGTTTCGATCGTTAATTTAATTAAAGTCAATGTTGTACACTGGCAGTGTTTACTGTATGTCCTTCCTCCACGCAGAAGCACACAACTCTCTGAAGGCAGATGTTCTCACATCCCAATGATTAGTGCGGTTCATATACGGGATGTGGACGCAATAAATGTAACACCTGTACTATGTTGTACAATACAATACAATAGCAATACTATTTTATTGGATACTCCCTTTCACTTAACGTTCAATTTGAGAACAAAAATATTAGGTACACCTTATATAACACATCTTAGTTATATCCTTTAACTTTAGCCTCAAAAATGGCCAGTCTCTGACACAGTCTCAAGAAAAACTAAATGTTGAGATGTCGAGGCTTTCAAATGTGGGATTTGTTGCAAGGCAATGGTGTTTAATTGGATTACACTGCACAGGTGTTATATTCATTCCATTCACACCTTGTTAGTGTACAGTATAGTGTTTTGCAGTTGAGTCAACCAGATGCATGCTATTCTGCCACTCGTGAAAGCAAACAGCTGTTCAATGGATCGTGATGACTGGCATGATCCAAATGTAATCAAAAGCGCTAGTTCCACCTTCACCAATCTGACCTGCCGTCACTGTGGGGCGGATGTGGCTCAGAAGGTAGAGCGGTCGTCCACTTCAAGGGAAATGTCTCAAAACTACATGTTAGAGTTATTGTAAGGAGAGAGAGACAAAGAGAGAGAGAGAGAGAGAGAGAGAGAGAGAGAGAGAGTAGGCTCATGCTTTTGTTCATGAATACAAAATAAAAAATGTATCTCTTACGCAAGAGAAATGCTCTAAACGTGTATGCATGTAATAGATTTATCTACTATTTATTTATTCTTCCTTGTCTCCTCGCTTGATTCCCAACTCACCTCCCCATCACTCACTCGCTCTCTAGCTCGCCGTCATTCGGAGCTCTAATTTCCTATTTTGATTTTTACGTCCAACTTGGAGATAAATTGCTTGTTCCTGCCTCTTTATTTTATGATATTTTATATGTATGAGTGTTTTCAACTCATCCGCACAAAAAGTTACTCTCACACGCACACACACACGCACACACACAGACACAAAAAGCACACACTATCAATCATTCAGTGTGTCTTATACATGCTGTGTGTTTGCCTGCTGGTCTTGCTTTAGGCTATTTAGGTGTCAGAAAGTGCAAGTCAGCCAGATATTCCATCGTCATCGTAAGCTACAGACACACATGCACACATACACAGACTTCTGTCAAAAACACAAAAAAAGGCACTCTGTGGCCTTTCTCCCTGAGGACGCACTTACTGTGCAAGACCTGCACAGATCCACTCTCCTAATGAGGGGACAGGAAACAGAGGACACACAGGGAGGAAGAGAGAGGTGAGGAAGGAAGTATTTCTGACAGTTTACAAACACATGAACCCTATTGTGTGTGCGCGCGTGTGTGTGTGTGTGTGTGTGTGTGTGTGTGGTAGATTTAATATGTGTCTGCTTTTGGAAATGGGTTTCTCTCTCTTTCTCTCTCTGGGCAGATGTGATGAATTTTCATTAGAGCGTTTCCTTATTAAGCCTGTCCTTGTGTATGCCTTGCAGTCACACACACACACACACACACACACACATGCACAGTCCTAAGATGAGAGCCACTCTCTGAGCAATAAGGGAGTTAGTGTTTATAACAAGCTCGGCGAAGACCCCATACTGATGAAGCAAAAGTAATGGGTATCGATGTAACACACTCAAACACACATACACGTACTAGCCATAAAGTGGTACACACGCATGCAACGCTTGCTACTGTACGTTTTTTGTAAGAGTGTATGCATTTAGTAATAGTAATCCATTCACCCTTTTTTCACTCGTGTGTCATGTAGTAGACTCGGTTTTAACAAGCACAGTAATTCCGATAATAATTGGCCCTTCATCTGCTCCTCCTTTGCCTCTCTCTCAGTTCGTCTCTCCTGTGTACTACTGTCGCGTCCTCGCAACCCTTTTATTTGTCCCACTTTCACGTCACAGCATCCTGATAAGGCCTGGGACCAACCTCGGGCTGCTGCATGCTCTGCGCTCAATATTGAACACTCAACTTAGGCAATGAGCTTAGCAGGAGTGCACTGATCTCTGTTTAATGCCATTATATTCTTACCATAAATACGTTTCAAAGGCGAAAATGGTATTAATGACAATATGAAAGTGTTTTCAGCTGCGTCTAGAATATTCATTGTGTTATTATATCCTAATTACACTCGGTGCAATTCTTACATAAGGTTGTGAATCTTATTAAAATTTCCTCTGAGGAATTTTTTAACCCTAAGCACTAGAGATGCTGGGTAAAAAGTCAATTTTGGCTATGCTTTTTTTCTGTGTTAAGTCAAGTAAATCATCGGTAGTATTGATTGATCAATATGGAACAGTCTGCAACTGTCATGTCTTGTTATTCACAGATTAAGACACACACAAGAAACACACAAAAGATTATCTAAGTGCAGAGCAAATATGCGTTAATCATTATAGCAAATCTTATTAAAACCTGATTGTAATGGTGGGCTTAATTACCCCTATGAGGGCTTTTTGGAAAATGTCCTTCTATTATACTGTAAGTATGTGTGAGTGCTTCCTAAATGTATTTATTTAATTTACTGGCTCACACATACACAGACATACAGAGGGGCTAGTGGAGCAGGATTAGTGATTGTAAAGTGTGGGGATGGCAGACACATCCACAATCTTCCTCTCCGTTATCCCTATTAGTGTAACAGTCAGAACATCAGGGGTTGCCACATCAGTCAAAACCCCCGATGTTCTTCTCCCCCACCTCAGTGAGGAATTGCTATGATTAAACCCGGCGCTTTTCCAAAAAACGGGGATGGGCGAGGTCAAAACGATGAGATAAAAGCCACGCAAAGGCAGCTAAAGGTGCAAGAGAAAGAAAGGGAGAAGGCAAAAGAGGCAGTTAAAAAACCTCGAGGCTTTTAAGTGAAATGATCCTGCCACCTGGTTGAAAGGATAAACACGTTATTCTTGTAGAATCACACACCTGTGTCCATGCTGCCGTGATAAAGGCGGAGTGACGTGTCAAACTCTAATGAGGGACGGATCTATTCAGTTTGCTTCTCTGTCACGTAAGGACAGGCACATAGTGATGTGCATCGAGCTGCATAATGTGTCTAAGTGCGTGTGTATGTGTGTGTGTGTGTGCGCGCGCTTGTACATGTGTGTGCATGTCATCTCTTGTTTACACAGCAGAAGTAACCTGAGGTCAGCCGCAGACCCTCTGCTGCTCTGGCTGTTCTCCTGAACATGCTCGTTATGTATATTTTATGAACCCACGCTCACACACATCTTGTTGTTCATCTTATCACGCCGTAGATCTAGTGTCACCTCTCAACAAAGCCGATGCGGCATCACCTAATCGCGTTGCACAGATACCAGGATTGGTGACGTGGTGATGCTGATAATGACTGTGCTGTTGATTTACAAGTGTTGCTGTGCATGGCCATGACAAGGACACACCCAAGCACTTGACTGACAACACAGTAAGACTCAGGAAGTAGCTGCGCACAGCGGTCGCTGAAATATTTACATAACATACATTTTCAATTATTCTCATCTTTCTGTAATGGAGGCACATCAAAAAGCCAAACTAGTCATGGCAGCTTGTCACACAGTACTAGACTGCTTTTTCTTTTCTCTTCCCCCCCCCCCCCCCCCTCTGTACTTGGACAGAGCACAGGCTTAATAGGAAAGAGATGAGTGCCAGTAAATAGCAGACTTTCTTAGAATAACCTTGACACCGAGAACTTCTGAAACATTTCCGCTCTGAGCTGATAAAAAGAGATTCTATTCCATTTGATTCATTTTTTAGCCTTGACACAACACTTGTGAACAAGCACACATACACACTCATACACAGAGCCTTGCACAAGCAATTTGATGCTGAAGATAAAGTGTGATGTCTTGTTGTGCCTTCACACCTGATTCTGCACGTGCCAGTGTGTGTTAATAGGTATAAGCAAAATGTACAACAAACCATGCAATTGTAAACAATTCTTGATTTTTATTTTTTTTGTGTTACAGCATTCATACACTCTTATTCAAAAAGGATGTACACATTTATATTCAAACTGTATGAGTTAAAAAAAAGTGTATCAACAGTTTTGTTTCATCATGTCAGAGCAACCAGTTGTCTGGACCACTTTTGACCCTCAATAGCAATAAGAGCAGAATTAGATTTTGTACATCCAGGCATGTTACTGTGTGTAATTAATGCACAAATGACGACAATACTCATTTTTTAAACATTTAAGTTAAACCTTCTTCATTCCCTTGAGTCGTAAAAGGGGTGACAAAATGCATAACACTGTTTTAAATCCATATCAAATCCATTCGAATATGTCATTAATATCTCCATCTGTGTAATAGGGCTATGGTTAAAACCCCAATGGGCTGCCTTGAAAATGAGATTGATACTCGAGCTGTTTATCCGGAAATTATAAAGTTGACTTCTTTGACAAAGCACTAAAAATGGCACATTTACTGTTTGGATATACTTCATAATTTCAGAAAAGAATGTAATCACAGTCACATTACCTGTTTCACTCCATTCAGGCGATGAATAACTTAACAAACGTGACTCCAGATGTTCCCTCGTCTTTGCAGGTCATGAACGTGTGGATAGTTTTGGATTGTAGCTTTAAAATATACAGATGAAAAAAAAACACGGAGGGGTGAAATATATGACTACAGTAATTATTAAATAGTATTTGCAAACATTAATAATTACTGGCACTGAAATGTCAAAGCAGCCGGAACACAGCGCCCAGTTTTAGTCATTCAAAGCAGCACCTGCTGCTGAGAGATCAGTGGTGGTGTCACTGAGTATAGCTGAAATGTTTCATTGTACTTCAATGATTCCATTTTATCTCTGATAGTGTGCTACCTTCACCTAGCAGATATTCAGAATGCGTGCTATGTATTTGTTTGCCGGAGAGGTATCCCTGTCAGCATGCCTTCAAATGCTTTCTGACTTTGGGGACAGCCCTTATACCCTCAAAAAAAATGAGTCACGCAACACATTATCACACATAGCCTGTTGGCACATACCTACATGCACCCACATGCGCACACAGACAAGTTCACCTGTGCAAACATTCACACGCTCATAGTTGTGAAGCTGTGAGGTTGAGAGGTACTCTCGATCTGCCTCTGCACTTCTGTGTTTTACACTTTGTTCTCATGTACACTTTTTTTCTCTATCCTTTTCACTTAGTCACAGTCCTTTCTCCTTGCCTTTCTGTTCCCATTGTTTCTCACCTCTTTCCACATCTCCCATCTTTTCCTCTCTTCCCTTCTCATCTCCTTTCTTCTCATATCCTCCCATATCGCCTCCTACTCTCTGATAACTTCAAGGTTCGTACTGACTCAGTATTCTGCAGGTATGGTGTTTTTAATGCATCTAAGTTTTTTGAGGGTGAGAAACAATCACCATGCGGTGACACAAAAGAAGAAGGGTAACCATATCTAAAGGAAAGGACAGATTGTAAAATGCCTTATCTTTGCACCTCAAACGCAAACATTTAGCCGATATCCTTTAAGAAGGTAGCTACCCTTCAAGCCTTCAGGGAATTAATATCGAAAAGGTATCCCTTTAAGTTTCAACTCAAATGAACCCTTATTCTGTCGAGGAAAAGTTTGCAAACACGTTGATGCCAGTGTACAGACTCACAGATTTTGTAAATCTCCAACATTGTTCCTGGGTCACTGCTGATGTTTTGAAAAAAGAATGAGAGTATCTTCAAAGTTACAGAGCGTACGGTGGCCAGCAGGGACGGAGTTTTAGAGCAGGCAAAAGACAAGCAAGTACAGTAGAATCATAGTTCTCCAAAGTTAACATTTAAAAAAGTGATTGGCAAGCTTTTCCGCTGACATTTGTTGCTTGGCAGTTGCTACTATATTTCAGTGGGGACACTCTGTTCCCACAGGGATGGAGGCGCTCCATTTCACATCAAGCCAGCATCACCTTCACCGCCCTGGACCCTGCCATGGGAATGTTGTTGTGCTTACATAATCTTCTGGCAAAACTAGGCCTTTTCAATCCACCGCTAAATTCCCTTCGCTCTCACTGGGGCATTACGCTCACACAAGGATGCACATATGGACACACATGTACACACACAAAGACACACGCCCTTCTGCTCAAACTCATATCTCATGAGAGATGCACATGTGATATATCCACATCAACCTTTGCACTTTGTTCAGATACACACACTCATGCATGCGCGCACATACACACAAACAGCGTATCCCAGCGCTCTGGATTAGGGGTACAGATTAGAGATTAGGGCCAGCACTGGGATTACACAGTACTCTCCAGCCCCGCCTCCACCATAGATCAGAAGCACCTCTGCCCCTATCATCTACAATAGTGATGCTACATACTTACAGGCAGTCACAAAAAGATAGAGAGAGAAAATGAGGATTTTACTTTGGCGATTCATCCCTTAATCTTAAATTAGCACCGGCAATAAAGTCATTACCTATGAGGATTTCTATTGTCTCTTTGTTCATAGTCCTTACATTATATTCTCTATTTTTCTCAGTTCCTTTCTTTCTCCGTCTCTCTCTCTCCCTCACTTACACACACAACTCAATCCTGAAGTCCTCTTCACAAGCTGCCTCTTCACTCACATTAACCACAGCTCTCCCTCCCTCCTATCACATATATTTCCTGAATTGGTCATGGATTTGTCTAGATGTGGTCCCAAGCTCTGACAGATACAGGAGACAGAACATCTCCACTAAGGCAAAGAATAGAGAAACAACTGAAATGAGTTATCCAACAGGAATTGGTTTTGTCAGGTATTTAGGAGAGGAGGAGGACCTTGAGGATAGATGGCTGGAGCTTCCAGGGAATGTGTCTCCTACAGCAGATGGAGCGTTAAAGGATGTGGGTGAGGATAGCCTGAGGACTGTGGTGAGATGGTATATCGATTGCTGATTCACTTTCTAGATCCTTGATTTTCTACCTGGGCGTTTGGGACCTCCTGTGGGGTCACAAGCTATTTTAGGTTGGACATGATAAGAACAATGTGATGGTGAAATACATACTGTATATACAGTACATATATATATATATATATATATATGTTATGTATATACTGTGTATATATATATAAATATATATGTATATACTGTATATATATATATATATATATATATATTCTACATAATCATTGGAATGTACTGTATGAAATTTTTTCCCTTGTGAAGTGCATTTTTCCAACACAAAGCTAACAGTGAGTTTACTATGAGGTTAAAGGAGGAATTAAAAGTAATACACAGCAAGTTTAAAAGGTCATGAACTGCTCATCTAGATCAAAAGACAAATCCAAACTACACACTGTCATTAAAAGCCAGCGCTATCAGTGTTACTCGGGGCACCAGTGATTGCCGAAGAAGCCAGCTGCTTTAGGCACACAGGGACACTGCCCTTTATAAATAAAGTTTAACTTGAACTTGACAGACGTTGCACAGAATCTGCAGACTTTATCAGAGTAGAGAGAAGCTTAGTGGGTAGCTTAGTATCTGTTGACAAGGCTGGCACGCAACCAGGCTGCCAGAAGCGTTAGTATCCAGATTCTTTGAGAAATGGACTTGGCTGTATCTGTGGTTCTCCAATATACTGTATATTTCCAAGGCTAATAGTAATGCCACTCCCTTGGTGTCTCTGATTTCAACTACTGGAGGCTTTCATAATGTTTCATCAGTACTTATTTTCCTCTTTAACATGCTTGTCCATGTTGCTCTGCATTCCCTTTATCTGTCTGTTAACTAAAGGTGTAACCAAATAATTCATGCTTTACCTTTACCCCTTTGTAGTGCAGTGATTGAAATGTTTATCCCTTTATTTTTTAGGTGAATGCCGTCATGCCATTTGGGTGCCTTGCCCTGCGAGATGGGCGGAATTACAATAGCATGTCTGATGTCACAGACAAATATGAGATTGGACAGGTCCTCCGAGCGTAAGTACCATAACACTTTATGCATGGATCTCTGTTGCCTTTCCCTGCCCTTCTCTTCGACGTAGAATTCATGGATACAGTCCAGTATTCCCAAATGGTCTTTATTCTCTTCATGAATTATTTCAAATTGGATAATTTTCCCTGCAGATTTGGTTTGGCATATCAAACGGTTTCACTGAAGAAATGACAGAAGGTAATAGCATGAGGCTAGTGTGTAACAGACACATTTATTCAAATTTTAGCCAACCAATTGTCTGTATATTTTTGATCATGACAGTTCATGGAACACACTGTTGGAAGTCTGTAATTTATTCTGTTTAAATATTCTGTGTCATGCCCAAAAAAAAATCTTTGGACATATTTTCAAAGAGCTGTAAAAATCACTGCTGCTTGAGCGGCCGAATACTGAAAGTTTTTCTTATCATGAACACCTCTCCTTGACATATTGGAGGCACACACGCACACGCACACACACACACACACACACACTCATACCAATCAGTGTAAGAGGCCATATGGCAACATCAGCATCTGGCCTCAGAGATTTCTGCTCATCTTTTATATAACACACACAGACACACACACATACATTAACTCGGAATTAAGCGCACACATTTGCTGTAACCTACATGTGCTCTTAATTTTTTATGAAAACAAGGAAGATAAAGGTGGTAAGGCTGTGGTAAAGATCACATTTTTGCTCTATTATTAATCTGTCATTAATGACTTGGCGTGCATTTTAAAATATTTGAATCTTTATGACTACTCGTAATACACTACATAATACAAAAAAAAAGAAAGAAAGAAAGAGCGCTATTGAATTTTCTCTGATAGTATTTATTGGGCATGAAAGATGTAATGTGAAACGTTGTAGTTAAATTTTGCATCACACAGCTTCTCAAAAATCCATTTGGCTGTAGCACTGTATGCCCCAAAGGCTCAAAACCAGACGATGCCCAGCTCATGGCAGCGATAGAGCCATTTTAAATTTGTTATTTATGACCCTTTTATTCCATTCAATGACTCCCTCCACCCAATTAAATTCTTTCACCGTATTTCACCAAAACCTCCACTGTACTTTGTCTCCCTATTACGCTGTGTCTCTCTTTGGCAATATTCTCAGATGTGATCAACCTTACCTTTCTCTGTCTGTCTATCGTTCTATTTTTTCCCGTCTTGCGTAGGAAGGAGTTCTGCGAGCTGTGCCTGGCTAAGGACAGACAGACAGACAAGGTGTTTGTCTGCAAGAAATTCCTCAAGAAAGACGGAAGGAAAGTCCGCAAAGCTGCCAAGAACGAAATCATGATCCTGAAATTGTACGCAGTCGGTCGGTGGACAGATGGATGTATGATGGAGACAGGCGGAGAGAGAGGGAGATTGAAAGAATGATTTGTTATTTGACATATTTCCAGACACACAATTAATGCAATAACCCTGCTATAATAATGTAAGCTCAGGGGTTTGTAACTTCTGCTTTGCACTGTTTTTGAAGTATCTACCCAGCTAAAGAGATTTACGCCCACACAATCTTGTTTGTATATAAAGGCTATTCAAAAGCAAGAGAATGTTTAGCACCTTTCAATTGGATGTGTGACCCTTCACTATTGTAAGGTTACAGCCTGTGACTCCTTTCTGCTGTTTCAGGGTCAACCATCCAAACATCCTTCAGCTGATAGACACATTTGAGACCCGCAAAGAATACTTCATCATCCAGGAACTGTGAGTGTTTCTTTTACTGTTTCACTATTTATATTTCTTGTTTAACCATTCCGTGACAAAGTGTACTTAAGTGTGCCTGTCTTAATTGTGTATGTGCCCTCATGTACCTTAGGACACACAAATCAATCAGCTAGAGGGTAGGGGTAGAGTCAACCCTTTTATTACTGTGTGCTCTGTTGCTCCCCTCAGCAACAGAGGAAGGTGTTGGATTTTATGAGGTATTTGCTCTTAATAACACTCAACATTACTCAGAGCTCCTAAAGCACTGCTTTGCCATGATAGGGTCTCTACGGAGAGCTCGGGATCGATCCGCGTCACTTGTGACCAGTGCATTTTTTTTACATTTGCAACTTTATTTGAAAGCAATAACATTGATTGGAGCTGAGTGGACAAATGAGTTCCCTTCTGTTACTGAGATAAAGAGAGATAGACTCTCAAAATGATTGCAGTCATCTTTGTGTGCAGCAGTCTGTTCGTGAGTTGGTGTCTGTTCATATCTTACACATTTGCCCAGCCAACAGGCCTCCTGCTGAGGGCAATACGTGATGATCACACCCATCATTTATACACTCTCCAAAGTCTTTTAGAGCAATGACCAACGCTCTACTTTTTAATTGCTCAGCAGCGCTAGCTTTGGGCCAATAGAAGCAGATTGCCTTACTAATGGACAAAAAAAAACAAGAGCACAGGGCTTTTGATAACTGCGTTACTGGAAGCTTAAAGTGAATTCTTTTTGTTGCAACATGTGGTTAACAGTCGCACCAACTTGCATTTTTTTTTAATTAGTATTTTTGCCGATGTTTGTGCTAATGTTTCAATGTGTGTATGTGTGTTTGACTGCATGCAGTGCCACAGGAGGAGATGTATTTGACTGGATTCTGGACCAAGGAAATTACACAGAGAGAGACGCATCCAATGTCATCAGACAGGTCCTTGAAGCTGTGGCGTACTTACACTCCCTCAACATAGTTCACCGGAACCTGAAGGTACTCGCTCACTCTGTTTCTCCCTCTCTCTACATGAAGGCGTGTACTATGCCGGTGTGTGGTAAGGGTCATTACAATAAAAAGATATAAAAAGACTGGTGACTTGCCTCTAAAAAATACAGGAGGAAATATAACAAAAATATGTTTTTGAGTGTGTGGCACATCTTTGCCATCACACCCCAGAAAGCAATTTCCAATGTATAGTCAGCAGAATCTCTTTGGAGACGCATAAAAGCATTGCACTGCCATCTCAGTTAATGACTTAACATTTGATAACCTTTTTAGCAAGGGAGTAAACACTGTCTTTATGGCTTAATGCAATCTCTAGTGATACTCACACACGTAGACAGATTCATATCTTTAGGCCCCATTATCAACATATTAAGATGGAATTACAGCATGTCTTGGGCTTGTTTCTAACTCCCCCCACTGGTAGGAGCTGGATTTTTTTTTCCATTCTATATTGTATGTACAGTACATAGTCTATATGCTCTGGACTCATTTATCCTGTGAACCCATGAAATTGACATTTTCAAACAGAAATAGAAATTAATTCATAAAGGCCAGCAAAGATGCTTCCTTTAATCAAGTAGGTGTGTTTCTGGTCATTATTTTTGCCTTATCTGCCTTTAAATGACATATGATTATTTTTTTAAGACCTATTACAGTAATAGCTGTAGTGATTTACTTGCTGATCCATTACTTCTAGCTTGCAGTTTGTACATCAGAGACTTTTTATCATCTTGATTCATACTATCTTGGCATATAAAACCAAGATTGTGAATCAATTTAACGTCACCCCTCTGTTCACTACAAGATGAAAACACAAATCAACTTCAACTTTAACTTAATGGTCCCTAAGGGGAAATGTTTCATTACGCCACGTGAAACACAGAACACATACAGACTTGAACATAAAATATGATCATATCCATAAAAGGTATAACGAAAATATGTAAAAAGAATATGCTAAATCCACACATGCTCTTGTAAAATGATGTATATCAGTAATAGTTCAACATAAAACATTGTGTACATCCCGCCATCATTATCCCACCCAATCCCCATGGTTTAAACAGCATCACCATCATCACCCACCAATATTTTATGGAAGACAAATAATCAGCTGACTCATCCTGAGCCTCCGAAGGATGTGCCATTATGGCTGAGATTTCTTTACAGATTGCAGTGTTTATCATTATTTAATGTCTGCTGATTATCAATTCCCATATGGACTGAACCGGTTCAATAGTCTGTAGGGCTGTAGTCTGCATGTATTTGTATGAGAATACTTAATTATGTACCTCATTTTGTTTAGCTCGAAAACCTGATGTACTACACAGAAAACAACCACAACAAAGTAGTTCTGCGGGATTTCTACCTGTCCAGGTTTGAGAACGGACCCATCACAGAGCCTTGTGGAACACCAGAATATCTGGGTAGGATACTATTTGTGGTTTTGTTTTTGTATATAACTTTACTTTTCTATCTTTCTCTGTCTCTCATCTACTCATACGTCCTTCCATTAGCTTTACCTCCTGTTTGTGAGTATATGCCTGTGGGCATACCTTACCGTTTTGATGTCTTTACTTTCTTGTAAAGAAGATCCAAATCTGTCAGAGATAAACGGTTATAGGGAAAAACAGTCATGAGGCCCAGTGAAAGCACCTGATTCTCGCCCTCCACCCACTCCTCTCTTTTCATATTCTTTCATCTCCTTTGTACTGTCTTGCTGCTCTCTCTCTCTCTAAGGTTTATGTGAGGGTATTATGTGCAGAACTGTGCTTTAGCCTGGTTCTCTCCAGTGAAAGGTCAGGATAGTTATTCATAATGCTGAACTGAGTAATTACACCAATAAATAAGGAAATGGAACAGAGGCCCTGATGGGAAAAGGAATGAGAAATGAGAAAGAAAGATTTTTTTTTTTTTTTTAAAGTTAGCACTTGTCTGTGTGGAATTATGAATGTGGTTCAATGGTTTAAACCCAGCCATTTAAATCTCTCTTCTTCTCTCACTCTCTCTATGTCTGCCTTTCTCTTTGCTTCATCTCAGCTCCTGAAGTGGTGGCTCGACACCGATATGGTCGACCTGTGGACTGCTGGGCTGTGGGTGTCATTATGTTCATACTGTAAGTCTTCCTCAGTAATTACCAAAGCTGCATATATAAAATTGCTTTGTTCTTTATAAAGGACATTTCTAGGAGCTTTCTGCATGGTTTTGAAATAACTTCCTTTCCTCTCTCTCTTTATGTATGTTCCTATTTCTGCAGCTTATCGGGTAACCCACCTTTTTATGATGAGACAGAGGAGGAGAACACAGATCTACATAATCGCATCATCTTCTGTCGCATTGTTGCTGGTGAATTTGAGTTCGATTCTCCGTACTGGGATGACATTTCACCTGCAGGTACATAGCTCTACCACAGGGTGGCAATAAATACACAGTTGAACTTTTAAAAGCAAGAAGCATTGGGACGTGTTGATAGTCAGAAAAAAAGTCTTTATCAAAAATGCACATTATCTATTTAAAGAACTACTTATTAATATTTTGTTTTATCATAGGTGAAGCCTTTAAAAGTACCTTTTTTTATTCATTGTTCCTCTCTCAGCTAAGGAGCTTGTCTGTCGACTTATGGAGGTGGACCAGATGCTGAGAATCACTGCGCAGGATGCACTTTGGCATGAATGGTAATTGTGTGCACATAATCACAAGAGCACAAACATTTTATCACACGTACACAGGGTTTGTACTCTACTTGTATGCTGTCTGTCACCTGTGCCAGGATTGCGGGGAATGGTGCATCAGAGAAGAACCTAAAGGATGGCGTGTGTGCCCAGTTTGAGAAGAACTTTGCAAAGGCCAAATGGCGGGTATGAATTCACTCTTACTCTCTTTCTGTAACAGTAGATGAAGTAAATGATAAGTAAGCAGCTGAGAAAAAGGAGGAGAATCAAGATGAAGGCTAGGGCTTATAATAAAGATGTCTACTGTGAAACATCAATGATTATGATGGTAATTGGTCTATTTGTAATGATGATTACACATGAGGTACTTTTAGCTCTGCATACAACTCTGCAGAGGTATGTTTTAAGTTTGCAAATGATATGGTGGTGGTCATAAGGATGTCCTGAGGGTTTGAATGCTGAAGACCAAGAAGGAGGAAGTCGCGATGGCAGCGCTGACCTAACAGCATAAGTAACAGTTATAACCCTCTTCTCTCTTTCCCCATGTGGTTCCCAGGAGTTGAAGGTATTGTAGTTCATTATGAGGGAGAGTGGAAGGACAGAGCATGGGGAGAAACTCACTTTCAGTCTGGCATGATTCAATAAAAAAAAAAAACATCTTTCTAATGACAGAACAGCCTCTTGAATTTAAAAGAGGTTTCTAAAATGGTCTATAATAATCGACCAATCAGGAAACACTTCCAGTTAAACCTCAGTCAGCCTTGGGATGTATTGCACATGTTTGGGCTGGTGAAATTCTCCTCAGAAGCTCTGTTCCTGCCCACTGTCACTCATGTCCTGTCCCAGAAGAGATCCATCCACTCTGCCCCACTTTTCTTCATTGGATTTAGACCAAGATGTTCAAAGTGGCCCGCTCTGCTCCTTTCTTACTCCTCATCTGCACTAGTCTATGAAACCAGATTGGTAAAAACAAGATAATGATCAGCAACAGGGAAGGGGGTTGGCTCATTGCTTGTGTATATTATATATTTGTGTAGATAAGGAGAGGGAGAAATGGAAAGGATATAAGAGATGTCGGCCACTGTGGACTGTTGAACCGCAGTGATTTGATCTTTAAGGCCCTCTGTCATTCCTCTTACGTGAATCCTGGCTCATTGCCCCATACTGTACCTCAGTGTTACATTCAAGTCATACTTGAAGCTGTACAAAAGCTTCTCAGTCAAGCCATGTTGTATTCAGTGACATGTCTGTGTCCAAATGGCTTCTCACTTCCAGAGAATCGATTCCCTGGTTTAGAAACAACTTCCAAGCTCACACATTTTCCTTAACTCCTTAAGTGTTTGTATTTCAAAATAAGTCAGATGGGTGTAAGGGTGAAGGAGATTTACACTTATCTGTTCACTCACCTTTTCCAGACAACAAGCAGTCAAGGAGTGGCTTGGAAAGAGTGAGTCTTGAGATTGATTTAAACCAGGGTACAAATATGTCATAGCCTCCTGGAAGTAAACAAATGGCACCAATCTTACTGTCACTTCACACTAATCACATCTCAGCGCTTAGTATGATGATGCTAAATCATGGTATTTTGTCAAATGCTTGTCTTCCAAGCTTATTTTATATGCTTTGCCATAACCAACTATAGTACCAAAGTTTATTTTCTTTTCTTTTAGGGAAGCAATATGGGTGTTATTGAAAAAAGCAACATACTGTAAATCTAATTCTCTTTACACCGGTATCCTTCTCTCCTTTTTTCTTTGCCTCTGTCTGTTTTGCAGAAAGCGATCCGTGTCACCACCTTCATGCAGCGATTGAAGAATTCAGAGGCACTGATTGACAGTTCAGCCGAGGCTCAGGGCAGTGAGGAGGCAGGAGATGGAGAGGGGATGTTGTCCCAGGGGACAAGTGATGAGGGAGACAAAGGGACAAGTGATGGAGGAGTGACATCAAGTAGTGTGTCTTTAGAAGTTACTGTTGAAAATACACTGGTGGGTATGGACAAGGATGAGGGGAGGAGTAAGGTCGTAGAAAAACAGGATGAGGCAAAGACGAGTATAGGCCCATCAGTAGGAACTTCCCCATCAGATGTTCAGGAGCCTCTCTATCAGCAAAGGCAATCAAATGCAGCCCCCAAACTCGCAGAGGAGGAGCTTGACAAGGTTGGTGCAAAGAAAGCAGCAGCTGATGGAACCAGGAAAATGGCTGCCAACTTGGGTCAAAGTAAAGTTGTTCCAGAATCCAAACCGACCCCCACGATGACGCCTGACCCCTCCAAGCTGTCCGACGGCTCTTCAGGCACTAACCTTAACAAAAAACACACTTCCGCCTCCCCTGATCCCAACAGCAACCGTAAAATGGCTGCAACGCTCCATGGCCCTCAACCCACAGCCTCTGCTGCTGGAACAGCCTCACCAGACAAGAGGCCAGGCACACAGAGGGAGCAGAGGGATGAGACTGACGGAAGCTGGTGTCAGACACAATTACCTGAGGCAGTGGCAGAGAGGTCAGTGGCAGTCGCTCCAGCAAAGGGGCCTGAAACTGGGGTGGATGTAGGACTAGGAGTTAGATTAAGGGGTGATGCTAGCCCTATGGGTAGAAGGGATAGGGATGCCAGGACAACAGACAGATACAGCGCTGAGTTTAGCATAGCAAGGCCAGATCCTGCGACAGGACAGGGTTGTTATGCAGTAGGCAGCTCTGCTAGTTTGGGCCGTCACGCCACACCATACAACCCAGAAGTTGGGACTGTAGGGATGGGGATGGCAGGGAGCTACGGGAGTCCATACAGTTCCCTCTATATGAGTGGAGCAGGGATAGGGATGTATGGGACTGGGCTACCACATGGAGGAGGTGGGAGCAGCACCACAAGCGACTGGCAAATGGACAGTGTGATCGAGCAGATAGAAAAGCAAATGGCCGCTGTGCTGGAGAAGATTGAGGGAGACATGCCCTCGCTGCTGGAGCAAATCAGTGACTGCCCGGTTGAACCACCAAGTGCCAGGAGCACACATGCCTCGCCTGCCCCCTCCCGAACTCGCTCCTCACAACATTCCGCGACTGCAACCTCAGCCACTCCTCCGCCTCTTCCAACCTCTCCCAGGCCAGTGCTGCCATCGCTCCCTCGCCTTACTATCCCTCCTCCCTCCTATCCCCCACCCTCCCCACCCACACAATCCTCACCCCAGGCCGCAAGAGAGCAGGAAGAAACGGATGCTGCTCCTACCAGTCAGTCTCCCAGAGCTAAGATGGACAGGGGGCTATAAAGCAGGTGTCCATGATGCAATACACAACACATGGAACATTCGATTTATAGTTTAAATTTGAAGGTTTAAAGACACTGTCTCGCCGAGAAGTATCATCTACTTACTCCTCAGAAGAAAAGTAACCATGCAATGTTGTTTGGTTTTGCTGTGTGTTCATATTGAGAATACTGGTATGAGAGAAAACTACCTATGGCATTCAAATACTCTCATGACTTGAGTGTAGGGGGAATAGTGTACTGTATCTCTCTGTATGACAGCTGCAAAGAGAAAGATCTCAAAAGCTTGATCTCAAATCCAGATTGTGCGCATGAATGCTTACCACACAACCTCCTCATAGCGAAATCCAAGAATTCAGCGCTGTTTGCAAATTATGAATCTACACAAGTAAGAAAAGCGTGGTAAAATCCTCAGCTTATAGTGAGTATAGTGAGAGTTAACAGTGTGGAAGTGTTATTATTTGTATTATTCCTTACAAACTGTAAATACATACAAAGAACTGGGTTCCTAATTCTTGCTCTACTCCTGTGTTGTAAACTTCCTCATAACCAAACTGACATTTCTTTTTTCAAATCAGCTCATCCCATTTCATTATTTTCCATTCCTTTTTATTTATGTAGCTATCAATTCTACTAGTGAGGCTGCAAAATCATGAGCTTGCAGTCACAGAGTTGTACAGACGTTTGTGAAACGGAACTGATCTAGCCTTTTCATTGGCTGCTGCAGATTGAGATTTGTTTTATTGTATAGCCTAGTGTATTTAAACTTGAACTGTCACTCAAAGTGTTGTAAATTGCTCCACACCTGTTGGAGAGCTGGAGAAAAATCTTAAGATGCAAGATATTGTTTAAAGGCTTTGCAATAACAAACAAACAGACACAACACACAAAAACACACACACACAGACATTTCTAAGTTCTCCAAAGTTTTGTCCACAGAGTTTGTTTTCATTTTTCTCCAGTTTTGTCGACACAATGAAATGGTACTGTTAATTTGACAGTACTGTCTTTGCTCCTTTTTAATCATGTAAAAAAAGTGTTTCTGAAGTTCATTCTGCTTTTGGATCTATGTAATACCAAGTTCTGTGCTTTTCCTGAATAAGTCTACACATCCACTGTTCTGTCCCTATGTAAACTGTGCTCTGTTTGCAAGTCTTTCAATAAAAGTTAAAAAAAAAATTTAAAAGCTGGATCTTGAGTTGTTTCATTGGTTAAAAGTTGTTGGACCTGAGATGACAACACTTTAAAAGCGGTTTTATCTTGTAAATGTATATAGTGGAATTATATAAAATGAATTACAACAGTTTTTTAATGATGTAGCTGAAAGGACCGTTAACCAATGATTCCACACAGAGGTATTATATTATCACGCCATGCCTACAAGTCCCATCAGGCCCTACGCGAAATTTGGATTAGTCTATACTCGTGAAAGCACGGGGGTGAAGAAAATATTTGTTAACAGTTAACATACGATTAAACAATGTAGTAGCGTAACATTATATACATTTGATCTTCTATGTGGCGTGGTTGAACATTAAAGAATAATAATAAAATGTATTTGTGATAAATCAATTCGAATCAATCATCGGTGAACCCTCTGTAAGGGAATGATGGTTGTGCCTGTAACGTGCACATGTTGCTGCTTTGCTTTGCTTTCAACTGAAATAGAGTGAGGGGAAACGGTTCTGGAACAGCCGGTCAGGCAGCCGTCCAGCGGAAAAACTCACACAGAGCCCGCCACCCTGACACACTTTTCAGTTTGCATTCAGCGGCAGTGTTGAATTGTCACATTATTTGTTAGGTTTCTTGCTTAAATACAAGCCGATTTTAATACTACAGATCAGGCCGAGTAATATCGGATGTGGTAAGTTCTGCACACTTGTGTAAGCTCTCGTCTTGGTAGTGTTAGCCCCAGCTAGTTGGCTAACGTTAGCTAGTTAGCTAAGATAGCGGCACAAGTAGGAAAAAGTCGTTGGGAGGCTAGATAGCTTGAAAGCTAGCTGCACACAAGCTAACAACTACGCAGTCGTTTGATCTGCGTTAGTGTTAGTCGTTTAGGTTAGTTGTTGTCGCTTATCTGAACATTTTCAGCGGTGCTCCTCAGCTAACCGTAGCCAAGTGGCACTGGCACGTAACTGTTAACTCTGAATTGGAATTTGCAGGTTTATGTGCACGAGAATGCTGTGTCAATTAATGTTCTGTGATGAATACCGTTAACGGTAGCTGTGAAGCTAGTTGGCTACAAACATTAGATGGTCGCAATGTTCGGAAGCAGACCCTAGCTAACTTGCATCACGCAACGTTTGCTAGACCCTACTGGCAATATTTCTCCTCGATAGCTGTATTTTGGTTAACGTTACGATAGGACGACAATCGATGTTACCACAGTAACGCAATATTGGCGAGTGTCTCCTCTTGGCTTGCTAAGTTGGGAAGTCTGTTAACGTGACATTAATTATATTCATACGTTGTAGTTACGATAGAATGGTGGAAAATAGTGTTTTTGTTATTTTGCAGCAAGAAGGTGAGAATGGGGATCCCCACGACATGTGTACCCGAGAATATGCGGCCCACTCTTTTCCTGGGCCTTTGTCATTTGCCAGGCACCCCCTCCCCCAATACTCCTCCTCTGCAAGGAATGCTCACCCCTAACCTCAATGTGACTGAGGGCCCAGACGCTCAGCATCAATATAGCTAGCAATTCTCGCACTTAATGTTGTACCTGTCTCGGTTATCATTGGAGCACCATCAGACTTGACTAATGCTGTGTTTTGCTGAACTCGGGACAATGATAACATCACCACAATACAGCAATTGGCGTGGTAGTGAGAATATATCCGATTTGGTTATGCCTTAAAATGTTGTTTCCTCTGATGATGCATTGTGGCACGTCTGGTGTAAGTTTTGTGTGTGCAGTCTAGTTCCTCAACGAGACGACTTTTCGCTGACATGTCACTGAAACAAAGATGCTGTTATTGTTGGATAACATTCAGCACCGATAGACGGGTCTTCACTTTGAAAGTATCATAAAATAGTCCGTGTTTAGGTCTTTGCTTTCTTGCACTTGTGTCAGACATGTTCTGCGCGTTTTTTTTAAAGAATTGTGAGATGTTTCTTGCATATATTGCTGGTGGTCCTGTAGTTCATTGTACAGTAATATACATGGCATGCATCTTCTGGTTGCAGGGGCGGGATAGATGCGCGTTGGCTTATGTTTAGCAGCCAATGAGCTGAGCCCTTGGCTGAGCAGCGTGCTCACAGCCATCCTTTCCTGTTGAATATTTCAGCACATGCGTCACAGCTCCTCCGCCCCTTTCTCCCCATCTGCCATTTTGGTTTTGTTCCCGTCTGCAGTCGCAAAGCCAGCAACGCAATTACATAGAAGAGACTCTCAGCACAACGACATAGTGACTCGACAATATAGCGCAGACCCTCCTAATCCCGCATCGCGTTTCTTTTTTCTCTGTACAATTCGTCGAATTTACAACCATCGATATTACTGACATCTAGATACTGCGGGAGAGGAGCGGGTTCGCATTGGGAAGGGACCGAGAAGGATTATTGGTAAGAAAAGAGAAATCAATGGAGCACGAGTGTAATGGCTAGTCTTTCATAAGCAAAAAAATATTGCATTGAGCGATACATTTGGATGGTGTTTTTTGTTGAGTGCTGAAACATTAAACAATATAAACAGAGGAGCTGTGTTAGCTAGCTGTCAAAATCAAACCTTTGCTGTATTTAGCGAGCAGGTTGCGTATAGCTACAGCTGCTAGCTGGTAAACTTGTGTTCCGCACTGGGGGAAATGCAGGCCTAGGCCGAGCTGCTAATGGATAGGCTGGCAGGTTGGTGTTTTCTTGCCTCTAAGTTATTAATGTTCCGACTCTGTCCACTTTGCCAAATCACTTAACTGATTAATGGCACGCAGCCTACTTAATCGTGTTCCTCTTGGTGTTGTTAAATTATATTTGATGTACCTTTTCGTAAACGCTAAAGGCTTGACATCGTTCGTTCACAGCTATGTATTGGATTGTGCAAAGCACAACGGTAACGGTATTGACCTCAGTGCTTTGCTGTATCATTCCGTATGTCATCATTTTTCGTTTTTGGCGAACAGCTACCGTTCAGTGGAATGTAACGTCACATTTATTTTATTTGGTTGTAACATTATTTGTTGAAGACTAGGGCCAACTCCCTTTTTAGCAATTGAAGTTTTAGCAACGTTTGTAAACGGTTAAGTTTGACTTTAGATGCGGAAATTGTGGCCGACCATGTTCGCCGTGTGGTGGGAATTTGTTCGAGATACTGCGGCCTGTTTCACTTCCCGAAGTGATTGCTTTTGTCTGGATTATTCCGTTAATCACAAGGAACTTGGATGTTATTTTTAAAATATTTTAGTTAACGCCCTTTTAATAGCTTCCTGCCGAGGATAGTTCCAACTGCATTGGATGGTCCTTGTGTCCACACCTGCAGGCCGCCGTGAGGTGTTGCTCACTTTACCGCAGTGAAGTTTTAATGATTCAGCTCTTTTTGTTGAAACTATGTTGGCGGTCCTTAAATACCGGTATAATGAACAATAGAAGGTACATAAACAAGCCAGCCCTGTCTCTGAGCATGAAAAGAACTGATAATGCTGCTATTCATGTCTTCCCAGGCTCGATTCGTTTTCTAGCAGATTTGTGTTTGGCCTTCAGCCAGCCCAGCTGCTCCCTAGACTAGAAATCCTCTCTTCAACATGAAGGGGATTGGTTAGCTTTTAGCTTGGACACTCATGATAATGGAACCGTAGCATTTAGACATTTTTTACTTTTTTGAACATCTTAAAACCTCCATGAAACAAAAAACGTGGACATTGGGTTTCCTCTGTCTGCTTAATTTAATTATAAATTACTTAACATTTCCCACTTACAAGTTTATATTGAGCTGACATGGGGCATCTTTTTGTCCCTCATGACAGTCTTTTAACAGTGTGTTTTGTGTTGATGCACAGATGTCCAGCTCGCCGCTGTCCAAGAAGCGTCGCTTGTCAGGAACAGAGACGAAGACGGGATCCCACTGCTCCTCCTCTAACTCTGTCAGAACTGATCTGTCCCACACACCTGCCAACGTAAGTTCTAAACACATACACTATATACCTTTTGGTTAAACTTATTGCATAAACTGATGACAACCCCTCTTTTTGTTTCCTCAGGGCATGGCTAAGAATGGCAATGATGCTGAGATCGATGAAGGCCTGTACTCCAGACAACTGTAAATCAACGGAAAACCGACAAACTTTTAATATTTATTTATGGAATGGTTGTTAAACAATACATAATTGTGCTAAAGGTGACTTCTCTCCTTCTGTAGTTACGTTTTGGGCCATGATGCGATGAAGCGCATGCAGAACTCCAATGTCCTAGTCTCTGGTATGAGAGGTCTTGGAGTGGAGATTGCCAAGAACGTCATCCTTGCAGGAGTTAGAAGCGTCACTGTGCATGACCAAGGAGTTGCAGAATGGAGAGACCTCTCCTCTCAGGTGTGTTGAAGCATGCACAGATATTCTCATTTTGCAATACTACCTGGATTTTTTAAGTTTTATTTTATTCAGTCAGGCAGACATTGGTTCATTCAACCATTGTACATTATTGAAGATTCATCTGTCGTGCCATAGTCTTTGAGCCTGATTCCCAATCTGTTGTGAGTCACTTGTTTTGTAGTATTGTTACCATCGAAAGAGTACTGCAACCACCCCCACCTTTGCTAACCATGGGCTGACCCAGATTTATCAGTGGGTGGCCTCTCCCTGGGTCATAATCATAGTAGAGCTAAAGCCTGTTTTAGGACATCATTACAGTGTAGAGATTGTTTAGGTCCACCCGCCTGCAGCCCTGAATTCTGATGTCTATCTTAGGGCCAGACAGATAACTTTGTGAATTGACTGCTCAGGTGTTCAGTCAGGAGGCTGAGCAGAGACCTTACAGAAATGTATGACTGCATATGTAAGCAATGTCTGTAATCACCCAGTCTGAGTAACCTTGTGCTCTTGAACATTTCTATTTCAGCCACTGGCATTTGCCCCAGTTTCCTTTTGTCATTCAAGCTAAATGGAATCGACTATGTATATATCTATCAGTTATTAAAGCAGCCACTGAATCTCAGACCATAGACCATGTCCACGCTTGGTTACATTTTGATATCTGATTCAGCCTTTTTTCCATACTAAGCCAATGTTGTTGTTTTTTTTATATCTGAAAACGGACGTAACTAGAAAAGAGCACTCAGTAGAGTGCAGATCTCCACCAGGTGTTTCTGACTCTGGGGCACAAACTTTTTTCACCAACATCCCAAAACAGCATTTCAATTATTCCTAAGTGAATGGACACTATCCCCAAAATCTAAATCTTGTTTCTCTACTTTTCATCTATAGTTGCTAGATCTAGCGGTATAATAACAACACCATATATTTGTTGAGGAAATAAATATATGTAATGTTGAGGAAATGCATAATTATATACATTTTTCTTGCCCTATAGCGCTTAAGTACTTCAGCTGGGAGATCAGTTGTTCGAGGGGGGATTCAGCTATGTTCCATAAGCTTAAAGCTTCTTTAGTGTGATAAATGTACAAAATAAACTTACAAAATGTCAAGAAAGGAAATATTCTTACTTATTCTCCTTTTTATTAAATAGAAAAATATATCTGTAAAACCCACTTAAATCAAATTGGACAGAAACAAAAATAAAACTCACCAAAACATTCTTGGTTTAGTCTTTTCACTGTTGCAACAATCACTAACTTTGGTCTGGTCGAAACACACCTTTAATGCTCAGAGTTAGATGAAATATGCCGGCTCTGCAGGCTGCTTATCCCTGCCGGCTAAGTATAGTGTAGTCAGCTGTCAATGACGGGTGTAACATTGTCGATAAAATGTTGGGGGGTTTTTGAGCTCTTTGAGCATACAGAGCATAAATGATCACGAACAATATCCATCCAATATGGTAGTCTAATGTCACACACAGGACTGAGTGCAAGATCTTTTTTTTAAAATTTTAACTTCTAGCTGGATCACAATGCGTCTGTCTCTTTCCTTACTAAATGATCGCTGTGATTGCCCCAATTTGTCAGCTAACTGAAAGGGGAAATGATGGAATAGACAGATTTATCAAGGTGTCTACAATCCTTATTGCCATATTTGGCCTATTGCTTGATTTAACTTTTGTATCAATTCTTCCCTGACATTTTATATATCGTGTGGTCAGTTTTACCTTCGGGAGGAGGACCTTGGCAAGAACAGAGCAGAGGTGAGTCAGCACCGTCTGGCTGAACTCAACAACTATGTTCCTGTGACCGCCTTCACCGAAGCACTCACTGAAGACTACATGACCAAGTTCCAGGTACAACTTTGGTAGAAGCTAGTGCCATTCTTTTTAGCAGTCTGAAGTGAAAAAATGTGTGGTTTTAAATGTTTCTTTTGGGGATTTAGGTGGTAGTGCTGACTAACTCCAATATAGAAGAGCAGCAGCAAGTGGGAGAGTTCTGCCACAGCAAAGGAATCAAGCTGATTATTGCAGACACGCGTGGTCTGTTCGGGTAAGATTCTGACCCTTCTTGTTCATTTACTTTTCACATGCAGTGTGTACCAATCAATGTCTAATGTTTATGTTCACATGTGTTTGTAGCCAGCTTTTCTGTGACTTCGGTGAGGAGATGATAGTGTATGACACCAATGGAGAGCAGCCACTGAGTGCCATGATTTCCATGATCACCAAGGTTAGTCCTGACATCTGGGCAAGAAAGTTTCCCAACTTGCTGCAGTTGGGAATAAGGACGAGCTTTAGTCTAAATATTGACACAAAATGTTGTGCACTATTGGTTTCTCTAGGACAATCCAGGGGTTGTGACATGTCTGGATGAGGCTCGTCATGGCTTTGAGAGTGGAGACTACGTTACCTTCACAGAGGTTCAGGGTATGACAGAGCTCAATGGCTGCCAGCCAGTGGAAATTAAAGTTCTGGGTAAGACCTGTTTCTATTTAAGAAGACAAGTTTTGGTTAGTCTGGTTACAACTGTTACAAATTGACATGACTTCTTTTCTCTTCAGGTCCCTATACCTTCAGCATCTGTGAGACAGCTGGCTTCACAGATTATATAAGAGGAGGAATTGTCTCTCAGGTCAAGATGCCCAAGAAGATCACTTTTGTGAGTGGCTTCCATTTTCCACACGGTTATGTCATGGTGACTTGGCGGTAGATTTTTAAAAAACTGTTTTTTCAGTTATAGGCCTTTCTGAGTGACTCTTTAATAAATGGTCTTTTTTTTTCTAGCAGAACAGCATCTAATCTCAACATAAAACCTTTGCCACCACATTATTTGCTGACGCTATCACCGTGGAACATTTTAATGAGTCTACCTCACTTATCTTGTTTATCTTTCCCATACAGAAATCTATCTCTTCCTCCATGGCTGAGCCAGAGTTCATGCTGACAGACTTTGCCAAGTTCGATCGTCCAGGACAGCTGCATGTGGGCTTCCAGGCTATCTACGCCTTCCAGAAGAAACACAACCACCTTCCTGCACCTTGGAACCAGGTAAAGCTGAAACAATATTTTAAATACCACAGTGGCTTAAAGTTTTTGTGAATTGGTTTGATTATTATGGATAAAACCCAAATATTTGCTCCATGTTATAACGACCTTCAATAGTTATGATTACAGTCAAATGTATTATTGAGAAGGTTGTTGTGAGAAATATTGAAATAACTTAATTTAGCCTCCATCATTACATGCAAAAACTAAAATCACTAAGTTTACACATACTAAACTTACACTCCATTGGTTTTCGTCAGTGAGTTTTCTTTAGCATCTTGTAACACACTGAGCTCTTTGTATTCCAGGCTGATGGTGATGAGTTTTTGACATTAGCCAAAGAGGTGAACTCTGCCCAGACGGGGTCAGCTAAAGTGGAGCAGTTGGATGAAGGTCTTATCAAAAAGCTGTCATTTGTTGCTGCTGGTGACCTGGCCCCTGTCAATGCCTTCATTGGAGGTCTGGCTGCACAGGAAGTGATGAAGGTCAGTAGTGCACTGTGTGCAAATTGAGGTGGATTAAGTCCTATAGTATCTGCTGCAGTTTTGCGTTGTTTTGAAATCATGTTTTCAGTCTTATTTGGTTTACTGTTATGGAAATAGGTTATCAGTGTGGTGTTACTGTTATCTGTGAAACATGTTTGGACATGTACTGCATTAACTAGTTCAAACCGAATCTACCTGCTTTGTCTGACATAAATGCTTCTTTACATTTATGTCTTACATGCTTCTTGTTGTTTTAGGCATGCACAGGAAAATTCATGCCCATAATGCAGTGGCTGTACTTTGATGCCCTGGAGTGCCTGGCTGAAGAAGAAGGAGTCGAGCTCACAGAGGAAGAGTGTGCCCCTGTAGGTGTTCAGAGCACATCACACGCATACACTGAGGAAGGATGCACATGATGGTGGTGATAAATTATGGTGTTAAACCTATTTTTCCGTCTGTCTTTTTCTTCCAGAGAAACTGCAGATACGATGGGCAGATTGCAGTGTTTGGCACCAAGCTGCAGGATATGCTTGCCAAACAGCGCTACTTCCTGGTGAGTCAGCCAATGGAAATCTTTTCAACACCTCCTCTGGCATCCTGTTGCTAAGGGAGATATCTGGTGATATTCTATGTCTCTCTTGTCAACAAATCCCACAAAAAGACAAATCGGCAATGATTGATGAACAATGAACTAACATTTTTAACAGAATGTGTAGAGGTAACCGTGTTGACATTATGTCAAGGATCTCTGCGTTGTGTTGCAGAAATATCTGCTGAAATTAGCAGTCTGACTAGTTCTGTTCCATCCGCTCTTGTAATACCACTTATTCCTCTAGAGGTGATAGTGAGACACTGTAGTGCCAGTCTGCCCTCAGACCAGAGGGAGAAGAAGCCTAGCTGCCTGACTTGCTTGTAAATATATATCAGCCATGTTCCATGTCTGTTTTTATAGTTTGTTTGTTTATTGGATTACATTCAAAGTGGCAGTAACGAGACCCACCCGCACTACCTTGCTTCGTCCTCATAGCTACCAGGAGGCTGTTTCGCCCCGGGAACGATGTAGCTTCAGTTAGCTCGAGTTCAGCCACAGCACTGGGTAACTGCAAACTCCCTGTTTCTGCCGGTGCTTGTTCTGGCTGAGCTCAAGTCTCGCTGACAGGGTCTCCGTCTGACAGAGAACGGCTGCCGAGTGCCAGCTCGGCCGACCTCTCTTCTCCTGGCTGCGCCGCCACCAGGAAGACGAGACGAATGTGCGGGTCGTTTTCTAGTTTCTGCCACTTTACATTTAGTCAAATAAACCAACTAAGGAAGCGTTACACGGACTACAGCCCCGGCTAACATTAGTGCCCAGTAAACACAGATGGATGATCCCCACGTGCTAAGGTGATAAGACCGACTCAAGAGTCTCAGCAGTTTGGTCAAATTTTGGTATTCTTGCCCACTGACTGAATAACTAGCATTACTGCAATACACAATATAAAGAATAAATTAGAATACAATAAATATGCCATACAACTCAAATATAAACATTAGAGATTGTATGGCCCCAGTTTAGAGGTGAAATACTGGCCCCTACTTCTTTGGAGCAGGTGGCTCGGAATTGCACATTAAACTTATAACTGAGCGCTGTAAATGAATGGTGTTTGTTCAATAGTGTCTTACAATGGAACATACAGTACAGCTTGGATAGCTTTACCTACTGAGAAGGGTTCTATCATTCCAGGTCGGAGCCGGTGCCATTGGCTGCGAGCTGTTGAAAAACTTTGCCATGATTGGACTGGCAGGTGGGGAGGGTGAGGTCATTGTGACAGACATGGACACCATAGAGAAGTCCAACCTCAACAGACAGTTCCTCTTCAGACCCTCCGACGTTACGGTCAGTACGTTCAGTAGATATGAAGTACATGGTGCACAAAAGTTAGCCATATATCGATTTCCGTGCAGTGCTGCATATGGATTTCCTGTTTATTGTAACTCCTTCTGAATGCACTTACTTTATATGCTGCTGATGGATAATGTCATGATGCACCATTACACATCATGCACAGAAAGTAAAGAGTTTTTTTTTTTTTTTCATCAAAAAGTGGGAAGGTCACAATTAATATTTTTTGTATGCATGTGGTAACAGAAAATGAAGAGTGACACAGCGGCTGCTGCAGTGAAGCAGATGAACCCCTCCATCAGGATCACCGGTCACCAGAACAGAGTGGGCCCCGACACAGAGAGGGTCTATGACGATGACTTCTTTGAAAGCCTTGATGGAGTGACAAATGCACTGGACAATGTTGATGCACGTAAGAGACACTCATTTAAAATTATTTTAAAAACATTTAACAGTGTTTACATAATAGAAATTCTAATTTAGGATCGTGAAACCATAAGTCGGCCTCTTTAAGCAACGTCTTCTGTCTTGTGTTTGGGCCCATTGTGCAGGTATGTACATGGATCGGAGGTGCGTTTACTACCGTAAACCCTTACTGGAGTCTGGTACTTTGGGCACCAAAGGCAATGTCCAGGTTGTGATCCCCTTCCTCACAGAGTCGTACAGCTCCAGCCAAGACCCACCTGAGAAGTCCATCCCCATCTGTACCCTCAAGAACTTCCCAAATGCCATTGAACACACACTGCAGGTCAGTAGAGCAAAAAAATGTAAATAATTATTGAATATGTCATGCCGTAACAGTTTTTTGTAAGAATATATGTAATCATTCATTCAAACATGAGAACTGCAATATCGCTTGAGAATTGTCACAATATGCTTAAATGGAGAAATGTATTTTATTGCCAAGCCGTAGATAATGTAATATACTGTACTTCTGATTTAGTGAATTGAGTGTACGAGTGATGTTCTCAATGTGTTTTGTTCAGTGGGCCCGCGATGAATTTGAGGGACTATTCAAACAGCCAGCAGAGAATTCCATACAGTACCTCTCGTGAGTTGCCTTCCCTGTCATGACCATGTGATATCACTGTACTTTCTATACATATGACCTGCTCTTTTCATCATAAAAGTTGCTCAGTTAATTCTCTTTGCATTAATAGTTAGAGCTAGTGACACTGTTAAGTGTTTATGGAATTTCTTGATCTCTTCAGTACTTGTAAAAGCTTGCCTCATGACTGTTCATCAACCTGTAAAAGAGCTCAGCAAGGTCTCCTTAATTGTTGGGTTGGATAAGAAGCTCTTGCTCTTTTGTGCTTCTTCAGACTAAGATTGAAAACAAAAAAAATTCCATGCTTAAAATTCATCTTAAAACGACCCTGCTGGATGAACAAATTTCAAGGAGCTAACAAAATTGCATTTCACTGGAGTTGTGTCTTGTATGATTTCTTGTGACAAATTAAATTGATTGAACAGATGAACAAAAAGTGACAGCTCTTTACATGTTCGTAACCAGCTTATGAGGTTTGATTATTTTCCTTGCAGAGATCCTAAATTCATGGAGCGTACGCTGAAACTCCCCGGGGCTCAGCCTGTGGAGGTGCTGGAGGCTGTTTACAAGAGTCTTGTCACAGACTGCCCCCACAGCTGGGCTGACTGTGTAGCCTGGGCACGCAACCACTGGCAGTGCCAATACAGCAACAACATTCGTCAGCTACTGCACAACTTCCCCCCAGAGCAGGTACATATTCACCTACTGCATGATGAGTATCACAGTTTACTTGAAATGCTTGATATCTGGTCTGGGGTTTTCCCCTCATTTTCATATGGACTCAAAACATTGCCAGGTGGCAAAGGCTGGAAATTGGTGTCATGCACGGTGGTTTCTCAGTTTGTGCATGTATGTTTTTAGAGTATCTGCTATACAAAATTAAAATTATGTGAGGGATTGTGTTGTTTGACACATAACATCCGATTAGGCGTGTTCATGAGCAATGTCAAAGCCACTTCCTGTACTGAGCGTTAAATTAAAAAAATCTGAATAATTTTTTCCTTTTCCTCAATAGTTAGTAACTTGTATAATCGCTCCCCCTTCTCTTGTTTGAGTCTCAGACTGACTCACTTTCTTTCTGAACGGTCTATCTGGTGTTATGCGTCGTCTCTGAAGGCTAATGTGCCAACCCAAATGTAGTGATTTTAGATGTTTTGCTCTCCGATGATGATCCAGCCATGCTAATACTGATACAGCCGGCAGATGCAGTGTGTCTGCCTGTGTGCAAGTGAGTGCTACTCGCCTTCTCACGCTGATGGTTTCAGTGTGTGCTGAGGAGAATGTAAATGTTTTTTCAATGCAACTTCTTCCCCATCAATTACATTTAAACACATCATCATAATGTTGTTTTCCTTTTGCCCAATTCCAATTTTTTACTGAATGGAGCTTGAACGCACCATAACAAACCTTTTTTGTCTTCCGTTCACTGGCTGATAACAGCTGAGAGCTAACATAAATTAGCTTTCCTCCAGCTGATTTCAACACAAATTTGTTGATCACATTGTAGCATTATCAGGGGAAAAAATAGGGATGCGTCACCTGGATGCTCCAACAGTGAGTTTACTGCATCCCAACAGATTTGTCATGTCCCGTGGATGTGAAGTACTGTGAAAAAATTACTACAGTCACTGTTTCAGTATTTTGGCATCAACTTGCTACCAAAGTTTCAGTTCTCGTGACATCCTTAGTAGGAACCGCAGTAACTACAGTAAATGCTCCTGTATTTGCGAGGAACATGCTGTCACCAGATATAGAAAAGTACAATATTAAGCTTATTTATTTTAAATATAAACAAAGTATACATGCTATCATAATAATATAGTTCTTACCTCACCACCGTCATTTCTCTATTTTTGTCTATATAATAAAGGCATAGAATGTAATTCTCCAATGACACTATTATAAAATGTTCATTCCCAACCCCAGCTTTTGTTTTAAGGTTTTGCATTTTAGTGATCCTGAAGTTTTAATGTATTTGTGGCTTTCAGCTCACCAGCTCTGGTGCACCTTTCTGGTCTGGCCCAAAGAGGTGTCCTCACCCCCTAGAGTTCAGCATTAACAATGTAAGTATGGTTTTTTTTTTTTATGTACATCTCCTAGACCATTATCTTCTCTGAACTTATCTATCCAGTCTCAAGATGATGACTGAAGTGCTCTTTTGTAGGAGCTGCACATGGACTATGTAGTGGCAGGCGCTAACCTGTTTGCCCAGACATACGGCCTGAAAGGCTGCACTGATCGTGCAGGTGTGGTCAAGATCTTGCAGGAGGTCAAGGTGCCACCCTTCACCCCTCGTTCAGGGGTTAAAATCCACGTCTCTGATCAGGAGCTGCAGAATAGCAATTCCTCTGTTGGTAAGATGAACACATTTGTGCATGTACTACAAACATTATCAGTCATGAGTAAAGTTTAAGAGTATTTTATGTGAATGATTTATGTTGGAAATAGCTTATACATTAATGTCAAGGGTCATTATGCATGCTGTGAAACACATGTGCAACTCATCTCTTTTATTTAAATGTTTTATAGATGACTCCAGACTGGAGGAGCTGAAGGTCCAGCTGCCTTCCCCTGAGTCTTCCCTGTTCAAACTGTGCGCCATTGACTTTGAGAAGGTACACAATCTTTCCTCCTATATCTTTTATTTATCTAAAATGACTGCAACTATACCATTCAGACCTCAATGCAAATTTAATCAGCACTTATGGTTTATTGTATAGTATGTTGCAGTGGTATTTTTGTGACGGTTGTGCGCCCTGTGTTAACAGGATGATGACACCAACTTCCACATGGACTTTATTGTAGCGTCATCCAACCTGAGAGCAGAGAACTACGACATTCCCCCCACAGACAGACACAAGGTGGGGGAAACATTTTTCTGGCATTGGCTTTTGGTGAAAGTAACTTTGTTTTACTGATGTTGTTTTGCAACAAATTGAACTCCTTGAAACAATAATCTAACGCTGTTCTCTTTCTTCATTCCGCTGGATATCATCACCATCACATACAGAGCAAACTGATAGCTGGCAAGATCATTCCTGCCATCGCCACGACCACGGCCGCAGTGGTGGGCCTGGTGTGCCTGGAGCTCATCAAGATTGTCCAAGGACACAAGAAGCTGGAATCTTTTAAGAATGGCTTCATGAACTTGGCCCTGCCTTTCTTTGCCTTCTCTGAGCCCATCGCTGCTCCCACACACAAGGTAGGCACTGCTTGTTTTGAGCTAGTTGGGTGTTCTATATGATTATGTATAATGTGTCCCCACGGTATGAAAATGGTTTGCCTTTAATACTCTATGTTGGCGTTAGTTCTGAAACTAATGTACCAACCCAAATGTAGTGATTTTAGATGTTTTGATCTCCGATGATGATCCAGCCATGCTAATACTGATACACCAGGCAGATGCTGTGTGTCTGCCTGGGTGTAAGTGAGTGCTACTGACCTTCTCACGCTGATGGTATCAGTGTGTGCTGAGGAGAATATTAATGTTTATTGTATTTTCAATATATTTTCATTGTAGTTTCTACCCCACTAACTGTTTGTGATGTCTGTCTGTGACTGACTTCATCATTGGCATTAACCCTCACTCTTGATTGCTTTTGAAGTACTACGAAATTGATTGGACGTTGTGGGATCGCTTCGAGGTCACAGGGTTGCAGGCCAATGGAGAGGAGATGACACTCCGACAGTTCCTGGACTACTTTAAAGTACGTTTTCATCGACTCGTCTTCACTTTGCCAGCACGTCGTCTCTGGCGCACAATTAATGAAGCGCTTTTTGTTTCTGTTCTTTTGTCAGAATGAGCATAAGTTGGAGATCACCATGCTTTCTCAGGGAGTGTCCATGCTCTATTCCTTCTTCATGCCTGCTGCCAAACTCAAAGAGAGACTGGACCTGCCGTGAGTATATTGTCCAAATGCACTTCTTTAGCATGAGACGCAATTTGAGTGTTACCCATAGTCATAATTGTATTCTTCTGTGTCCTGTAGGATGACGGAAATTGTCACCAAGGTGTCCAAAAAGAAGCTGGGCAAGCATGTGAAAGCCCTGGTGTTTGAGCTGTGCTGTAACGACCTGTCAGATGAAGACGTGGAAGTGCCCTATGTCAGATACACCATCCGCTGAGCTCCACACTGAACCCACCCATAGGAGGGTGGGTGTTGCAGGGGGGGAGACAGGGGGGTGGTTGTTCTAAGTGAGGTGGGGATTTGGGGTGGGTGGGTTGATCCATGTCAGCTCTACTGGATCAATCGGTTTGTTTTTTTTGGGCCTGTGGTTTTTGTAAACCTGTGCCTGAGTGTACATAGCCCCAGTAAGCTGATTTAAGGATACGTGTATGTGTGTTAGGGATCCAGTTGTTGCTCAGCTGTGGTAACATGGGGGGGTGGAGGGGGGGGTCATTGGAGGAAGGGAGCATGTATACTGGACCTCTTGATGTTTCTCAGTAGCAGAACCTCTCCGCTCAGTTTTAATTCTAAGCCTTAGTGTTCTCTTGGTACTCCATAGTCCAACTAGTGTCCCTCTGAAACATCCTCAAACTCTTTACTAGCCATCAGCACTAAAGGAGGGATCTTTTAATCCAGCCAACTGTCTCCCCTCCACTCTACTTGCTCTCTTCCCTCCTCCAACCCCTGTGTCGTAGACCCGGTCCCAGGTTATCGTTTTTTTTTGTTTTTTTTAAAAAAGATGCACCTCATTTAAATAAAAGTTCAGCCAAGAATCCCAAAAATAGCAACGCGTGTATTGAGAATCCATTTTGCCCCCTGGCCGTATCACTGCCCTTAATTCTACCCCAGACCCCAAATTTGAAACTGTAGAAGCACCTGAAGACGCAGCTAAACCTGAGTCAACAGCCTCTCCTGACTGGAAAATAATCTGAGTATCTCGCGTCGGCAGAATAGGAACCCATGCCGGTTTGAGGCGCCCCTACACCCACCTCATCTAGCACTCTGAGGCTTTGGAGGGGCTCTTGCACATGACATCAGTTTTCTCTTTATTCTCTTTATATTTCATGTGTTGTGTTCATTTTTATTTTTTTGGCGGGGGGAGTTTTGGCGCACACACCTTGTAGATCATAATCTGTCTTCTTTCTACTTTGTTAACTCCAAATGACATTACAGTATAAGAGCAAGGCAATGAGATGTATCTTGAAATGGGAGCACTTAGTGTGATAGTGAATAAACATGTAAAAACACAGCTGGATTTGTGTGGTTATTTTATTTTTTTGTGGTTTTGGTAAAAATGCAATTATGTATCTGATTAAATGTCACTTTGGGTGGAACACTTTATTCAAACGAGAATTGTCAAGTGTCAGATAATGTGTTTTTCCTGTCTGACCTGCTTCTGGCTCTTTCATCAGAAGTTTCGTTATAGAACACATCCGGAAGTCTCAATCAGCTAAACGCCTATCTGTGAATTTACAATTCGATTTCCCTCATCGAATTTCTTTGGTTTTTTTTAAAGCTGATTTATGCAATTAATGATCGGATACATGATTTTCTAAATTTATCTAGTTGATTTAGCTTTGTCAAAAGAACTTCATGAATAATTTGCATTTACTCTCACTTCCTCTTTTGTCACTGCATTTCAGTTAATTCAATTAGGTCGTTCGGTCCGCAAAGTTGTATTAAAAGTTAGATTTGTTAAGTTGGAGCACGTCAAATGTTGAACACCCCCCCCCTCCTCTCTGAGAAGAGCGGATACGTGAATATATGCAACCCAGAAGGATGTGGTCTGGTACGAGATGAGGAAGAAAGTGAGGAGGAAGGAGTGCACTGAACTGACGAGCTCCCTGCAAACAACTCACTGTACGTTACTGAAACGGAGAATTTGGCTTGTTTCAACCTTTCTCGTCTTGAGACTAATGTTTCTGTGAAGATGCATTGAAAACTAAAAACATGGAAGTGGAGGAGACTGGGGAAACGAGGACTTCCTGGTATGATACCTTTTTGATATCTGTCCATTTCTACTTTAGGGTCCCAAATGTTTTATATTAATGCTAAAATACAGGATAGTGTACTCAAGTATGTAGGAGACATGAATGGTATTTAAAAGTTAGTACACAGCTGGTTACAAAACGTAACCCTTTGATAATACTGTTCAGTACTCAAGTTTTTATCTTTCTATCAATGTCATTTAATATAATTTGAGGCATATCTGCCAAATTAGTCTATGATCCATTCGGCTATTTAGGGTGTTTAGATTTATCGCAAGTAAAATAACTTCACTCTTTGTATGGCATGTTGGGTTTTGCCCTGTTTAGGTCTGCAGCACTAGGAGAGACGCACTTCATCACCCATGACCATGCTGGGGTAAGTCACCCCGTCTAACTTATTTTTTTCACCTCCTTTTCTTTTGTCTCTAAAACCTACGTGGACGTTCTCCTTTAAAAAAAAAAACTATTTATTTCACAAAAATTTCTGCATTTTTAGAAGAAGAGAAAACAAGACCCGGCCCCTGAACCTGTGATCAGAATCATCGAGGTGAGGGATATCTGACATGTACCCTGTAAACTCTCTGCCTCTTCTTCATCTTCACGTCTCGCTGTGTCTCTCTGTAACTAGCGGAAGTTAGTCAACCATACCTTTGTGACCACAATGGTAAGAGATGTGAACATGATGTTCAGCTGTGCGGTTGCAGAAGTTAACTCTGAATGCACAAACCTTTAAATGTTGTTTAAATGACATACGGTATGTCACATTTCAGCCACTGTAATTTTCCACTTTTCCAGTTTACCCACTGTCATCTTTATCTTGCGTATCGTGAACATACAAACGGATGCATTCGTAGCGTAGGTATTTTAATACATCTCAGTCTGACACTGCACAGCTGATGTGGTTAGTGTGGAAAAAACAGGCAGACATCTTGTATTTTACTACACAGGCACCGTTTCAACCTTCTTCCTCTTTGAAAGAGTCACACAGGAAATGAGAGATCTGCACCATGCAACATCTCACCCCTCTTGACATCTCACTTTCTTGAACTCCCTCAAGTCTTTCTCAGTTCACTTCGAGCTTATTCTTTTGTGTGACCCGTTATGTTTTATCAGGATGAAGAGGAAGATGAGGAGGATGAGATGATGTCTGACCACATGAGGGATTCAGAGGTGAGGTGTTCCACTTTGGCAGGTGCCAGATGTGCGTTTAGTTGTTTTAAATCTAATGTACAGCCAGTAAGAATTTGATGAATGACCCACCATGATAAGCTTCTGGACCATTTTGTATGTATGTATGTATAAAAGCTGAATTCTTATGTTTTTAATGTTGATTTCTCTTCAGGAGCCCAGTAATAAAAGGGTCAAACCTGTGGTGAAGTCCAATAGCCTCACAGGTGTCCTCACCCCGGTGAAGACCCCTGCTCTGAAACGCATTGGACAGTCTATTTCGGTAACAATGCACAAACACATTCTGCCTGTCGTTGTCCCAAAAGAATAGCTAATGATGTTCACATTCTCTGCTCTTTTCACAGCGGTCCATTAGTTTTCGCACAGAGGCTCGACCTTTGCCCCCAGCTCCCCTACGCGCTCGCACAAAAGCCTCGTCGTATCCACGCAGGCGCAACAGCCAATGCTGGAGTGACACTGTGGAGAGTCATGACCTCACTGCAAAGGAGATCAAACGACAAGAGGTGTGAGGGGCAGTGTGCCTGAGTTTAGTTGTGTTTTTTTGTTGTTTTTTTTGGGGTATGTTGGTCAACCTGGGGCACTGTGGTTGCAATGTGCTGCTGGTGGGTACTCTGTCTGTGAAGTAGCTCTACACTACTCAGGGATTATGAAAGAGGATGTGAGCTGGCACTCCAGGCTCAACTTCCTTTATTGAACAATCAGCTGTGAGAGCTCATGCTGTCCGTCAGTGTATTTCACATTGAATGTGTGTGTTTGCGTGTGTGAATTGTCTGTGCTTGAATCCACATGTTGGTGTTCATGTGTCTTCGGCAGGTGATCTATGAGCTGACTCAGGGAGAGAGACAACTCATTGAGGACCTCAGTCTGGTCAAGAAGGTACTTGTCTACTAAACAATAGCATTTTAACCTCTATTACTCATGAATGGATTACTGATCGGGCCTACAGGCCCAGGGGCCCAGTGTCGGGGGGGCCTTCACCTACAAAATGCCTCTCGAAGAGACTCGTACCGACCACAAAGGGACACAAACCAACCACAAAAAGACACAAAATGACCACATAGAGACACTAAATGAAAACCCACAAAACCCCCACAAAGTCTGTGCATCTTGCTCCTCTGTAGGAGAGGTGGTGGGGCCTTTTGCATGTCTGTGCCCAGGGGCCCATTGTCTCATAACCTGCCCATGCTATTACTTTATATCAGAGCACATGCTGTTGATTTTAAGTGTCTCACACTTTGAAACGCTTCTTTCGATACTGCATTTATTCTTTTCTTACCTTTGCCTCCTTGTCTCTGTGGGCTACCAGGTGTACTATGAGCCCATGCTGAAGTTGGACATCTTGACAGAGAGTGAGCTTGGACAGATCTTTGGTACACTGGACTCTCTCATTCCTCTCCATCAAGGTAAACCATCTCTCTGCTCTGCAATGATAACAATAATGTGCATACATGTCCCATATGGTGATATACAGTACATGTTGTGACATTGATTTTAACTGTGTTGTCCAGCCCTAAAAGCGAGAGTGTAAATCCACTCATTTATTCACTCCTGGTGGGATTTTATAACTGAGTGAGAGTTTGCTGATGTTTTTTTAAACTGGTTTTTAGGTTGAGTGAGTTGAGTGTGACGCTCTTCCGTCTCTGAGCTGTAGTGACATTGGCATTCAGTCGGCAAAGATCAATAAGAAATCAACAGTTTGATTTATCTTTATTTCTTTATTTGATGCCAGATCTTCTGAGTCGTCTTGAGCGGCTGCGGGGATCAGAGAAGACAGTCGGACAGGTGGGGCCTACTCTGGTGCACTGGGTGAGTATAATTGAGACACACGAAGAGAAAAGGGCACAACCCTCCTTCACTCTCTCTACTTCCCGTATTTACTCTATTATGTTCCTCTCTAAACCAGAGTCAGAGAGTTCAGTCTGTGTGCGTCTCTGCTTTTAACTGACCCCACATTTCTCTTCTCATTGCTCCTCCCCTCTTCCTCTCTGCAGTTCCCTTGCCTGGGGGCCTATGTTACATACTGCTGTAACCAGGTGGGCGCTAAAGCTCTGCTGGACCTGAAAAAGCAAGAGAAACGAGTTGAGCACTTCCTGCGCCTGTGTCAGGAGTCGTCGTTCAGCAGGAAACTGGACCTGTGGAACTTCCTGGATCTCCCTCGAAGCCGTTTAGTGAAATACCCCCTGCTGTTGAAAGAGATACAGAAGTGCACGCCTCCAGAGCACCCGGATGAGGACACATTGCCCGAGGCTGTGAGTTGGAGTCCTCACATTCATGTTTTTCCAAAAGGTTTTAAATAATCTCCACATTGCCAGTTTATACACGATGTGTGCTGATTAAGATATACCTGAATTTCCTGAATTTTTTATTATTATTTCATTGCTGCTCATTTCATTATTTTTATAATCTTATAGGTTGTCAGATTTCTTTCTCAGTAGCATGAAAATCAACATTTGTCTAGCCGACAGGATTAAAACACGCTATTAAGGCCTAGGACTGTTAAATATTGTACATTTAGGCTTTATAGGTTGATGTTTTTTTCCCCTTCTTATTATGAAATCCATCAGACTGCAAGTGTGGGAAGTCCAGATTTTTGGCTTTAGCTAATACTTCCTTTTAAAATTTAAAATACTTTGCACATTGGCGCCTCCAAATGGCAGCAAGAGATAACTGTTTTTCTGGAACATGAACTTCAGGAGTCAGTGATCCTGTGATGTGACATCATCGTTTAAAAATAACATGGTCATGTTCACCAGTCTGTATTAACTTTATACCAAAGGACCCTCAAGGAATGAGTCATTAAAGCCTCACAAACAGAATGCTATTATAGTAAACATACTATTGTGTGTTTATCTTTTGCTTAAATATATAGTGCAAGTTGCATCTTATTCAGAACCCAACCCATCTCAGTTCACTTCAAAACCAAAATTCCCCATAAAATGCATTAATATCAGACTGCTTTGCTCTGTTCAGCTGGAACTGATCCAGAACATTGTGGCGGAGGTGAACAAGAAGACGGGAGAAGCGGAGTGCCAGTTCTACAGACGGGGTCTCTTATACCTCGAAGAGAGTCAGAGACTAACAGAGATCCAGCTGTCCCGCTTCCTCTACTGCCACGGAGAGCTCAAGAACAACAAGGGCCAGGTAGCTGCTCTCCGTTGTGATGTTTAACTCTAAGGTTCCTTTAAACGACATTTGGTTCTCCAGAGTTTGTTGTTTGTACCTTTTTAACTGGAAAAAGGTCCTCCAAGACAGGGGTGGATCCATATAACTACACACCTTTTGCTCCTCTCTGCCTCAGTGTAGATTTTGATCTTAAGCCCTTTATGTTAACCCAGTATTAACCTGTATTTTGCACTTTGTATCATCTTCTTGTATTACTCTGCCAAAGATATTACCTTAATATCTTAATAATAGATACATTTTTACTTGCATTTGCTTGATGCCTGTTTGAATATTGTGGTAAATATTTGTGTAAAGCCATCTCTCTGACTTTGTGTGTGTGTCTGTGTGTGTGTCCTCTGTCAGCGGCTGCATGTATTCCTGTTTGAGCAGGCTTTGGTGCTGACCAGGCCGGTGGAGGACAAAGAGGGAGGTCAGGTGTTCCATGTCTACAGACAGCCTCTGCCCAACTCCTTAATTAATCTGGAGGAGATCCCAGATGGGGAGGCTGGTGGAGGGGGCACCTTCAGGGGAGCCTTCACCGGAGGAAATGATAAAGGTAACCTATACATACAAGATGGATCGATCCGTCGATATTTATGGATAAACTATAAATAAAAACGTGAAAAACCATCACAAGTTCAAATTCACATGGTGACATTGACAGATTTGTTTTGTCACCCACAAATATTCAATTTATAATGATGTGAAAGACAGAAAAGGCAGCAAATGGTCTACATTTGTAATCTATAACCACCACAATAGTTGGTATCCTTAATGAAGGACTTGTAGCCTATTATCAAAATTGTTGACGAGAAATGTTTAGTCGATCAGCTAAAATGATTTTCAGCCTTACAGTAAGGTGCACATACTTGATCAATGCATACTTTATTTCAGGTGTATTTATAGCTATTATTATTTATACCTTTTGTTACATGTTTGCTGGTGAAGGGAAGGTTACAGGAGTTATATTTAAGCTACAACTAAGCCCGTAGATGGAGAGAAATCCGTGCCACTCCACCCCATTAGTTGAAGTGAAACCTACAACTTTGCTTCCACTCAATTTCCCTCCTCCTCTTGCTCCTCTCCATCTCACAGTGAAGAACTGTTTCCGCGTGAGCAGCAGAGGGCGCTCCAAAGCTCACCCTTACAGCCTGCAGGCCAACGACTCCTTCAGCAAGCAGCAGTGGATCACCTGTCTGCGCCGAGCGATCGTCCAGTCGCGAGATAGGACCTCTCTGACCAGCCAGCCGCAGCACTCCCTTCAGACTGATCCCGCCCTCGATCACATAGCCAAGCTCAGCCTTGGCTCCAACTCGGACACAGAAATGGCAGAACTAACCAGTTGCTGACTGTGTCAGACTGATGATTAGGAGGCCTGGGGAGTGTCTATAGATCTGTACATTGACATTGGAGAGAATAAAACATGGACTGTTTTTGAAAGATTGTGCTTGGACAGGAGGATGTAGTCTTTTCTTGCATTTGCTGATGGATTGTGTGATTGTGCTGATGTTTACTGTACAGCTTGAGAACAGTATTACTGAATGTGAATTTACAGTGTAAGATGTTGTCATTGTTTGTTTGTGTTTTTTTTTTGTTTTTTTTTTAAATAAACTGACACTTGAAAGTTTTTCTTGAGGTACTCATGGCAAAGTCCACAAATACAAGTCTAAGTATAGCCAACAAGATCCACAAAGAAAAGATTAGTGATGATTATCCTCCCTCTCTCTCTCTCTCTCTCCCTCTCTCTCTCTCTCTCTCTCTCTGACACCGGTGACAGGGCAGGGGAGAGAGGTAGCTCTCAGTTCTAGCCTACAGTACACAGTGAAACAGTAGACGTCCCCTTATGCATTTTTAACAGCTCAGCAGGTGATGGGAACAGTTTGGTTGGGACAGTTTGTCCACAGATAGAGTGACCAAGTGATCAGGTGAGTCCAAAACGCTCTGTTTATTTGCCAATAATATTTGTAAGTAATTATTTGCACACTAACTTGCAAAGGTTGTGCCCTTTGCCTGCACAAAACAGCAATGACTTGGCTAGCTTTGATAGTGTCTTGGAACATACCTTGGTTATCAGATTCTGCATAATCTGTTTCATATGTTATCTACTTGACTGTTTAGTTAATGAGCACTTGAGGTGAGGTCTCCAGAAATCATCTATCTTTTTAAATATGTGCCCTGAAGCTGATATGTTAATACCTGGATTCGTTGAGGTGTCTGTCAGACCTTGACTTTCCGAGCTGTGCTGTAATTACGAGAGGGAATTGCAAGCCAAGGTGGATCAACTCGATTTATTCAAGATAAGGATTTACTTAAAAGGAATTAACATTCACAAATCAACCCTGTTCTTTTCCCCTCAGCTTTTAATGACACCCCTTGTCATTTGCCAGGAATAATAGAGGAGTCTTTCTTATGAACTACCATCACATTCTGCTCACCTTTGACACTGTACATGAAAAAACAGGTGGCGCCAACCGCCTGGCTTTCATTTCTTTGGGAAGCCCTTCTATCGGTCTCAGGAGAAGCAATAGACGCTTCTGAGGTGTGCTAGTAAAATAGGATGCCGGGAGCTAGTGGCGTCAATGTTGAGGGGTCTTGTGAGGCCCTGTGTCGAACCCTTGTCTCCCAGAAGGGCCTCCAGAGAGAGACGGCCGACATCTCCCATTCTGTCCTCTACACCTCATTGATGGGCCTGCTCCTGGTCACCGACAACGAGGTGTGCAAAACACAACACGGCATAAACCTTTGATTTACGGTCAGACCTTTAAGTCTGATGGTCCTGACAGATTGTTCTTAATGTGGAAATCCTGGAATACTCGTGAGACAAACATAAACATGAGAGATTGTGTAAAAGAATTAATGCAGAGTACACACCGACACGTGTTTAAGCACCTGTCAGCACTCCTTGGTCTCTAATAGGATGAATGTGTCAGGCTGACCTCCTTTTAGTCTCTCTTGTTATGCTATTGGGATAAGAAGGCTAAATCTGTCCTACCAAGGCTGCACATTCACTGACACGGCAGGGTTAAGGCGGAGAGACGGTAAGATGTCGTACAGACACAGCCAGGGGTCAAATAGTAGGGCACACATGCAGTCAACCACATGTGTATACAAATTAAAATAGGCTGTATTCTTGCAGATGTAAATGGACTGCATTATATATATTTATATAGATGTAGTTCGGCTGAATAGCTTGCCGTGTTATCTTTGTTTCCCAGAAAGAGCAGCTCACCATAGGAAGTGGAAGGGTTGGCCTTAGAAACATAGGAAACACAGTGAGTGTTTAGTAATGCACGATGTGCTTTAGCAAAGTTCTTTGACAAAATAACAAAAATAATTACCAGAATACATTTTGCATAAACATGCTCACTTTCACCTATATACTTTGTCTCCAACTTAGTGTTTCCTGAACGCAGTAGTCCAATGTTTGTCTCACACACGTGGCCTACGGGACTACAGCCTCCTCATGTCCTACAGGGATGAGAAGTTCTCCAAAGAGGAGGCGAAGCTCATGGAAGGTAGGTTCCTCTCTCCTGCTGTTCCCTCCTCCTTTTTATTACGTTTTTCATCTTTTCTCATTGCTCCTCGTCTTCCTGTGCCAGCTTTCTCTCGGGTGCTGTCAGGCCTTTGGGATGTAAATGAAAGGGACACAGTCGTAAACCCACGACAGTTTTACAACCTTTTTAAAGAAGCGGTGCCTTACTTCAGTGGATACAGGTGAGAATATAGATGATGTTTCTCTTTCCCTCAAGGTTAACTGCATATTTTCATGAAACTTGAATGCAATGCAATACAATATCCACTTCTGTATCGGCACAACTGTTTCAAGGACAAGACGGGAACAGTAAATTTCAATTTATTGAAATTAAATTTATTTTTATCTATTTCAATTCATAGTCTGCTTTGCCACGACGAGTATAGATTGGTTTTGAAGTTGAGTCTTGTATAGAAATAGTTGCCTGTAACAGGGAGATGAAGAAGTCTTTGCCTCTGTGTTTAACCCAGTCAACAGGATGCACAGGAGTTCCTCAGGTTCCTATTGGACAAGCTGCACACAGAAATCAATCGCAGACCCTACGTTCGGCGAACAGGGAAGGAGCCTGAACAAAAATGTGTCAGATTTAGGTGTGTATGTTTATGTGTAAAATATTCTGTCCTTGAAACGCGATATGCTTCATGTGACCGCATCTCTCTTTCCCTCGTCTCACATCCTCCCTTAGGATTTCAGAAGAGGCAGCTGCCATGTGGAAGAAGCACTTGGAGAGAGATGACAGCAGAATAGTAGGTGAGGAGAGCAATGCATTCATGGTGATCCATCAGATTCATCAGCAATATACAGTACATTCGATGAAGGCAACCCTCTGATCATTTCTTCCACCCTTCTCACAGACCTGTTCTCTGGCCAGCTGAGGAGCTCGCTGCATTGCTCCGTGTGCTCCCACTCCTCCAACACATTCGATGTGTTCTGTGATCTGTCGCTGCCCATCCCCAAGAGGAGCTCTGCTGGGGAGGTCACGCTGAGGGAGTGCCTGGAGCTCTTCTCTCAGGAGGAGAAACTGGACAAGGAGAATTCACCGGTAAGTTAACACAGAGAGCGCAAAACAAATGGATAACAATGCACCATGTGCCTCTAACTTTGGGGTGAAAAGTCAATGAAAGGGACACGGTGAGCTAGGAATGGTTTGGTCCAAAAACTGACTTTGTGTCCATCTGTAACCTATACTTTTTATACCTAATTTAAGTCATTATTGTTACATTATTTTTTCACAAGATTTATACAGCATGGTAAAAGCAATACAGTATAGTATATGTGAAGAGGGAGGGAATCAAATATAACCGTAAACATCCGACAGTACTAGGCAAAGCAAACAAAAATAACAACAGCAGGTGAGAGAAACATAAAACTAGAAATTTGCAGTCAAAAACAAGAGAAAAGATTAAAGAAATATAAGGTTAAGTTTAAGGTTATTTGGCACTGTAAATTAGATGGGTAGATTGAGTCTTGTAGACATATAATGAAGTAAATCAGTTTATAATCGATTTCAAATAACTGTGTGAGTGAGTGACCTCTATATTTAATGGTATATTGATATTTAGCACAACAGTAAGGTCAATGAAAATCCTTTGAAGACCTGGCAGGATATGAATCAAAGTCTGAGAGTAAACACGTGTTAAAAGTGTTAATGTTTGAATAGTATTTCATTAACGTGTGTGTGTGTGTGTGTGTGTGTGTGTGTGTGTGTGTGTGTGTGTGTGTGTGTGTGTGTGTGGGTGTGTGTGTGTGTGTGTGTGTGTGTGTGTGTGTGTGTGTGTGTGTGTGTGTGTGTGTGTGTGTGTGTGTGTGTGTGTGTGTGTGTGTGTGTGTGTGTGTGTGTGTGTGTGTGTGTGTGTGTGTGTGTGTGTGTGTGTGTGTGTGTGTGTGTGTGTGTGTGTGT
>CALSCE010009645.1:4808470-4818613 GCA_943593645.1 Bovichtus variegatus | reverse complement strand
GTGCGTGCGTGTATTTCAGATGTGTGAGAGGTGTAACAGACATACAGAGTGCACCAAGAGGCTTTCCATCCAGAGGTTTCCCCAGGTTATTGTGATCCGTATCCTTGACCACAACTCTTACTTAGTGTATTAACCTTGTTATTGGCACATTATGCTTTTGTGCAGGAAGTTATGATGATGCTTAACAGTCTCAATCAGATCTGAACCGTTTTACAACCTCACGGTGGTCTATCAGTAAGAGTACAGTGTATGTGTCCTTCCCTCTCACTAACCTGGACCTTGGGCGCTACGGACCTGTCGACTGTGGTAACAAAAAACAAACCTTTCTTTCAGTTTATCCTTGCACTTGTCTCATTTATTCAACCATCGTGCATTATCTCTGCTTGAGTCAACCATGTGCGTTACTGTCAAATTATCAACCAATTCAAATAAAATGTATTGTAAAAATAATGGCATATTTGCATATAATCAATAGCTCATTTGATATTTTAGTAGTTTTTTTTATATGTGCTAGACGAAGATGATTTCTTACAATAGGTAGATCATTCATAGCTTTGAAGAATGTAATAAGTGTCATTACATCTATTTTTGTCCCCACAGGGCCAGTTCTGTATGATTTATATGCAATATGTAACCATGCTGGGACGGTGAACATGGGCCACTACACAGCTTGCTGTTCAGATGAAAATGGTTGGTGCTTCTACAACGACTCCAGGTGAGACTTGTCCTGCACCATAATATGCAATGCCCTGCAAACAGCATTGTCTATTTACAAAAGCCCACTGTGTCTGTGGGTCATCTGTGTTGAGACACCTACTATTTAAACCTGGAGCTGTTTCTCATGATTACTCTCCATCTACCCACCAACAGTGTGACTCCCGTCTCAGAGAACCAGCTTCAGACCAATCAAGCCTATGTGCTGTTCTACCAGCGCAGCAACAGCCCCACCGCCATCAGGAAATAGACCCGAGACTGGCTGAGACAAGCAGCCAATCAGAGCAACTTTACCTCCAGTGACCATAGAAACAAATAGAAGCAGCAGTGCTGGCATCTACGAACAGCTCAATCTCAATGAGCATGCCCTCAAATAAACTCTGAGGAGGAGGAGAGAGAAGCCATACTCACTTTAAGGAGAGCTTGAAGAGGCGGTCTCCCCTCCTGAATCATGGAGATGCAGTGAGAGTGCTGAGGCAGCTCAGACAGACTGCAGCCTTAAGAGTCTCTGTGCCCTACTTCTCAGGCAGGAGCGAGCAGTGTACTTGCACATGATGCAGAGCTCTTGACGCAAGATAATTGTGATTCATGCTTGCGATGCAACATAAACCCAAATAAACAAAGATAAATCTTGGGTGGAATAAAAGTTACGCAAAAATTGATGACTCAATTGTAACATAGGACTTTCATTTAAAGCTAGTTTTGTGAAAATATACAGTACTTCAATTCAATAAGTAAAAATCTGTAGCCTATGCTAAATCTAAGGTGTCTTTTTATCTTAATCTCCTTCTGCATGGACAGTTAACCCTGAAACTTGAAAACATTAAAGTGGGCTATATTTTCCCTCTAACAGAATTATAACTTCTATGTGTATATATATATATTCATATATGTATGTATATTTTTTTTTACATTTGAGTCTATAAATGACACAATTGAATGTATTGCATTATTGATTGAAACCATCAATAAAAGACCCATGAAAAGGTCTGATGATTAGTTTTAAGGTTTACGAGCCACAGAATTATTATTAATATTATTATAATTCATGTTATATTGTTTTAATATATCATTCATTTGGTAATATGTATTAAATAATACAATTGAACAAATATTTCATAATTTATATACATACTGTATATTTGATATACATTATATTTATACGTATAAATAATCTTTTTTTAAATAATTTATTCGTTATAGAACATGTAATACAGGAGACATTTAAGTGTTTTGTTTGTGTTTCTAATGCGCACATGCGCATTAGAGGTGGGCGGAGTTTTCCAGTCGGTCAGGAAGAGGAGAAAGGTGGACACAGAAACATCAAGCGGTAATCTTACTCAACTAGCTTTTTGACTTTATGCCAATTCTTGTTTCAGTCCCAGAAGTATCACAGTAGTGCGATGAATGCTGTAGATGTAATTTCAGAGAGAATACCTTGAATGACAGTTATCCAAACCACGGGAAACACTGTTAGCTTTCTTGCTAGCTAATGTTAGCTGGTTTGACAGGCCCGGACTACACTGCACAGCCTTTCAGCAGGAATGGGAACACAGCACGGAAATGTTATATGTTTACATCCTCTACCCCCGAGGCAGCCTCCCTGTTTGCCAGCCGGGTCGTTTTGGTCTAGATTTTTGTTGTCCATCAGGATCTTTTTTAGTAAAACTCTAAGATAAAGAGACCGATGTTCTAGCTTTACAAACGTTGTCTGAGTATTTACTGCGAACAACCACTGGTGACTGTTGATGAATCATAGGATCTTTAATCTTTATATCGTTATAATTGCACCGTTTTAGTTTGAATGTTTTATCCGTCATGTTCGTGAAACTGTACACTATTGGTAAACGTATGTTTGGCTGTATTATTACAACCTTTTATAAAAGTATATCCTTGTTTTGGACTCTATTCTACAGATGGCTTGTATCAGGAAGAAGTTGGTGATAGTTGGGGATGGTGCGTGTGGAAAGACCTGTCTGCTCATCGTCTTCAGTAAGGACCAGTTCCCCGAGGTCTACGTCCCCACTGTGTTTGAGAACTATGTGGCAGACATTGAAGTGGATGGGAAACAGGTGAGACCTAAAACACTGACTGGAAACTAGGGTCTGTGGAGCTCAAAGGGTCCTTGAAGAAACTGTATTGGTGATTTAGAAAAATAGTAATAATACTTAATTTAACTTAGTTATCATATCGTTTTTTAAATGAATTATTGATCTGCTCATTGGATTGTTTTATTGTTTGGTATCTAAAATGCCAGCTTAAATGTCTTGTTTTGTTTGACCATCAGTCCAAAACCCAAAGACAATACATTTACTATACTTAGGACATTGAATAGCAGCACATTCTGACATTTGAAACCATGAAATGTTTGGAATTTTTGTTTGTTGTTTTTGAAAAATTATTTCAATGATTAATCGATTATCAGAATACCTGCTGATTTATTTTTCCTGTCATTTTTATTAATCTGCTAATCGTTGCATTTCTTAAAATAACTATTTTTGTCCTATCAGTAGTACAAAAAACAAAAACATTCAGTTCACTATATAAGAGGACTAAGAAAAACAGCAAATGTTAATATTTTTAAAAACAATAATCTTTGGCATTTTTTGTTTTAAAAATGACCTTTCGCTAAAAATGACTGCAATTAGTTGATCATAATTAAAATAAAAAAAATAAAAAAGTTGCTGATCATTTTCTGTATCTAATTCTTGTATTTATCTAATCAATTAATCAACTAAGCATTTCTGCTCTAAAAGCTAAAATTACCATTTTTTGAAATGGTTGAAGGGAAATTACAGTTCCAGTTCTTATTGTATTGCATTTTTTTTGTTATGGGAAAGTCAAACTAGAACTGTCGGTTCCCCCCAAAAAAGTGTGTGTGTGTGTGTGTGTGTGTGTGTGTGTGTGTGTGTGTGTGTGTGTGTGTGTGTGTGTGTGTGTGTGTGTGTGTGTGTGTGTGTGTGTGTGTGTGTGTGTGTGTGTGTGTGTGTGTGTGTGTGTGTGTGTGTGTGTGTGTGTGTGTGTGTGTGTGTGTGTGTGTGTGCGCACACAAATGCTCAAATAGCCCTCATTACATATGTTCTTACATGTAACTCTCTCTCTCTTGTCAGGTAGAGCTCGCACTTTGGGATACAGCAGGTCAAGAAGACTATGACAGACTGAGGCCTCTCTCCTACCCCGACACTGATGTTATCCTCATGTGCTTCTCTGTAGACAGCCCTGACAGTTTAGGTATTGTCTTTGCAACAGTCACACGACTATGTATCGAACACCTTGTGATTGTGATTGTGAAATTGATATATGTCGCTAATTACTGCATTCTTTGCTCGCTGTAGAGAATATTCCAGAAAAGTGGACACCTGAAGTGAAACACTTCTGCCCAAATGTTCCCATCATCCTGGTGTGCAATAAAAAAGATCTTCGCAATGATGAGCACACCAGACGAGAACTTGCCAAAATGAAACAGGTCAGTTTTTTTTGTTCGAAACCTGCTGGTGTGGTCGAATTTGTTGGTATAAATGGCAAAATGTAAACCTTCTCTCTGGCATGTGTCTCCAGGAGCCAGTTAAATTCGAAGACGCCAAAGCCATGGCTGACGTGATCGGTGCCTACAAATACCAAGAGTGTTCTGCCAAAACCAAAGATGGTGTGAGGGAAGTCTTTGAGATGGCAACTAAGGCAGCCCTGCAGGTCAAGAAATGTAAACGGAAGCCCTGCTGCCCTCTGTTATAGGCTCTGGGAGAAGAGGGAGCTGCCGTCAAGCACAGATGGAAAGGGCAGCCTCCATTGAGATGACATAGGGGAGAAAATTGGGGAGGGCCCAGAAAAGTTTTGCGGATGCTCAATTTCTTATCACCCGATTATTCTCAGCAAATTAAAACAGGTCTTAAATGATTTGATAGGCTCTCACACCTTGGTCATTGGTCTATACATTGGATTATGTGCCATTTTGCTCTCGCCTATCATAAACTTTCAGATCTCGAGGTCTATAGGGCAGGTGGTGGTGGGGGTTTATTTGAAGTTGAATAGATGTAAATGGGGTTAAAATGTGCCAAGATGGGAAAGAAGAGAGAAAAGGTCATTATCAGGCCAAAGACAATGGGGACATGAGAGACAGAAAAAAAGTATATAAAATGGGTTTGAATTAAGACCATGTCTAAGTGGATTTTACACAGTATCGCCTACATGTAGTGCCTTGAGAGCAGTGGTCAAGGAGAGTAAGTTGTGGGGTAGGGATTCATAACTTAGATGGGGTATTATTTTGTCATTTGTAGTGTCCACACATCACATTTGTGAATGCTTTCTCCCTGTCATTGGCTTTGCTCCTTCAGGCCCATATTCTGACTCAGGCGCTATGCAGGGGTATGCCTAAACTAGATTGTATGAGATATTTTCCCATACTGAATTACTTGCGTGCGTGTGTTCTCTCTCTCCCTCTCCCTCTCTCTCTCTCTCTCTCTCTCTCTCTCTCTCTCTCTCTCTCGCTCTCTCTCTCTCTCTCTCTCTCCCCCTCTCTCTCTCCCCCTCCCCCTCCCTCCAGTGCAGGTCTGCATGCAGCAAATGTGTGTATATTTGTGTGGGTGTGTAACATATGTGTCTATGTACTGTATGATTGGAAAGGCCTTCTGAGTCACTGACCTAACCCCTTGTTTCCATGCCAAAGTTACCCCTGATGGCCACATTTTATGGCTCAGATGGGTAATGGAATTAACAGCTACTCAGAGTGACATAGAAACTTTCACTTTACTGGAAGACATTGTACTATACCTAGAGGCACAATCAGGTTAAACATATTATGAGTTTTTAGGACCTTTTTCGTGTGTACAAGAGATTCATTTGATTGTGTTAATCAGTGGGTCAAATCATGAGTGGTGTAGTTGATAAGTTGAATATTCTTTCAGATAGATGATAGGCTTATCTTATTACTATAATGTCCATTATGTACTGTATGTCTTACAAGGCTTTGTAAGGACTTGTTAATGATGTGTGTTTCAAGTTTGCCTTTTACTCAACTCTCCCCATCTCTCTTTTAATGATATTGTCATTATTGTACTATAACTTTTTATTGTTGATGTCTCTAATTTTCTTAGTATATTTTAATCATTTTTACTTTATCTTGCTGTTATGATCGGCTTATGTCTGTTAAATGATAAATTGAAACTGTAATATTGTTTAGTTAAGTGAAGGTAAAGCTTGGGGTGCAAGTCTGGAAGGTTCTGGGGTGGGCTTTTTTCTTTTTTTTTTGTACTGTGATATATTAAGGTTTTTGTTTCTGGATTTTATTTTCTCCAAATAAAGCTGATATTAGGGTTTCCTGTTGTAAGGTATTTATGTGTTCTTTTAATTTATTCATTAATAATGTCAACAATCAAGTTCTGGCATTAATTAACTTTTTTCTCAAATAAAAAAAACTCATAACCCCTCAAAAGAACTGATTTTATGATTTTATATCTGATATGTATCTACACAAACGCACCAAATGATGCCATGCAGTGTGGTGGGCTACTAGTTTAGGGTTGGCCTGGCTGTCTCGTCCAATCATCGTCGACATTAATGTGTTCGCTCTCCATGCACCAATCACACACCAGAGTCAGGTATTGGGCACCCTCCCCCTCTGAAATGTTGTCTTGCTGTGGCCATTTTACACTTGGTTCCGTGAGAAAACAAAACACTCTTCTCACCTGAGCTTCGACGTGACATTTAAAGAAGTACCGTTAGTTACATGTGCCACTGGTAAGTGTGTTTCCTATTTCAAATGTGACTGCGGTTGTTGCGTTGACAACGGCTGACAGACGTTTTTTGGACGCAGCGTCTCTGCTTGGACTACCTAGCCAACCTCAGGCTAAAATAGTTAGCTTCCATGACCGCCACACGTCATTGTTAAATACTCCTTTTTGGGTAGTAAGGTTGGGCATGTGCATTGCGCACACACGTTTATTAGTGATGCATGGTTATGCCTCTGTTTGTTTATTTATGGGTCTTGGTGAGTAGTTGTATAAAGCAGTGATATCAGTTGAACTTTGCAGTATTCAAAAATGCAGCTAGCCTGGAGACAAAACTAAAATAATGCTACATGCCTCTATTGAACGCACACCTTGCACATCACTAACGTCACTATGCACATCCCACTCTACTTGGGATCTTTTTCCCCCACTGTTAAGTAGTTACTTGACACTTCACCACTGTACTCTCACTTTACCTTTTTATAAAGGCTACTTTACCTACTGTTTTACAAACTGTTAACACCTCTGTGTGTAAAATATATTTGAATAATTCTCATTGTGCATTTACATTCCGACATTCCTTTCTAACTGAAGCTTATTCATTTGCAATACTACAAATGTTATTTATTTATTTTATATTTTAGCCCTGTATTTTATGTTGCACTATTGTTTGCGTTTACTTGCATGCTTTTTCCTTTTTGAATAAATATTTAATGAGCATTGTTGGATGGAGCTTGAAATCCAAGTTTGTCATGTCCAGTGACAGCTTCACTGTTATTGCTGTGCATATGATAATGAGGAACTTGATACTTGAGCTTATAAGTTTCGACTCTAAAAGACAGTCAGTCAGCAAAGTTGTGATTCTCCTGATTATTGCCTCTCATTCAAAAGAGTAAATTGCTGATGTGCTTCCGTGGTATCCCATGCTGTAACCAAATAGAAAAAGGGCAGCGACCAGGAGCCGAGTCAGTGGATCAGCATGGACTATGAGCGGAGGTGAGTTTAACTTTCTTTTTTGTGCCTAAAGAGTACATGTGTCCGACAAGTCCCTCACATCATTGTCTTTCATGGTCGGCAGGGGTGGGCGAGGTGATCGCACGGGTCGCTATGGCAACACCCACAATGATCACAACTTTCGCGACATGGACTACCGAGGCTATGGCCAAGAGGACGAGGAGGCAGGAACAGGATATGATGTCAGAGCCGAGGGGGACAGACCATACGGCCGCGAAGAGCAATCACTGGGTGTCCGTGACTTCTCACCAGGTTGTCTCCAAGACCGCCCGGGGTTTCACCAGAGAGGCGATGGGCGAGTGGACATTGGGCGTGAGGGGAAAGGGCTCCTGTGGCCCCCATGCTCTCAGTCGCAGCCTGATATAGCCCTTCCCATGCTTCAGAGAGAGGAGGAGGGATCCAGGCGGGAGTTTGATCAGCTATTGACTGGCCCGCAGGAAAGAGGTCGGGGGAAAGGTGGAAGAGGTTTTCCTGAGAACAGTGTCCATCATTCAGGGGGCAGGGATGGCAACTGGGGCTGTGGTGGTGCGCATTCAGAACAGATGGAATATAATACGGCAAGACAGAGAGAGGAGGACAGGTTCTCCCGTGCTGCGGTAAAGAGGAGGGTAAGCCATAACAAGTCCATCCTCTTCATAGAGCCGCTACAATTTTGTTTGGTTTTTGACATCGGTTGGAAATTTTTGACGGTTCTATGCAGGCTTTTTCAGTGGGGGCAGAGGAGCATAGTTGTGGGAGTGCTGGTCCAGACCTGTCCCTTGAGGAGTTGGATCAGAGGGACCAGGACTACCGTGCAGATCTAGACCACAACCAGAGGCCAAGTAACATCATAATGCTTCGCATGCTGCCACCCAATGCCACCGCCAATGAGGTAAGTGTATGTCTCCTGGGCAAGTGGTCTGATGATGCATGGGTCTTGTTGTCATTTGGCTTAAAATTAAATGATGCCTCTGTGTTCATAGATTCGGGCTCAACTTCAGGAGCAAGGGATCCAGCCAAGAGAGGTTCGCCTCATGAGAAACAAATCCTCAGGTGAGAACTTGTCCATTGCCCCGAATCTTGAAAAAACAAATTTTGTTCTCCCTTTGTTTCACACTCATCCATTACCAGATATTTCACTTTGTCGCTCTCTCAGGTGACTTTGCCTTGTCTGCTCAGTTTTTTCTCTCTTATTAATAAGCGTCCTCCCTTTCTTTTTCCTCCTCTCTTATCATTACTGTCTTTCTTCATACTCTGACAGCGCAATAGATAGATAGATGATGCAAAGAATGCATATTTATATACTTATATACAGGCTTTTGCTGCGATTCCTGCTTTTGATTTTTTTTGTTCTGCTGTTGTCTTGACTTCTGGCTAGTGCTCACTGGGCAACAAAACAACCATGCACGCTTCTAAGAAGGGCTCTATCCATATCTGCCCCTCCAGACAAGAATGCATGCATACAGCCGTTCTAGATCTTCACTCCATTGCATTAATTTTCCTTTTCGCCTTGGCTCTCTTATCGTCTTTACCCTTTCATGATTCTGCCTCATCCATCTTGAAGTGAGATATGTCTGAGTAGGTGAACAATGCTCACAAACTAACAAGTGTCAACTGAGAAATGAGCAGTGGAAGCAGAATGCATTTGATGGTGTTTGTCATTGTAGCTATTTTTGTGTGAGTGTGGGAATATAAGTGTTGCAGCTACCTCTCAGCTACGTGAGCATCATCCATACCCCTCAGAAAAGCTTGTCTTTTTCTAAAGGTTTTCCATTAAGGTCATTGTCTCACTGGCCTCACCCTTTGCTAACGCACTGGTTGTCTGTAAGGTGTGCCTATCTGACTCAGGCACACTTACAGTCCCCCGCACTGCTCTGTCTTTCGCACCCCTGCATCACTATTTCTTTGTTTTTAAGGATAAGTCACTCTCAGTTTTAAATGTTTAAATGATGATCTTTAGGGGTGGACGATATGGCTAAAATCTTATTTAACGGTATATGTAATGTTATATCATGGTAACGGTATATATCGCGATACAGTGATTGTTCTGTAAAACACATTTGATTATTATGAGACAACGCTTAAACCAGTTAAGCAGTTAAAAAACTCAAATCACTAAAACTAACATTCTTTCAAAATCGAAGCTTTATGGTTCCTGAGAACAGGTTTTTAAGGTTAACAGGTGCAAATAAATACCAGTCTGACTTCATTCAGTGCAATATAAAGCAAGATAAGAATCACACAAATGTAACTTTAGAGTTTACCAAAAGAAAAATAAGACTTGACCTTTCCTGCAGGCTCACAAAATACTGTGCAAATGGCTGGTAAATATATGAGTTCTTCTTCATCCTGATTTTACAATGTCACTCTCCTCCTCCATGATGCCCAAATCAGGCTGCCTTGCGAGGCAGCTGAATATGCGAGATCGTGATATGGCGAGATCACGCGAGAATCGCGAGAATATCTATCTATCCACGGTAGAAACGGTATTGCAGAATCTCTACCGTTGCATGGTATATACCGTCATATCGCCCAACCCTAATGATCTTTTGTGATTGCACTTCATGTTATTATACGATTTACAGTGTTGTTTAAAAATGATAAAAATCAAAAATGATAAAAATCAAAAATGTGTTGTTCAATGTGTTCCCAATCTGACTCAGACTAGCAGAGGTGTGTGTGTGTGTGTGTGTGTGTGTGTGTGTGTGTGTGT
>CALSCE010009645.1:4800448-4808370 GCA_943593645.1 Bovichtus variegatus | reverse complement strand
TGTGTGTGTGTGTGTGTGTGTGTGTGTGTGTGTGTGTGCCTGGGTGTTTCATCATTCAAAGCAAAACAGCTCAGACTCAAACTGATGAGTGGGTAGGATTCTCCCTCTCTCTCCCTCTTTCCTTGACCCTGTTGAGATACTTGACATTGCGTCCTCCCACCCTTGCAGAGAATTTGACAGTGGCTCCCCAACTGGTGTGTCAGGTGTGTTATTTCCAAGGGAGAGAGGAAGCAATGATTTATTTTATCAGTGCTGATGCAGGGTCTCTCTCTCCTCTGGACATGAAGCACTAACCCCTCACTGCGTTGTTGTTATGTTGTTGTTGTTGTTGTTCGGTTACCATGGCGCTGGGCGGTGTCCAGGTCAGAGCCGAGGATTCGCCTTCGTCGAGTTTAATGTCATACAGGAGGCCACCCGCTGGATGGAGACCAACCAGGTCACTCTCCCCTACACAGACACACATACACATATATACATGCATACGTAATGGGACATATGGGTTAATATCAGGACAAATGTACAGTCACATCATACCCGGCCATGTACACATGATGCATTCCAGTATGGCATAGACACACAGTGGAGAAATAATGTTGTCCCTGAGGTAGGTAGGTCTTTGTACATTGAGGGGAAAATTCATCTTTCTTTCTACTTATACATAATTCCACAAACAGGCAAATTAATGTTACCTCATACTGATGTCTGTCTGTCTGGGGTCTAACTACATAGTTTTCATAACTGGACCCTCCTAGTCACATTTGCTCATCATTTACCCAACACAAGCTCCTCTATTATAAAGGTCCTACTCTTTCTTCAGTGACATGTTCTCACTCTCAAGTCTACAGTACCACCTCTGGGATAGTGTAAGAGTGTGATTATAATTTCTCACATGGTCTATTGTATTGTTGAATCAGAACCAATGTAGTACTTCATTTTCTTGTTTTTTGAACCTTTCATATCTGGGTCATCTGCCATTATTACATCTATAATATGGAGCTATTGTCTATTTGGGGGATGAAGGTGGCGACAGTGGGATGGGATGTGTGGAAAACTGTGAAAAGGTTTCCCCTTAAGGGGGGAGGGATGACACAATTGAACAAAACACATTGTGTCCTTAAAAATGGACACCCACGCACACACTACACATACACCATCTCAGTCCGTCCCAATTTCCTAAAGCTGAAGGTTGCAATTCTCTGGTGTCCTCTTTCTTTCAGCCTCAGTCCTACTCTCTGTCTCTCTCTGTCCCCCTCTCCCTCTCGTCCCTTTCACTCTCTCTCATCTCTTGTGAGATGAGGCCTTTCTCTGGCATGTGTGGCCTAATTATCGCTGATAATCATTCTTTGTTCCCCCTCCTTCTCTTTCTTTTTCTTTCAGGGAGTGTTGTTGATTCTGGGACAAAGAGTGTCGATGCACTACAGCGACCCAAAACCACGTGCCAATGAGGACTGGCTCTGCAACAAGGTTGTGTGTTTGCATTGTGTGGCATGCATATATTGCAATCTATATATTGTTATTGCTCATTATTTTAGGAAGTATTAACAGTACGTCATTCAACATGTCAACAGTGTGGTGTGCAAAACTTTAAAAGGAGAGAGAAGTGCTTCAAATGCAGTGTGCCTAAATCAGGTAAAATGTAATCCAGCTACTGTATACATCGCAACTATTCTCTCTTTCAAATAACACAAGCTCTCTCACACCATATAATAATGCATAAATGACATCTTGTCTTTGCCCAGAGGCTGAGCTAAAGTTGCCTCAGTTGCAGAGGGATTTGCCCGTAGGTCTTCAAAAGGAGGGAGCCCAAGGCTTATTGCCCTTGCCAGCACCCTACCACTCTTCTGGTCCGACTGTCAACCCAGGACAGGCTACACAGCAGCCAGATGTTGCCAACGACAGTAAGTCCATCTCTCGGCATTTTCCCCACCAAGGAAATCTGTTCTATTCAAAAAAAATATTTTTTTAATCATTCGTTATTTTATTAATAGATTGATTTATGTGTATTTTTGGAAAATGTTGTGTTATATGGATTATGGCAAATACTTGCACTTTTATTATGTTTTTAAACATTTCACTTGCACCATTATGGAAAAACTGCATATTATCTGGTACTTGAATTGTTAAAGGAAAATAATATTCTCTCATCCTTTCCTACACCAGCTCTGATACTAAGAAACCTTGGCCCGCATACTTCAGTGGACACCATCTTATCTGCTTTGGCTCCATTTGCCACTCTCTCCCCTTCCAACGTTCGCTTAATCAAGGACAAGCACACCCATCTCAACAGGGGCTTTGCCTTTCTTCAGCTCTCTACCATAGTGGTGAGAAACTTGATGCGACAGGCAGACACATGCATGAGTGCTAGACAGATGAATTGTCATTTACTTCAAACTAAAATTGTAATCAGATTAGACCAAACATTGTGTCATTTTTCTGTACTGATGATTTTAAATTAAGCTTTATCCTAAACATACAAACGTTACAGTTGCACACACACTAACTCACAGGTCTCTGTATGATTTATCAGGAGGCATCTCAGCTGCTCCAGATCCTTCAGGCTCTCCAGCCGGCTCTCTCTATTGACGGGAAGGCAATTGTGGTGGAGTTTGCAAAAGGCTCCAAACGGTAAACATACACACACCCAAACTTTGCTGCAAACAAACGACAAGAGCAATGCACATTATTTCTATTGCACAAAGAATAATATTGTGGGTTAAAAAACAGCTATTACCACGCCACATTTAACTTAAATATGTCATGCGACTAAAGTTCATTCGGAATAACTTTGGAGAAGATTACCTAAAACAAATTAGCAGCCTAAACGTGTGACAAGGTTTTTAAATGTTGGTCACCAGGAGCCCACTGAAACCCTGTCTGTAACTGTTTTCTATGCCAGTGATGTGTTCCTGACGGATGGCAGCAGAGTGAGTGCTGCTACAGTGGCCAGCACAGCTATAGCTGCTGCACAGTGGGCTGTCACACAGGTAACCTGAATGACTTATCATTACAGCAAAGAAAACATGAGGGTGTAACACCTCTTTGATTGTATTTATTATTGTTTTCTCATGTTTCTCTTTTTTTTTTAATAAAAAATAAATAAAAAAAATCATTTTCATTCTCAGACTGCTCAGAATGGATCAGGTGGAGGCCAGACTATAGATACAGCAGTGTATCAGCAGGGGGCAGCAGTAACATACAATCAGGAAGGAAATGAATACTCTGCGCTAGATGGCACAACTTTCAAGGCCCAGGGAGATTCCAGGGTTGCTGCTTTACCCGGTTTAGGAACAGCCCTGATGGGGGCATACACCGGAGGAGCGGCCCCAGGTTGGTATCACACGTGCTGAATATATAGAGCATATTTCCCACATGATTTTATATAGCTGTAAGCATTTGAAGTGAACTTGAGTTAACTTAAGCCACCTGTTTGTGTCTGCTTGGCCCTGTGCAGCTGAGGTAGTGACCTCTGGATCAGCAGTCGGGCAGCATACACAGACCGCTCTCATTACCACGGCTACCACCACACCAGTCACACAGGTACAATATTACTGTTTGCTTTTCTTCTGGCTTCTTGTATTCTAGAATTGTTTCATGCGATGACTTTCTTGTTTTTAAGAGCTCTGTCTCTCCACAGGTTGAGATAGTAGGAAAACCACAACCAGCTGCTCCCAGCCAACCTGCTACTCCAGGCACTGAACACGAGCTCCAGCAATACCGTAAGGCTTTGTGTACAGGTCGGGATTTTATCCGTGGTGATCAACACAAACATTTTATCACAATAGGAATCGAGAGTTAGCTTAAAAAAAAGCAATGAATTAACATCTTCACTAATAACTGTAACTAGATGTTCCTTCGTGACAGACATTTCAGTCAAGGCACTCATTCAAACTAGTTTCCACAGACTTTTAAAAAATCATAAATACAAAAACTGTTTTTGTTGGGTAACTGCTAGGTGTTAGTTCTGTATTTTTCCTGAATGTATATGAATCATGGTAATGCTGCTGATTAACAGTCAAGATAACTTTTTTTTATTATCAATGAAGGGTTTTTATATTTGATATCTAACCCTGAGGTGAATGTCCTGTGTCTTTGACAGCTGTGCCAGATGTGTCCACATACCAGTATGATGAAAGCTCTGGCTACTATTATGACCCAATCACAGGCCTCTACTATGACCCCAACTCCCAGGTAAAGATTGGCAAATGTACTGCAGTCTAAATGTCAAGTCAGCACTCTTTGAAAGCATGTCTTTGTCTCATGAAAGCATGTCTGGTTTTGTGTGTCTCTTCACAGTACTACTACAACCCTCACACTCAGCAGTACATGTACTGGGATGGAGAGAAGCACACCTACATTCCTGCTGCTGACGGACAGTCAAACTCCGAAGGGGCTCCCACGAGCCTTGGCGCAGCCCCTTCAGACTCACCGTTTGGTACACCTGGCAGCAAGGAGAAGAAAGACAAACCCAAGAATAAAACTGCTCAACAGGTACTCTACATACTGGATACAAGCTCAAGTACTGACTGATGTGCACAGAAAACTAAATTGTCTTTTAGATTTCAAAGTGAACCTCCATCATAAAGTTGTTTTGCTTGCTTTGCTCTTTGTTTATTGATTAGACATTTGTATAGCTTTGTAAAAGTGTGGACACGATAATATAAACAGCTGTTAGATTTCAGTTTGATTCAACACGTCTGTTAGTGGACAAAATAACTATCTTAAAATCTAATACAGTTCAATTCAAAATTAACTATCCTATTTTACTGTATAAGGCCAACACTACTATAGGTTTTAAACACTCTCCTTACATATTTTGGAAATGTTAGACATCACAACGGTAGTATTTATTGAACGGCTAGTGAGTTCGATTTCATTATGCTCAGGTGTTGTGTTCAAGTGTTATTGGCCACTCCCGATGTGATCCACTTTTGAAATAGTAAATCTTCCTGACTTGCATCTCCTGGGCTTTATATTAACAGATTGCCAAAGATATGGAGCGCTGGGCTAAGAGTCTCAACAGACACAAGGAGAACATGCGTTCGGTTTCCTCCTCCCCTGCCGTCGGCTCCACAGCGCTACCACCGGGTTACACTAGGGCACCTGGCCACAGTCGCCTAGATGACCGCAGAGAATCTGCTAGTGCTGATGCAGGCTATGCTGTTCTGGAGAAAAAGGTACATGACCCTTAAACAGACACAGATGCTCTAAACACCTGTGTACCTTTTTGGGGCAGCAGGGTATCATAGTAACTGGGGAGAATGTCCATCAACCAGAGGACTCTGGCTTAGGCTCAGTAATAAAACAATGTTTGCATAAGATACGGTCTTATTAACTGACCTGGTAATCCCTCTGGGTTTTATTTCTTCTGTCATGCAGGGTGCACTGTCTGAACGGCCTCAGATTTTCCTGGATCAAATCCGACAGAGTACAGAAGTAAGGACATGCATGGTCACAGTGATTATTTGTATTTGTCTGCTTTGGTCTGTTCTCCTTTGTAGCTTTTCTAGTGAATGCTAAAAAAAAAAAAAATTCCAGGCATAGGCTACTATCATTATTTGTGTTTCTATCCTTTCCTCAGTTTTTGACCTTGCATCCTATTTCTGTAGCGTTCCCCTCCTCAGCAGCAGGGTCTGGTCCCAGCCTACAGTGGAGAAACTGACAGTGAAGAAGAAGGAGGCGACAAAGATGAGAAGGAAGGGAGAATGACAGACTGGGTTAAACTGGCCTGTCTGCTGTGTAGGAGGCAGTTTCCCAGCAAGGAAGCCCTCATCAGGCACCAGCAGCTCTCTGAGCTACATAAGGTTTGGATCTAATTTCACTCTGTTGCAAACATTGCATAGATGATGAATTGGGAATATATATTCACTCCTGGCATGAAAATCAACCTGTTTTTAAGTGTATTGTGTTAAATTGTTGTCTAATTCATTTTTTACTATTTGTTATCTAAAGGGTTTCTAAAAATGACAAAGTTACAGCCTAAAGATATTCTTCTTGTAAACATTTCTAAACTTGCACTTGTTTATCTGTCTGCCCTCAGCAAAACTTGGAGCAGAGAAGAGTCCAACAGGATTCTGCAGGCAAAGAGGTTGGTCGACCTACAGGGTCTGACTGTAGGAGTTGGACAACATTGCACACAGCAATCACCTTTTTTGCTGACTGAGTGCTGCTAGTATTGATTTCATTGTCCTCTTTGTTTGCTTGCAGAGACTGGCTGATGGACCGGAACCACCGGATCCTAAGAGGAGGAAGTTTAGCCCCATGTAAGCAACAGTGAAGTAACGAGCAGACTCTCCATGTTGAGGTCCTAAAGTTGTTTTACATTTACAGTTGGTGTGCAGAAGTGGTCATTTACAAAATACTAACTGGATACTACCATGCATTGTTCCTCTTTTACGGTTCAAGTCAGGCTTTACTCTGTATGGTGATATTCTTGTTTGTAATTGGTCTGTACTGACTAGTATTGTAAGGCTTGTTGCTTACTCCGTACAGTGTGTTCTTACTTATTACAGGTTTGTGTGTGTACTCAAAGGTTATTTTATTCTCTTTCTCTCTTTAGTGACGGGATCACAGGCACTAGTCTTGGCGCCAGGATGCTGCAGGGAGGAGTGAAAAAAGGGCTTCTGTTGCGCAATATGCAAGTGGAGTGAGCCCTCACCCTTAAATCTCAATTTCCTGACCCAGATGTGACAATGACAAAGACTAGCACGCAACTCTTCACCATTAACATCATCTAGATATCTATAGATAAACCTCTCGATTTTGGTTTCACATTACAATTACCTCAACACTGGTAATACACTCATGAACTGATCCTGTAGCAGTGTATGTCAGGATATTGCACCGAATGCACTTTTTTGCTTTCTTCCCGAATGATGCAGTTTTTAGTTTATCACTTGCTGCAAAGCTTGTGTGTGATAAACAAGCTTGATGTGGTTGGGAAACATTTGCTGTTGGAAAATGAAAGATCAGTATAGATCTTTATGGCAGCAAATGGGATTTTCTAATATTACTGTCTATGCACCATAGATTTTTTTTATTTAATGCTACATGCCTAGTCATTCAGTGAATGACTGATCTGGGCATGAACTGTGTATACATTTTAAAAGAGACTGTGTGGCCTCATGAACTGGAAAGGTTCACACTAAAACTAGTGTGTAGATGAAATGTATGTGTGATGTAGATATAAATTCACAATGTAATACATCATTATCTCTGAAGAAAGCTATTTTTATTTTCTGTATTTGTTCAATAATGTGACTGTGTTCATCAAGCTCATGTAAATTAATTCACAATAACACGTTTTCATCATTATCGATGATTGATGTCTTGTGTGGGCAAGCCAGTAAACGGAAGCTAATATTTGGACATTTTACTTGAAATTTCCCCAGCTCTTATTGCAAATCTGTGGTTGAAAAAAGAGGAATACAATGCAACATCCGACCTGCAGAAAGTGTCTCATTGCACGTGTGTGTCTCTGAAGCGTGTTTTCTCTAACATAACTGCGCTCATGTTGCGTCTGTTGAGTTCCCATGGCAACAACAACAGACGCGGTACTTTGCCTGGCTTTGCTCGGTCAGCTGCAGTCCGCTTTTATCAAAGAGTTAACACCAGCTAACTTTATTCTTCTTTACTTGTTACATTTCGGTGTCATTATAATGTCTGTAATGTAAAGTTACAAAGCTGAACTCAGCTCAACGGGTCAGCTAGCTGCTCTAACTTGGCAACAGTCACACTACAGTGTAACATAGTACTAACTTAGCTAACAGCTTGTGAGCCACCAGCGGATCAGCTGCACTGACCCGCTTCGCTTTGTGAAGACACTAGCCACATTGACCAGCATGTCTGAGATGGATGAAGATGCATTCTTGTCGGATGTAGAGGGAGAGGAAGAAACGCATCAAGAAGCAGCCGGAGTGGACGAG
>CALSCE010009645.1:4780448-4795448 GCA_943593645.1 Bovichtus variegatus | reverse complement strand
CATAAAGTTGGTTAATCTAACACAGTGTTGTAGTTTATTTTATCCAGGACACAATGGTAAAAAAAAAAAAAGAATATGCCGTTTAGGACCATAACTTTTTTTTTTTTCTCATGTTATACAAACACTCAAACATGTTTTGTCAACATGGGTCTATATTTACACATTGGCTTTGCCTTGACCCTAATGGCTTTAGGTTAGTTGTTTAGAAAGTTTGTATAGGTGGTGAATACTTAGTAGTATGAGTTGGAGAAGAGTAGCTTTAACATTTTTATTTGGGTAATTGTATATTTGGAGTTTGCTGTATGTTTTATTTTTTATCACTTTGTTACATGAAATGTCCACCTGTCCTGGTTCATCACGTTCAGATTGTTTCCACTCCACTGTTATATTGTATTTGCCTTGCATCCTCCAAGAAACCTGGCATTGTGTAATTTTCAACTGATTTACTTGTGCAACTGCAAACTTTTTAAAAGGGGAAATGTTTGTTGGTAAACCAGTTTTTTTTGGGTCACTCTTTGTATCAACGTGCAAGGAAATGGATGACATATCCTGACTGTCCTGACTGTGAGGAAATGATGATCTTTCTGTTGTCTCCCTTAACAAAGGATGTTTGAGTTGACACCCGGCTTTCAACACCTGTTTCTCTTCATTTGCCTGATATGGAACATTACACCTGAGTATCTGATTGCTTTTGTTATGACTTTACTTAACTTTATTTCTTGGCAGGTTATCGCTCAACAAATGGACATTGGGTAAACTGAGTACTGGGTTTTATTTGATTATTATTTAATATGTTTGATTAAAGTAACTTGTGTGTTCCAGCATGGTTGAAATGATGCTATTTGTAATTTAACCCATAGGGAAGCAGGGATGGTGTTGCGTAACGTGGGATTTCTTAACATGTCTATTACAATACTTGTACCACTATGCACCAACTAACAGTTTCACAAGTATACTTTTTTTTTTAAATTTTTTTTTTTTATTTTTTTTTTTATAAATGTTCTCTGGAGTGTGAAAATAACTTGTGTGACTATGTTAAGAGATTAACAATCTATTGACAATGATGGCTCTAATCTCCAAAAATGGGAGGCTCTTTTTAAATAGATGCTTGACAAATGTATCCCTTTTGAGTGCCTTTTCAGGAATGTCTGATTTGTTGTAGATTTGTCACATTAAAACAAAGTGACGTTTCCTGACCTGTAGCAACACGTGCATGTATATGCATGGTGTGTGTGGATTTTCTTAAATAGAGTTTCTCCTGTAAACTATTCTCATAAGACTCCGTTTCTCTCCGCAGGCACCCCACATCATGCTGCAGTGCAGCAGAGCTCATGTCTGTGCTCTTCTTCAACACCATGCGCTATAAAGCCGATGACCCTCGTAACCAGTGTAACGACCGCTTTGTGCTCTCAAAGGTTGGCTTACATTTCTTTTTATTTTTATAAAAGGATTGATTCTTCAGTTGGTTAGCACACCTGAGATTAGGTATCTCTGAACTTTGCCCCCCTGTCTCTAGGGTCATGCTGCACCTGTCCTGTATGCTGCCTGGGCAGAGGCTGGTTTCGTAAAGGAGTCTGATCTGCTCAACCTGCGCAAGATTGACTGTGACCTGGAGGGGCACCCCACACCAGTAAGCCAAGAGTTTCTTTTTTCATGTTTCCTTGGAAACCTAATGAAAGTCACTTTCTGTGTATTTATTTGTTTCCATCTCTCCTATTCTCCAGAAACTGGCTTTTGTTGATGTGGCTACAGGATCTCTGGGACAGGGTCTTGGGGCTGCCTGTGGGATGGCCTACACTGGCAAACACTTTGACAAATCAGCGTATGTATACAAACACTGTCTCTTCATTAAGAGGTCCAAAGACCCCCCTTTTTTTTTTTTTTTTTTTTTTTTTTTAAAAAAAAAAACTGTGTATATACTGATCTGAAATCTTTGGACATATGCCAGTCTTCAGCTCTAGTTTGAAGAGCATCCTTCTTTATAGTGCATTCAATTTAAAGTAGATTGCTTAAGCCTTAAGGGGTTCTCTATAGCGTACTGCAACCAAACTGTGTTCTGAAATTATTTGAATGTCATACATGTTGAGTGTTAAACAACGTTTGTTTTTGAAGTTGGTGACTCAAAACTACTAAACAAGGATGCGCCTTCTGTTGTAATTGATATTTATTGCCAATAATAGTGTTGGTGATTCTAAGAACATTTCTCATGACTGATATGAAGTGGCTCGACTGTAATGTCCTTCACCAATGAGAATAACTCATTGGGCAAAACTTCTGCAGCTGTGATCTGACCTTTTTACTTCCCCCTTTTTGGTAGTCAAACTCAACAGACTTTGAGTAATCCTGTAGTAACCATTGTGTGGTTCATAGTTTTGAAAAGACTAATATTCCTGTTTTCTACATTGTGTTGTAGTTACCGTGTATACTGCATGATGGGAGATGGAGAGTGTTCAGAGGGCTCAGTGTGGGAGGCCATGGCCTTTGCCTCCTACTACAAGCTGGACAACCTGGTGGCTATCATGGATGTCAATCGGCTCGGTCAGAGTGAGGCTGCTCCCCTGAAGCACGACATGGAGGTCTACCGCAAGCGCTGTGAAGCCTTTGGGTCAGTGCCCAACTTTGACTTCATCCACTTTTCTAGGGGACATTTTGACGCATAAGTTTTTAAAAAATGCTATAAAAAAAATAAAAAAAAATAAATAATTATAAAGGCCCCTGAACTGAATACCCTATCAAAATGTAAACTTTTTTTGTTGATATACTTATATTAATGTTGTCTTCCTGTGAAACGTTCAGTTCTCGCATATCAGATTTTCACATGATTGCTGGACTTTCTCTCCCCTCCTTATGGCCTGGACTTTTCTTTTCTTTTTTCCTCTCTTCCCCGTCCCTGCTTCCCTTCCTGTTTTTTAATAAGTTTGACGCAACATGTTTGTTCTGAAGTTCATAAACCCCTGTGTTTTAGGTTGATATTTGTTGTGTTTTGTATGCTGTTTTTTAAAGCTGAGCCATGTTTGTGTAGGTGGAACACGTATGTTGTGGATGGACACGATGTGGAGGAGCTGTGCAAAGCTTTCTGGCAGGCGCAGCAAGTCAAAGGCAAACCCACTTGCATCGTTGCCAAGACGTTCAAGGGCAAAGGACTCAAAAGTAAGTGGCTTTGGTGAATATTTTATTTACTGAACTACTGTATTGTAGTCTCTGAATTTGATTTATGAAACTTGTTCATCTCTTGGCTGTAGATATTGAGGATCTTGATAACTGGCATGGAAAGCCCATCCCGAAGGACATGGTGGATAGCATCCTGAAAGACCTGCAGGCTCAGATCCAGGTCCCCAACAAGACCCTGTCCCCCGAGCTGCCCAAAGACGACACTGCACCTGCAGACCTCAGCACCATCTCCCTGCTTGCACCCCCAGCATACAAAAAGGGAGACAAGGTACCATGTCACTTCTTTTTTTTTTTTTTTTTTTTATATAAATGTATTTATTTTTTCACAGCTCGAGTGTGGTAATGTGTACAAAAGCCATTTTTAAATGTTACTGAAGCCTCTGGTTATTTTTTATTTTTAAGCATCAAAGTTTCTTGTTGGCTTAGTGTGGGATTTCCTTGCCTCACACCGTTATCAGCACCTGAGAACTTTTTAACCTACATGTAGAATATGGTTTTGTTTTAATTGCCTTGTCAATCTGTCTTTGCTTGCACTATTTCCTTCCTGCCCTGTCAGATGTCCACAAGGCGTGCATACGGCGTGGCACTGGCCAAGCTGGGTGAGGCAAGCAAGAGAGTGGTGGCCCTTGACGGAGACACCAAAAACTCCACCTTCTCAGACACCTTCAGGAAGGCCTTCCCTGACCGCTTCATTGAGTGCTTCATCGCTGAACAGAACATGGTACACAAGATGTCATTCTTCACGGGTGTTTTTTTTTTAATAAATGCTGTTGCCATGTGACAGAAGACACGCATCACTTCAATTTATGAAAGGGGGATAAATTTAGTTCAGATTTAACTCTTCACCACCATAAGCTGCTCCAAATTGGTCTAATCTGTTTCTATTCATTCTCTAGCATGATAATCCCAGCCTGTCACTAACCCATATTACTGATGTCTTCACTTGCTGCTGCAGGTGGGAGTGGCCATTGGCTGTGCCACCCGTGACCGCACAGTTGCATTTGCCAGCACTTTCGCCGCCTTCTTCTCAAGAGGCTATGACCAGATCCGCATGGGAGCCATCTCCCAGACAAACGTCAACCTGGTAGGGTCCCACTGCGGAGTCTCCATCGGTAAGCTTTGTGCTGACGCATCATTATTTCTATAGTGAGTGTTCCCTGTGCCTGACTGATCTCTGCCTTCAGGGGAGGATGGCCCTTCCCAGATGGCCCTAGAGGACTTGGCCATGTTCCGTGCTATCCCAACATGTACCGTGTTTTACCCCAGTGATGCGGTTTCCACAGAGAGAGCCATTGAGCTGTCAGCCAACACGAAGGTGGGTAGGCCAGCTTGTGGTCCAGTGTGTCGTCTTTATAATGAAGGGAGTAACATTCTTATCCTCTCTGTTCTCAGGGTATCTGTTTCATCCGTACCAGTAGACCAGACACTGCAGTCCTCTACTCTCCAGATGAGAAGTTTGAAGTGGGCATGGCCAAGGTAATTATCGATGCGATGCTTTTTACACATGCAAATGATTGTGCGCCTAGTAGCGACAAAAGAGATTAGAATAGACACCAGAACAATTGATATATAAGAATGAATGTCTACTTAACCAGGTGGTGCGCCAGTCTGACAGTGATTGTGTTACTGTGATTGGAGCTGGTATTACTCTGCATGAGGCCCTCGCTGCTGCGGATATGCTGGCCAGTGAAGGTAAACTCACACTGCCCTCCAGTGGATAGATGTAGGTTAAGGCTTACATTTCATAACCAACACCCACAACTGTCATGTTTGGAAAGTGGAGACATTTATTAGTCCTTACTGAGCAGCAGATGATTCATCCCCTGAATTGCTAAAGTAATGACTTGCTAATAAATCCTATAGGGAAGAACATCCGTGTGATTGACCCGTTCACCATCAAGCCCCTGGATGCCTCTACCATTGTGGCCAGTGCCAGAGCCACAAAGGGACAGATCATCACTGTGGAGGACCACTACAAGGAGGGTGGGTTCTCTTTTTACCCCAGAGTGTCCTGTTGCAGGGTTCACCAGTCTTGTACCGAATATGTATAGATTTATAATTTAAAATAAAAAATTGTATATAATGTTTTTAAGAGACTGAGGATTTGAGGGTGATATTGGTTTTATACACTTACATTGACTGAGCAGTAATGTTAAAAAGATGTATATATTTATTGTTTCTTAGTGGTTTTATATTCAGATATTTTTCTCGCTCTATTAGATCATAATCATGTCATCTCTTGGTATTTAAGTTGCTGGTCTGTCTCCTCTGTCCAGGTGGTCTTGGGGAAGCAGTGCTGTCAGCAGTGGGCAAGGAGCCTGGCATTGTTGTGACCCGGCTGGCAGTGTCCAGTGTTCCCCGCAGTGGAAAGTCCCAAGAGCTGCTCGACCTCTTCGGCATCAGTGCCAAGCACATTGCTAGCGCTGTGCGTCAGACCTTTGCAAACTAAGGACTGCACTGTATCTCCCGCTAGCCGCTCTGTTTCATCACAACCAACCTTCTGCCCAACTTGCAGCTACCGGGCATGATAGCATGAAGACCTGTTGACTCTTTGCCATCTTTGTAGCTTTGACTCGAGTGCAGTGTGCTAACCCTGTATTGTTATTACTAACGCAGATGGAGAGGGATGGAATAGAAGTGCTGTGTTAAAGCCTGTAGTGTTAATATTACTCCCACGTAAGCAGTCTAGTACACTTTCTTTTTTTTTTTTTCTTCTCCTGATGGGTTCCTCTGCAACATTCCGTTTTTTTTATTGTATCCTTTATCATGTTTTCAAAACGGTGTCTTGCATGTAGCTCAGACAAAAGCATCACTGAATACTGTAAACTCAGTGTATTGACTGATCAAAAACCTGTCTGCTGCCCCAGTTCTGATCCATTGTGAACCTTCAGACCATCGTTTCTTACAACCATGCCTCATGTTTTCTCACTTTGCTGGCATTCATGCCTCCGTTTTGTTTCTAAGAAGCACTGTTACTGTTTGTCTTAAATCTAATGTACTAGATCAGTTTCGTGTTCAGTCGCAGCTTTTGAGGCTCTGCTGTGGTAGAGAACAGTTTCTTCAGATCCCGTGTGAAAAGTTAAGCAAGTTTCGTTATGGACTGTTTGAGCATTCCTCTAAAGAATCCTGGCTACATGGGAACCACACAATGTTACTGGTGTTCCAAGTCTCTGGTGTCATTCTGTTATACCTGTGTTGTGCTGAATAAAAAAAAAAAAAGAATTAACTCAATGACATTTGTCTCGTGCGGTTTTTTTTTTTCATTGCAATTTTGCAGATGTTCATGGTGCTTAATTATGAAACATACTGACTTTGGTGAGCCCATGACTTCAGCAGGTTGTAGTTTTTCTCATCCAGTGAAATATGTCAACATCTACCACATTTTGTGTACTTTTCTCCAGGGTTCCCAGCAAACTTATTCCGCTGACTTCTGATCCCCAGACTCTTCTATCACTGCCCTAGGGGTTGACATTTTTTGATCTTTCATGAATGTCCATGAAATATTAGATGTTCATTGTGCCCAGAAGATGCACCCTAATGACTTAGGTGTTTTAACAACAGTTGTTGCCACCATGAGGCTGATGGTTTATAGAGAAATGTTCCCACATGAGGTCAAAAATATCACCTTGTCAAATGTGGTTAAGACTAACTAGCAAGTGCTAACAAGCCAAACTATGGAAAACATGTTGGCATGACTTAAACTCGGCACAGCCCTGTAGAGAAGTACAATCTCAGGGCTGCTAGCGTGGCTGTAGACTTGAGTCTCGTTTTACCGTTTGTACATTTTTATTACATGTTTGCTGATACCTGTCATACATGCTGTAGAGCTGGCAGTGGTCAGACTGTCTAGGACACTTTTTAAAAAAAAATAAAATAAAATAAAATAAATAAATAAATTTGTGTTACCATGGCAGAGAAAGGACAATGGGTCACAGCAGAGATGGTGAAAGTTCTTTGTCTTAAACCAGTCACTGAAGAATAAGTATTTTAAATTAGAAACGTAGGCCTCTGGGCCTTTTGTCTGCTGTGGAAACTATTAATCCAGTGTGTTGAATGCGGTCGGTGGATTACTGCAAGTTCCTGTCAAAATTTAAATGAATAGTCTTTGGACACATCAGGACCCCGAGTGTTTCACTGTTTACTGTTAAGTTGTCCAATGTGCCATTTGGAAGATTTTTGGATTCTGTCTCTTGTCATCATCTGAGCTTCAGGTGCAGAAAAAACACAACCAGCCAAGAATGAATACATAAAATAAACCACATTAATAATGACCTGATCAGAAATTATATTACAGGTCAATCAAGGAAATCGCGGAAGCTGCTGTCTGGTACATGACTACACACACACACACATTTTGAGTTTTAGTGTGAATATGTGTGGTAACTGAGCAAATAGAGAGGGGCTGTCGGCAGGTTTCACCCCACAGTGAAAATCCCAGTTTGACTCAACACTCAGCCAGTGGCACCTGCTTGGTTAGTGGTGAGTGTGAGTGTGCACACACTCCAGACTACATGTGTAAGCATCGCAGTGTATGTGCGTACAGACAGTATTGTTTGTACAGAATGTAAAGACGGGCTCATTGTTCACTTCTCAGAGGTCATGTTTGTTTCATACATGGATGCTAGTGAAGCTCGGCCACACGAGGTTGGCTCCGAGCTGAACTGTCTACCAACCCTATCTGTTGTTTGGAAAAGGCCCAAGGTCAGTCAGGAGAAAAACACACAAAACTGACAGCGGATCACAAATTCATGTGTCAACCCACATGATAATGTCTGACTAGAATCTGTCACGGTTGTATGAAACTGTGTTCCAGTATCTGTCTTTTGCCCCCTGTCCATCTCCCCACAAATGTCTGTTTTCCACCTAATGTTAGCAGACAGTTATGAAAGGTTGAGGAGACGAGGAGGAGCAGGGCGGGTCTGTATATTTCATGGTGCTAAGGAACGAGGGCCTTTGTTAACAATGTGAGAGTTTATTCTTTTTTTTTCTTTTTTTACCTCTCCACCTCCTAGATATTCCTTCCCCTCCTACTCTTTCGTCATTTCAGCATTCACTCTGAGTTGGGGGCATGTGCAATATGGTTTAGTATTGCTTTTGGCAGACTCGTAACAGAGACGCTGCACCAAGTGTTTATAGGGATGTATCCTCTCTGGTAAACTCTCAAGTCGACTGCTGCTCACAGAGCTTCTTCCCTTTGGCATTAGCGTCGGCACTTTCTGTGGCTTTGCTTCATCATCGCTTTCAGCCCTGAAGATCCAAAAGTGTTGGACTTCTCTCTCCAACTGAACCAGCTTAAACTGAGTAAACAGTTAACAATGCAGAAGCCAAGGACATGGATCACGTTCAGTTGTCTGTGCGCCACAGTTTTATGTGGACAAAGCCTAAACTCTTTGGAAGAAATGGATGCATACTTGGAAACCTCTTCTGAGTCACCTGAATTAGAAACGGCAGCCATTCGTCCGCCAGGAGTTGATAGAGGAGTGATATTGTTAGATTCATATGCTTCAAGTGTTACCCTCCCTGCTGGTAAGTTGATGTTTTTTATCTTTCAAATGCTGCGTGGGTCTGTCTGCATGATCTTGGCAAATAAATGCTTTAAGAACTGACATTGTTTTACATTAATTAGCGTACACAGCAGAGTGAAAAACAAACTTTTTTCTGCTCTACTTTATGACTACTGAAGAAGACAGTGAGACTGGGCATCTTTTGATGGAGGCAGAGGAGCAGAGGGAGCTGGCGCCTGGGAGAAGAAGGAGAGGTGCCTGGTGGATGAGGAAGCACGCAGATAAAGTGGAGGCCACTGCCTATAGAATAGTATGACACTTGTTCTACCATGTGAACACAGCAATGTATATCTTCCACGTGGGCAGTTTTTTTGAAACCCATTTTCACCCATGTCGTGCATTGATTTTCTCCTTTGTTGAATCATGTCAGTGACTTCCTGCTGCTTATTGCAGGCAGGGTTGGGACGACCCCTGATGGGCTGGGAGAAGCGTGGAAAAGGAGAGCAGAGCAGCGCTCTCATGGCTGAACTTAAGGAGCTTCATGCTGAAAAGAGCCGGCTGATGGATCAAGGGAAAGCACAAGACGAGGAGGAAGAAGAGGAGGAGGAGGAGGAAGACGATGATGACGATGATGATGATGACGACGATGACGACGATGATGACGAAGAGGAGGAGGAGGAGGAGGTTTTTTTCTTTCTGTACAAATGAGGCCGTTGTTGTTTGTTCATTGAATCATCCATGAAGCAATTTTCTATGATGTCATTTCTTTTTTTAATCTTCTGTGTCAGGAAGAGGAGGAGGAGGAAGAAGAAGAAGAAGAAGAAGAGGAAGAAGAGGAAGAGGAAGAAACGACGGAGGCCCCCAGCAATCAAACAGAAACACACTCCAGCTTTACAGAGTCTCCTCTCAGTGAGTGTCAGACGGCTGACAGAGAAATCAGCTGCAGGGGCGTCGGCATGACTCACCTGCCAATCATCCACAACCTGCAGGCCACAAATCTGGACATGGCAGGTGTGTGTCTAAAAAGTCATACAGCTGTGATATTGAATACATACGAACTGGTTTATTATTAAAACATCTTATTTATTAAGGCCTCCAGTAGCTTTTAATTCCCGTTATATTTCAATTTAAATCATCACTTTTATGTCTTAACAGTAGTACATCGTATCGGGCAAGAAACATATATTAAACATTAAACTGAAAGCTAAAATAATAAAGTTCTCTGACTGATTGTGTTATTTACATCAACATCAAAACAAAAGTTCCCGCACAGATATGTCAACACGACACGGCCTGTGAGTCAAGTGAAGTCGCTCTCCACGCTATACCCAATACTTCCACTACATGTGTCACATCATACATCTTACCATGTGATGTGTCTTTAAAGAGAACAACGTCAGAATCATCGCTCCACGAGATTTCTCTGGTGTGCCAAACCTGGACACGCTGGACCTGAGCAAAAACCAACTGGACGATGAGTCGTTCAGCCGAAACCCGCTGTCCGTGAGTAACACCTCTCTTCTTCACTGCCAGTGTCAACAGTCCAGTCTGATACTCTACATCACACCCACAAAGTTGTACTCTGTATGTTTAATTGTGCTTAAATGGACACCTCACTTACTACATTAGTGTTCAATTGAGGGATACCTGTCCTTCTTGCTTTAAAGCAATGTCACATAGTATATTAGTAATAGCGTTGTGTCACATTGATGTGATGCACCCAAAACCACACCCATCCAATATGCTGTTAGAAGTCTCAAACCTGTAGTTCCAGACCTGAAGCACCAGTCCAGCCTGCTCTACCGACGGGCAAGAGAGAGTTACAACTGTGGTTTTTGTTTTAAATAAATACTGAGGGTTATCATGTGTCTTTATTTGTCCAAAAGAAAAAAACAAATAGGAGAGGCACAGCCCAAAGGAAAACAACCAAAAATATGCTACTTATATAATTGAAACTTGAAAACTTGAAAATATAGGTTACTAAATTCTGTTTTTTGGTGCTACATTAAATACAAAAATAAAGTACACATTTCTTTACAAGCCCTCACAGAGGCTAAATTCTATTTTGAGTATTAAATGAAGTGTTAAATATCCTCAGGGGGTTAGAGTGACACATAATGTTCAATTAGCAAACAGTGTTAAATATCAATCATCAACACAGATATAATGCAAAAAAAAAAAAAAAAAAAAAAAAAAAAAAGCCGCTGCAGTAAAGCTCACTGTCTGGCTAATGTTAGAATTGCATTCTACACCTACAGGTTTAAAGTGCAGCTACTATTAATTTCCTTTCCTATATGTGACGAGGGTAAGCCTGTGTAGAATTGGTCCGACCCAAAAAAGCTCCGTCTTGTGGAGAATCTGCATCTTGCTAAATGTGAATGAGTGTGTTCGTGAGTTACAAGCCAGTTTTAATAGTCACTTTGCATCTAATTAAAATAAAAAGCAGGCTGTATCCTGTATCATTACCGTAATAAAAGAGCACCGAAAATTGCATTAGTTAATCCTTTCTAAGAATAACCTTACGGTCTGACTTCTAAATGACCACAGGCCGAACACAGATCCCGACCACAACGAGGCAACCCGCCATACTCTGACCAATCATTACGCGGCAACATCAGCATACTCTCACAGTATTGGCTGGATGGACCTGTTGGAAAGCAGCTGCAGCCAATGATGTGGAGAATAAAAGCAAATTATTTTTGGAGGAAGTTTTTTTTTTTTCCTTCTTAATTTTCTACTCACATCCCAGTAATGACAGAGGACTGATGGACTGGCTTGAGGGATGCTGCAAAAGATTCAGTCCACTGCTTTTAGTTGACACACATCAACCACTGCGGCTTTCACGGAGGAGCCACACAGAGTGGCTTTCCTAAAAATACTGCATGATAGATGACATGGAAGAGATGCACAGATTTGGTGTACTTCTGTGAACTCTGTGATTGTGTCCCTCTCGGCAAGTCGGGATGGAAAATTATGGATTTCGAGACAAGTATCCATTTAGTCTGTTTTATCTTTCTGGCCTTTTCACCCCTCTTTTTTTTTTTTTGTTGTTGTTGCTTCGTGTCATGTAGAACTTGACCTTTCTGAAGAAGCTAAACCTAGATGGCAACCATCTTACCAGGATCCCAGCGCTGCCGCCATCTCTGGAGGAGCTCAAGATTAACAGCAACAAGCTCAGTACACTCACCCCTCACTGTTTCAAAGGTAGGGTTTGTGTTTGTGTCTGCGTCTGTGGAACAGAAACGTCTTCTTTCAAAATAATATAATTGAATATTCACCTCCTAGGTTTGATCAACCTGTTGAATCTGGAGCTGCAGGAAAACACTCTCCATGAGGGCAGTGTGTCGCCACTAACCTTCAGACCTCTAGAGAGACTTCTGAACCTCCAGTTGGACAACAACCGCTTTCGTTCCCTCCCTCTGGGCCTTCCTCCCTCTCTTCAGGTGCACTGGTATCACTTCACTGTATATCCTCCTCCTTAAAAGTGACCCTCTGCTAAAGGAAGCAGCAGGGATTTAGAATTGTACTCAGGGGTCTGTTCAGGGAGCCAAACACTGACACGAGGACAAGAATTGATTCCCCAAATGAGACATCCCCGCCTGTCTGTGTCTTTCTTTTCGTGTAGGAGCTGGAGATGAATGAAAATCTGATTGAGGAGGTGACGGAGGAGACACTGAGTGGCTGTGTACATTTGAGAGCGCTGGACCTGAGTCACAACCTGCTGCACGAGCAAGGCATCGCTGCCCACGCCTGGTCCCGTCTCAAGTACGTCCATCTATCCAGAGATATGGCTTTTTAACAATAGTGCTCTGCAGTTTCTCCATCAGCCACAAGAGGGTAGACTGGTGTTGTTTGGGATTCTGAACACTTTTGTTATCATTTTTGATGTTTTAGCAGTTATAGGTTGATGGTTGTCTAACTTAAAAGAGTTGAAGCAACACATGTCCATCATACAAATCTGTTTATTGACATTTCCAGTCCAGATGAAATGTAATTAAAAAGATAATACATTACAAACAGCTTTGTCGAAGACATTATAATCTCTTGTACTACTCTCGTCCTACAGTTAATACAAATTGGGCCATACTAGACTTATGTATTCCAGTTTGTTACACTAGTTACATTTTCAAAGTAAACCAGATGAGGCATCCAGACTTTCCTTATCTTATCCTTCTCACCCCTTAAACTGCACACATGCACACACGCACGCACACGCACACGCACACGCACACGTGCACACACACAGAGACAAATACCATGCATCGCACACATATTACAGAAGTTATGACAGCTGACCATGTGTACTTAGATGAGCAGGCGTGCGAGGCAACTGTGTGTCTGTTTGTATACGTATGTCTCAATGTGTGTCTATGGCAGTGTGTGTGTGTGTCTGTTGTTTAAATATAGTGCATTCCAGTGGGTTTTTCTCTTTGCTCCCTGGGATCCTTGTGAACCACAGTTGGAGCTTCAGGGAAAACTGAGGGGAACAGAAATGCCAACTAAAGACAGGAAAGTCTAATTGCAGAGACTTTGGATTGTACAGTATGACTGAATGATTATGTGAAACGGGGAAAATAGAAATATGAAATTGGAAGAATATATTCGGGGGAAGTTTACCAGAAGAAGTAATGAGATTTTTAATCACGAAGGGAAACGGTAAAATAACAAAACCTTCTCCAAAGAGGGACAGCGAGATGATGTGTCGAGGCAGCAGTCTGAGCCTTCGCTTCTGACTCGAATGTATTTGACATCTGACACTTGACCCCATTAGTGGCGAGAGCAGCGGCCTTCCCAAAGGCACTGCAGGCTTAAGAGCTCGTCCTCCATTTAAAAGCTTCTTTCGGCACTGCACAGACAAGAGAGTGGGAACACATTTGACTTGACCTGAACTCTGCTAACACACCAGGAGCTGATACCTTAAAGGGTAAAGGTCATTAGCGAGGCCCGAGTGGCCTTAAACAAGACTCCTCCCAGTGGTTGGATTATATGTTATTCTGCAGACACATAATAATTAAATCCATGTATAACTACGTGTGGAATATCTATTCATCATGTAGCTCTGCAGAGGTGTGTAGAGAAATATACAGAGAGGTATTGAAACAGAATGGAAAGTAAACTGCTACTGGGGAAATAATTAGCGGTGTGCTGGTTCTGCTTAGTGGAGCGCCTCTGTCACATGTCACGCAGTCAGTGTTATTGCTGCCTCCTGCTGGGGTTTAGGGATTGTAGGTATGAGTGGAGGTTACAGGGAGCTAGGGATTGTGCAGTTTGTACCTGGGATCTGTTTCAGGCAGTCCGGGCTGACGGCCAGCATCTCACCTCATTATTTACCTTGTTAATATTTCTCATCTATGGTCATTACTGGGTTTGGATGCATTTATTATCACCTAAGTGTTCAAATTTTCTGTTTCCTGGATCCCATATTTTAAAAGTCAGTAAATCTATCCCAGATCTGTCTTTAGTTTGTGTTCCTCTGGGTGTGTTTACAAATGCTGCCAATGTGTGACCATCGTGTAAGTATACGCACATGCTTAACAACCAGTGGTGGAATTAATTATAGTCAAGTAATGAATGTAAGAACAGTTTTTTGGTTCTTGAATTTGAGTTCTACCATTATATGGTACTTTATACTTCAACTCCACAACATTTCACAGGGTATTATTGTACTTTTTACTCCACTACAGCTTTAGTTACTAGTTACTTTGTTACCTACAAGGTATATAATAAATTATATATATATCATATTAAAAAAAAACAACAGAAAATATGTTGCATTGTTTATGATTCAACTATCAGTATATTAATAGATAAAATAAGATAAGATAATCCTTTATTAGTCCCAGAACCGGGACATTTGCAGTGTTACAGAAGCATAGAGACAGTGCAACAACAAGAGGAAGTACAAAAGTATAATAAATGAGTAAACAGTTTAAAAAAGATAGTAGACAGATTAATATCTTATTTAAATGATTGCATATATGATATATAATATTGCACAGGATATGATATTGCACATGAATGAATTGTGAGTCTTGGTATGTGCGGTATGCTTCACCTTTACCTGGCTACTACAATAACATTCTATTTACACATCAAATCAATAATGATAATGATTAAATGATACAATATATAATAATATAGCTCTTGCAGGCAACATTTTCTGCATGATGAGTATTTTTACTTTTGATACTTTAAGTATGTTTTGCTAAGAGTAGGTCTACTTAAAAATGCCTCCTCAAGGGCACAACCAGCATCTTTAAAAACACAGACACACACAGACACACACACACACACACACACACACACACACACACACACACACACA
>CALSCE010009645.1:4718320-4780438 GCA_943593645.1 Bovichtus variegatus | reverse complement strand
CACACACACACACACACACACACACACACACACACACACACACACACCTGTTTGCCCTCTTCTCACAGCTCTTTATGAACCTGTCAGCTCAAATATCAGTCTCAGATGCTCTCACATCTGCTCTTCTTCCAGTGGATCCAAACGTACCAGTACTGACTCCAACTCCACACGTTCGCTGACAGAACCAGAGCGTGTTTTCAATTACTTCCACTAATGAAAGCTTTATAAACATCACTCATTCCAAAAATGATATTTCATTGGTAATATGTTTTCAATTGCATTCGTCAAACGTTTTTATTGTGAATATTATCGTAATTTGGATTGTCTGCTTAAAATACGTAATATAACATTGAGCTCTACAGCAGTATAGACTTGTAAATATGTCATCAGCTTTAAATGAGCTAATAAAACTGAACTGGCAGTAATAATAAGTGACACAGAAGTGATGTCTTATTTTATTTTGTTTTGAAACAGATCTCGGTTTTGGCTGATCAAATGATCTTTTGTATCCATTTGTTTTTTTTTAGTTATGTCACTTTGACAGAGAGCACCTCTGCATCGCTGCGGGCTCAGACCAACTGCACGTAGGCACAGGTTCAGTGATCTTCACACTAAATATGTGTGTGTCGTGTTATTTCATGAACCTGATAGGATTTCTAAAGAAAGCTATTTTATCTTGGAACCAGCACAAATTCGTTTCGTAATAAGCTTACATAAATGGGGAAACAAGCAGCACACATTCACAGTCCACCGCACAAAAACACACCGATTCCACCGAAGAATCCCACCGACGCCAAGTGAAAACCTCTGCGTTTAAATAAGTTATCTTTGGGTTTTCATTTAAAGGTTTTCTCTTTGGTTACACACATTTCACATTTTGGAATGGCAGGGTTTTCAGTCTAAAAAAAGATGCGCCCCACATACAAATGCTAGCTGAATAGCTGAAGGCATGTCCACTGTCATCCATGAATCATTCCATTTTTTAAAGTCCAGTCTTGTTCTATATTGCCTGCTTGGCGCGGCCGCTCTGCCTGGATACATTACCTGTCCTGGTAAGGGTTGCCAAAGTGCGTAAGCCATCTTAAGTTGTGCTGGCACGTTGGACTCCGCACAGATGAAACTGTGTATGTGTAAGCATTGTACTTGTGCTTCTGTATCCACAGACAAACCCCCTCTGTGTGCTGGTTCCCATTAGAAGCTAATAACCTGAGGATGAGCAGAGCATCAGCTCGATTAATCCTGGCCATGCTTCGCACTAAAACATGGACATGCACGAGTTTGTGCAAACAAACACATTTGGTTTAGTATAATTGGTGTGTGCCTCTCTAGAAATGTTTTTTTTTATTTGTGTGCCTCTTTGTTTGAATGTATGTACGGAATCTGCTTGTGAATTAACATTTTCAAATGCATATGCTTGGGTTTGTGTATACATGTTCTTGGCACGTGTCTGGGAATGCGTTAGTGTTTCTTCCTTACATCATGTTGCCCGCATACGGGTGTGTGTGTGTTGGTGTGTGTAGGGAGTGTTGAGGGTGGAGGACGCTGAGAAGAGAGGACTGCGTGTCCTTCTGCTCATTAATACCATGTGGAGCTCTGAGCAGTGGTGGACTGCTGCTGAGCTTCCTGGCAAAGATTTAGAATACAAATCAGCAGCACACAACTGGTCAGAACTGGTACTGACAAGCTGATAGAGTGATGCATTTTCAGGGTTTAAATATCAAGCAGCAACCATATTTTCCCAGCATTCCTTAACTGCCACAATATGTATAGGTTAAACAAAAAGCCTGCCGGAAGCTCAGTGTTGTTGGCTCGTGTGTTTATATATTTTTTTAAGTTAAATCGATGCTTTAATTTGTATTCAGTAAAACATGTGGTTGTAATAATGTGATTTTTTTAACTTTTTTTTTATCACACCTCTGTTAAGCAGAGAGGCATGTATCCAACCTCAGGTTTCCTGAAGTCTATAGTGGACCTTGTTTGACTAAACTAAGGGCCTCATGCTAACCATTACCTTGCCTGTGATCCTGACAAATGATCAGATGTTGCTTAATGTACCAACATTTGTGATGGATTTAAGGATTTTAACCCCTTCTCATTGACACACATCATCCATCTCATGGAAATACAGCCCCCACAAAAACACCAGTGATTAATGTAACCTGAGAGTTGTAAAGTTCAAGGGAGGCGAGTTGTTGCAGAGGTCTTACTGTAAGTCACCTTAACGAGGAGCAGAAATGCAAAGGCACTGAATATCAGTCAGGCAGATGCCAGTCTAAGCGTCTCCTACATCCATAACCGTTCACTCTCTTTCTCTTCATTGGTCCCCGTTTCACTTCGCTGTGTGGTCATTGGCTGACCACCTTGGGGTGTTCTGAGACCATTGGCTGTTTAATGTGGTCTATGAATGGCAGAAGAACAGGAAATGAGGTTCCTATCCTGCTGTGAGCCGTGTTGTAAACTCACAACATCTGTGTTGGATCTTTCAACAAAAACACTGAACCCCTTTACTGCATCTTCAACTCAGACCCCTGAAATCAGATCCTCCTTTTATAAAGCCATTCATTCTCTTTCCCGCAAACCAAACATTTTCATACTCCTTATCTGCTACTCAGCCACAAATTCCCCCACAAACTGTCATGCTCTCTTACATTGGACCCCCCAAGGCCCATTATTTCCCCCCCCCCCTGCTACTCCCTGTGATTCCCCCGCATCCTAGTCTCCCACTCTGCACTCCTGACTCTCTGCCTCCCCAACAGCGCTATGCGGGAGTCGGGTAACTATAAAATGTGAAGTCTGCAGTTAAAAGCCTTGGAATCAGAGTGAAAGTGGGCATCCATTATTATATCAAGTCTGGAGTTCTGTAAAACATGCTGCTGATGTTAAACAGGTGTAATGTTGCCCATGATCACCATCTTAGTTTAGCCTGTACAATTTGCTACTTAGCACTAAACAAAAAGTACAGCTGAGGCTGATGGGAATGTCATTAGTTTTGCAGGTAAACTGTCATAAACTGCAGTATTGGACACATTGAAGTTTTGACATGTCCTGAATGAAAAGTCTGTGATTACCAAAGTTGTTACAATTCATCCTAAAAGGCACATGATTGTGTACCAAATGTCATAATATTAATTAGAAACTTTAGTATAGCACTTTTCTTAACAATGCTACAAAGCTTCAGGATACATGATCTGGGAACCACGAATGAACCGAATTTTGTGCCAATCCATCATGTAGATGTTGAGATATTTCACAGGATGTGTGCAAACTTTGCCTCTGGTGCTATAGGAAAAGTCAGGGGATCACCAAAATCATTAGAACGAATCCTCTGGGGACCATGAATATCTAGTCTGACAATACATCTTATAGTTGTTGAGATATTTCAGTGTGGACCAAAGTGGTGGACTAACCGCAAGTCCAACAGACTGACATTGCTGTGCATAGAGCCAATCTAAAAGTAGAAAGATTTAAAGACCTTCTTGTAGATATCTCACTGAGATTCATGATTCTTCCTTGTGTTTCTTCTCAGGACCCTGGAGGCCTTGGACCTTTCCTACAACCAGTTCACCTCTGTCCCAATGAATCTGCCACGACTTCTTCAGAAACTGACCCTCCAACACAACAACATCAGTCACATCGCCTCCTTCACCTTCCGTCACATGCAGTCCAGCCTCCAGTCCCTCTGTTTATCCCACAATGCCTTGAGCAATGAGGGTATAGAACGAGTCTCTTTTGTTGGAACGTACCGCTCACTGGGCGAGCTCCTATTGGACAACAATCGTCTGAAGGAGGTCCCTCGCTGCGTTCGACAGTTTAAGAACCTGCAGATGCTGAGACTGGACAACAACCAGATCAGGTAGAATCACACTTTCCATACTATTTTAAGAGTCTAATATGTTTTTCATAATGAAGGGATAAGCTAAATGTTTGCTTGCTTGTTACCCAATCCTGTCCTAATACTGTCGGCTCTGCTAGTGCAGCTCCCTTTGGAAATTACTCTAAGGAGCTTGGCGAAAAAAGCAAAAAAGGATATCGTGGCACATTCAGTTACTTCAAACCGACATTTCACCAACAGTCCTCATCAGCATAAAGATGACGATAATAACTATTGTGGCCATAACATTTTCTTATTACTGTCTGCGGACTACCAGACTCTGTGTCCCTTCTGATCTAACACTGGTCACCAAAGCACTTGTGCAGCTCAATGGACTTCATTGTGCATTTTATTTGGGGAAACTAACAAAATCAGCACATGTGGAAGGAAAGTGCAGACTTCAGATGTAGTATGTCTAAATTTAAGTACGTATGTTGTGGTTGCAGGCTGGTGAGGCAGTGGGGAGTGTGCCACCCGCGTAATTCTGGCTCCACCTTGGCTTCGATCCACTTGGAAAATAATCTGCTGGAGGTGGAGAGGATATCCCCAAATGCCTTCTCCTGTCTCACTGATGCTCAGGGACTGGTCCTCTATCCACAACAGGGCCACTCATATGACCAATAGACTGCACAGTGGGACGGGCTTAGTACGTGGACAGATACATTCCCACAATATACGCACGTGCATCCTCGTGCTATACAGCTACTCAATCCTTTCTTCTTCCTTTTTTTCTGTAAGCAGGGTTTACAGAAAAATAGCTCTATCATGTAGTTTGCTTAGGCAGTCAGTGCTATCATGTTATCATCGCCAAACCCATCTTTTTCTTTCACATCTCACCTTTGATTAGGGAAATGACTGTAATGTTTTTGTATGTATTGGCGCAAATGTGTAATTTACACAGTAATGGAAATAATCATTATGTAAAGTGCTCTTAGAAGTTTAAAAGGATAATACATTGTAATGGTATCCAGATCTGCTCAAAACACGGGCTTTACTCTGTCTTTTCATTCAAGTATAAGGTATTTAAGTGATGCTTTTGAGAAAAAGAAGAATGGATTAGCCTATGTCTGTAGTCTAAGTCTGGGGCTTGCAGGAGGAGCCTTTAGTCAGGGTAAGTAGAAATAAAGTAGGAGTGTTTTGAAGCGACAGTGATATTGGGGGGGGGGGTCAGATCTTGGGACTGCAGCATGGGGTTCCCTGAGAGATGTCTGGTGACACAGTGTGAACCAAAGGGGCCCATTAGGAAGGAAAATATAAACATCGCGCAGGTTTTCTATCACCAGATGATTTCCAACACAAACATCCACCACCAGCCGCTCAGCAAAAAAATACTTAGAGTCACTCTGAGTGTTAGGGGGGGCCTCAGTCGGGGCCTCCAAACATGGAGGAGTGTGTACAGTAATTGGGGTGCAAGTATGTGTGTGTGAGAATAGTGGGGCTGCTCATTATTTGGGTTAGCAGTGGGGAAGACGATAAAAAAAAGGCGAGGAACATGCTCGTGAAGCTAAGGAACAGAGTAAAACAAGCTGACTTTTGAGACACAATACAGCGATTGTTCTTAGAAAGTCTTTAAGCTGATCCGTGAAAGATGAGAAGAGCAGCAGTTCATGTCTGTTCGAGTCTAATAATAATGTGGCTAGAAGACAGACAGAGAGCTGGAGCACATTGAGATTCTCTTGAGCTCTTTTACTGTTTGGGAACTAAAGCCACTGAAGCTCTGGTGTCCTGCCAACCTTGTTGACAAAGTGACTTCCCAGGCCGCGATGTTCTCTCTTTCTTTTTCTGGGTATCTGTCGGCACCAAAGGTATCTCAATTTCCATCTTATGCTCTTTATCCCTCGGCCTCTTGCACAGTGAAGTACAGAAGGGCGAACAATGCACCATTCTTCTGTCTCAACACATGTATCCTCTCGGCCCCTTGAGCTTTGCGATGTGAGTGTGACGTGAATGAGGGCCTTGCCCGTTACATTTCTGTGTTCTGGATAGCCTTTATGCAGTCTTGGGGAGAACATAAAAAAAGCCAAAAAGGAAAGAAAAAAGCACCCATCGCACTCTCTGTTATTGTTTTCTCTGGAACAACAACTTCCCTTTATTCCTCTCATCCTGTATATCTATCAAAAACTCAGTTCAGGAACATGAAGTGAACACGACGTTAAGACGCCCCGACTCGCAACGTAGTCAGCCGCTTTACACCAGATGCAGCTGCATCAAACATGATACCTTTATTTGCGGTCTCACTCGCATAAAAGAAACGCCAACGTTAATATTTTATGAGTGCCGATGGAAGTGCAGCAGCCTCTTTCATTTGTTAATCCACTCGTGCAACGATACACTTAGCAGTATGTCACTTAGAGTGATGGATATAATTAAAATGATCAAATGTTGAGTCGTTCTCAGCGTACAAAGTCGTAATGTACAGGCGGCGCACTTGCTGTGTTGACTAGCTGCCTCCAGGTATAAGTTTTCAACAGAGAGCAGAGTTTCTGTGACTCTAAATGAAGAACAGAAGGTCCCCTGCAGATGCTAGAGTTACAAACACACTCAGAGGGAGGGAGGGAGGGAGGGAGGCAGAGAGAGATCGACAGTTAATAAGAGAGAGAGTGAAGCTGGGTTATTGAGAGGCAAGCAGCTGACAAAGTTAACACGGTTATGAGAGCACAGTACATGCATGGTTTGAATGTGTAATATAAACACACACAGATGCACTTTTATACCCTTCACTCTCTCAGCCTGGGCGTGTAATCACATGTTAGATTTCGGCTTTCAGTCTTGTGCATGTGGTGCAGTCTCCATTCTCCATAATTGTACAGTCATTTTGCAAACAGCACATTACTGTCTAAGAAACTACACATTCGCATTTATACTGCAGTCCCTGCACGTACAGGCAGAGCCGATCAAAACTGCATCAGTTCTCTTTTTGCAGTTCCCCTTCTCTGTAGTTTTGCACAGATGGATGATCCAGCTTTGATCTTAAATCCTTAAAGCTTCCCTCCACAGCTTTTCAACATGGGGTGTTTTCAAATTTGACAAGCTTGCCACTTCAGTGTCATCCATCATACTGCGTGTGACATGATTAAACTGTTAAACCGACGTCCCATCACACCCAACAGATGTTTTGCGTCCCGTCAAGCTGAGGCCAGAGCCTGTTTGTTAAAGGGTTTGACTGTTGAGCGGCGTATTGCTTTTCTTCTCCCATGCTATGTCTGTTTTACCAAGCGACAGCAGCTTCCTGTGTTTGTTATTGGAGGATTGGTGGCCGATATGATAAAAAAGCACCAGTACACACACAGAGAAAAGCAGTAATACAGAAAAGTATTTTTCTGACTCAGATGGGTGTCAGACATGAGCAGATAAAGCGAGGAAAGGTGAAAGAGTGAGGACAGTGTCTTTGCCAGAACATGAGATTGGGTTCCAGTGTGAAGGGTCAACTATTCGGGGTCAGCAAGAATGTGCTTACTGCAGTGCAGGAGAACTAACCGCTCGGCCATCAGCCCTGATGCATGCATCCTTGATAGCCAGCAACATTAATGACGATGAAGTAAACTTTTATTGGGCTAAAATCCAGAAGCAACGCTTTGGCCCATATTATTTGTTTCTCCCTCTTGCACACTAAGGCACAGACACTTACTCTGAAGCAGCACCTACCCAAGAGCTAACAAGGGGGTGTGCTAGAAAACACGTTAGCCGAACACTCGTAGGACAAAAAAGAGTTTAATTTGGATGCCAAGCCCTCCAGCTACAGACTAACACCATAATCAAGTGAACCACAGCGAGCGAGAGACGGCAGACAGAGAAATAAAGAGTGAGAAACGGAGGGAAAGACTAAACGTACAAAATGAGGGATAGAGGAAGCAGACTCAGAGAGAGGAGGAATGTTATCTGCAAAGGCCTTTATCAAAACTCTGTCTCCTGCCAACACCCCTGCAGGGCATTGATCTGGCCTGCATGCCTTTTCCGCTACTGTGGATACTGCACTCTTTGAGAGAAAGGAAGGCATTTAACTGAATTAAAATACAAGCAGGAGTGTCAGTCTCCTCTTGTATTGATATGAATGATGAGAATGCTTAAAGTCTAGACGCAGCAGAGCTCAGGGATAACGTGTACATAACTGCAAACGCCTGTGTGGCCGACTGCGTACAGGGTCGGAAAAGTTCCCAGATGGTGCGGCTTGCCAAACTCACTGCCTAGCTCTGGGTGTTGGCAATACGGAGAGGAAGTCAGAGAGTCAGTGAGAAAGAACACTTTATCCTGCCAAAACGAAATTTTATTGAAAACCGTGAGAAGACGCAAAATCATACGTTTTATAATCACAGTTCTACAATCGGCATGATTTTTGGAGGCGCTCGGTGGTGTCCCCATGTTTTCTCCCAGTAATCAGAGAGAAATGTGTTGCTCGATGTTATGCAATTAAATTGTGGTTGGTTTAAAAAAATTAAAATAAATAAAAACTATGACTCAGCAAACATTAGGATAAAATATCCACCAATATAAGTCATAAAAAAACCCAATTGAGACTTGCAGAGAAGTATTAACAGCTAAAACTTCTTGAAAGCATGAGCAGGGATTTATACAGACCAACAATGTGATACCATTAAGACGTATACTGTGAATATAAGATGGATCGAAAGAGAAATAGATCACATAGATAGAGAACCTGTTTGAATACTACTGCCTGAAGACACATATTTGTTGCTCTTTACTGTAAGAGCCACAATATCGGCTTGCTTTGGGTCCCTGTGGTGCAACTTTAGCGAAGTCTGTCGGAGATTTTTCAGACAATGCCATGTTCTAGCATGTGTTTTAATTGGCAGTGCTAAAATTGCAATGTCTTTTATCTAAATTGTCTTGAAAAGCAATTAAACATGGCTGTTACAGACCTCAGGCGCAAAGTTTAAATACAGAGCGCAGTCTCCTTCTCTGTCTTTTTTTAGTAAACATCACCATGAAATCACTAGAAAAATGTTTTGTTTTTTTTTTACACTTATTTAATGGATGTTCCAAAATAAAAGAACACCCATTAATATGAAGAAATCTACAATTGTGTAATATGGTATTGGTGTAATAATATTTATTCTATTCCCATGTCATTCCTATAATGTTTTAAAGTTGTCTATGATATTTGCATGATGTCACTTGAATAATTCTAATTAAATTAATGATCAATGGAGTAATATTGAATAATACAACTTGTACTGTTTTACTGTATAATAGCACAGAACTAGCGCACTCAGCCCCCCACCCCCTCCCCTTCTCCTCCTCCTCCTCCTCCTCTTTCCTCCTCCTCTTTCCTCCATCCAAAAAAGGGGAGAAAGGAGGCTGGCTTGTTAACTTTATGGGCTTGACCCCCCCAGTTCTCAGTCATTTCCTCTGTTGGACTGAAGCAGCCCTGACACGGTTCGCAGTGGCACACAGTGGCGGAGGAGCTGTGGCTGGATGTCAGAGGATCACAGGGAAATACTGCAATAATCCCTAAATGTGATGAAAATATAGGACTTTAAAAAAATTATCCAGGATATCTGACGCACAGGAGACACCTTCAACCTTTTTTTTTGGATTTGGGAATTAATATATTATTTTTTATCCACAAGGTGGGTTATTTTACATTTTTTATTATATAGTATTTGTGCTATTCACTCTTGTAATTGGCCAGGGGCAATATTTTCCTCCATATGCTGATATTTACGTGACAAAAGTAATTAGATAAATAGCCTACTAAGCCTCGATGAGAGTTTTTGTAACATACATAAAACATAACATGAAACGTATAAATTCTTGTTACAGTGATATCAATATAATTGTAATCCTAGACAATTTAAACTGCTGTTACATGTTGTCATATATGTTCACATTTCCTGTACTTTGCTGAGATTTATGTTGCCAACTTTTATATTTTCAGCTAAAGTTGTCACACTGTTTATAGCTTGCACCAGTAATTTAATGCGTAATTAATTTCTTTTTTTCCCCCCTCGCGATTATTATATTTCAAATATTATCCGTGTGATCGAATGCAACCTGTTGCATGGCGCATCTGATGCTGTAACTTCTCGACCAGCTCTTACTCCGGAGTTACAGCAGATGGCGCAACGCGTCTCCAAAGACGGCTCCCCGGGAGCGATCGTTACTGGCAGAGATGACAATTAAGCAAAAACTTTCTTTCCACTCACTTTATCCTCAAATCAACGCTACCTCATTCTCTCTTATCTGACTTTAAATGTAACGCGAGGCATTTACGGGGTCGTTGACGTCCATCCCTGCATCACCATTTAGGGAGAATAATTATAGTGAAACGTGCCAATCAAGTAAGTCAACTCCTTCTGGTACACATCTGCGCAACCCTCAAATCCAGCCTCTGTATACACACAGTGTTCAGATTGAAATATGTTGAGAAAACTGTGGCCTGAGAAACGTTCTTTTGACAGGGAGATTATTACAGCTTGCTGTGTTTTATTGTGTCACATAATTTGATGCAAACAAACAGAAAGAACATGGAAGTACTTTTCCCTCCCTCTCAGCCTATTGTATTGATGACTTCATGTCCAGCAATGGTTAACTACCATGTAAGAGCCATTTATATAATATATATATAGAAATATATAATATATGTATTTAACTGAGTCACCTTTCTGTACAAAGACATAGCAAACAGTGTCTGACTGTGGAGTCCAAATGATGGTCTACATCTGTCTGTTTCCTGACCTTCCTGCCTGCCTGCCTATTAGCCAGCCTGTGGGTTGGCCACCCCACACCTGCCCGCCTGTCTGTCCATCCACCCGTCTGCCTCATCATAATTTGGTCTAGGTTTAAACTCATAGTTCCTCTGTAGGTTACCCTGTGAGGGCTGTGTTATTTATACCCTCGTTGATGAGTTTCAGCGGTAAAAGTTTCCCCTTACTCTTATCATTTACAATTCAAGAGAGAATCACATTTGAACTCTGTCTTTGACCTTTTTTGACAATAAAATGTGCTGATTGTTCCATTTAGTTTTTTGGAAAGAAAATGTTTACAGCCCACTTATAACTGGCACAAACTTTGAAATACTCCACATTTTTTGAAAGAGACTCACATGCCCACATGGCATGGATGCTCAGGTCAATTGTCTGATTTGCCTGTTTTTTGTTCCTCTACATTGCTTTGCTTTCTGTTTTGCTCTGGTTAAGGCTCGTCTCTGCAGCGTTGAGCAGCTTGCCACCACATCCAAGCTTGGCGGCATCAGAGAAGCTGCCAAACAGTTCCTTTTTTTAGGGATAGCAGTCACCAAATTACAGTCGCTGGGGCAGTTAACTCCACCCGAACTCTCCTCCTGGACCCGCCTAGCACTAACAGCCTGTGTGTCTGAAGAGTACATGAATTGTGTGTGTGCGTGTGCGTGTGTGCGCGTGTGTGTGTGTCTGTGTGTGTGTGTGTGTGTGTGTGTGTGTGTGTGTGTCTGTCTGTCTGTCTGTCTGTCTGTGTGTGGATGGAAGGAGTTCGGACAAATGACCAGGTCACTCTGGAGGTTGACTTCAATTCTGAGACCAAAATACATAAATGGTTTTCTTGTGTGTGTGTGTGTGTGTGTGTGTTCGGGACAGCTTGCATTCCCACAAGCAAACATTTATGTGATTGTTTGTGTTTTGTTATGTGTCAGAGTTTATTGCAGCTTGGATCCTGCTCAGAATAACACAATGGGTTCGGACAAAAATATAAAACTCTTACGAAAAACAAACACATGTTCAATGGAGTGACTCCAGCTACTCCGATATTAGATTTTATTCTCTGCAACACAATACTAATCCCGATATTTTGTGCTCAGTCAGCACTGTGATCACTTTGAGCCACCCTGTGATGTTAAACTGCACTGAGTGTTGACGTGGCGGCTGCCAATACACCAGTGTTGTTGCGCCAGCTGGCACCCTTGTTGAGCTCTCTGCCCCACCTTAACCCTTCTCTGCCAATGCAGTCTAAGGAGCGGAGCTAATGTGTTCCCGAGTATGAATACACAGATAAACTGAGCCAGCGTTTTATGCCTTGATCGATATTGTAAAGCTTAATAGATTCTGGCGTCTGCGGCTCGCGGCGGTGCCAAAGGGTTTGACCTTTGCTTCGGACAGCAGGTGTGATTAAAACGTGTCGTGTTAAAAAGGTTTTGTGATGATTTTACAGTCATAAAACTTGCTCTGTTGAAAAGAAAATTTGGGAGCAATTCACATGAGTCAAAAGATAGTGGGGGTTGTGTGTATGACTTTCTCTCGGGCTGCGTTCATGGGAGACCAAACACTGTGCGTTGTATCCTGAGATGATTGTTCTTGGCAACACCAAGAGCATATAGCTTGACTATATGTTTGTTTAGCTTGACATGGGCAAAGGCTGCCTCGTGGGAACTCCAGTCTCATCAAAGTTATTGTGCTGGAAGTGAGGGCTGACAAGTACCCAGCACTTGATGGATAGTGCGTATAGGAAATGTAAAGCTAATCTCAGACGGCGGGTGTGGGAAACTCAAACAAGTGATACATTTGTAGTGCGGATCGGACACCAGATGGTGCTTTCACCGACACCGCTGCGTTTTATTGTCGGGGGGAATTCATCCACCCATGCATCCGTCTCTGTTTCTCTTTCTCCTCCCTTAATCCTATTTTCACCTTTCAAATCCAAGAGTAAACCACTGGAATTCATATCTTCATTAACTTGTCTGTCTCCTGTTGCCTGTTATGACAGCTTCAACCACCTTTAGAGGTTCAGACAGTTATATTATGGGTGTGTGTGTGTGTGTGTGAGCTAACACACCTTTGGCACAGATGGGGAACTTCCTCCTGTTTCTTCTCTTCTTTGCTTTATTGAAGGAAAATATTCCTTGCTGCAGAGGAGCGAGAAGCCGCCATCTCGTTTAATGTTGACTCAGATAGGACTAGCTGGGCTGTACGGCCAAACAGACACCTGAACATTACGCCCACATGCGATTATTGAACATTAAGCGTGGGCATTAATTGGCTGCCATAACAGCCACCACTCTTCTGGGGAGGACTTTTACAAGATGTTTGAATCTGGCTGCAGGAATTTGCTCCCATTTATGACCATTAGTGAGACACTGATGTTGAGTGATAAGAAACAAAACCTGAACATTCACACCCCAAACAAATGTGGGCTTTTGCGCTAGTGCGTCAACACAGTTTTGGCCATTAGTGCAGCAATGACTAGATACCTCCCTGTATCTTTTGCAGCTTTATCTCCCACATCTCATCCCTGACGACACACAGCTCCCACTCTTTCCTTCTTTCTGTCTGCCTCATAATTGTCATTGCACCCTTATTTTTTGTTCTTTTCCATTTTCTCGTCTGCCCCCCACACTAACTCCACATCACCTCGGAGACAAACTCAGCGAGCAAGCCATCCATCCATTACACCACTCTTGGCCTTTGGATGGGAGAAGAGCAGAGGCAATAACAATTAAGATTGAAGCCTTCGGTTTGTTTTTGTCTGAGACCGGATGTTTGCAGCTTAACTGGAGGCAGAGGAGAGGAATTTTTACATACACACACCAGGGCCAGATAAAAATGGTTATTACAGCTAGCGAGGCTGTGTGATTGTGGGATGTAGTTTAGTCTTATCGTCATGTTGTGTTTATAGTAGCCTTAGACGCTATTCCTGGATGATGATAGGCTATTCTTGCTCTTGTCTCTCTCTTTTTCTCATCCATCATCCCCAACATCTCTGTCTGCAAATCTCCATCCCCTTCCACATCTCTACAAATGGACGACAAATCAATGCACGCGGCACAGAGTAGAGCGAGGGCGCTACACTTTTAGATTTACAATACTAGTTTATCTGCCCACAATGTTGCAAAGCACAAGTTGCAGAAATCGCCGGTGTATAAATACGTCTGGTGGTGTCTTCTGTATATTCCAGCTCTTTGTGTGTTACGTGTTATTGCATGATACCGACTATATATGCCCTCGCTGTGTCCTTTTTTTGCTGCATTCTTCTGGCCAAGCCAAGGCCAGTGGTGTTTTTTCTTTTCTGCAAAATGGTATAATTTTGCTGCTATTTTTATTGCAGGGAACAGACTGCAGGGGCCAGTTATTCATGCTTCTAGACCAGGTCCAATTTATGCACAGGCTCTTTGTTTTACTGATTGCCTCAGTAATACATTTATTCTTTTGAATGGAGCAAAAACCTTCTACAGTTGCAGTGGATTGCATAAGCAACATTAAAGGGAAATGGTCACAGACTGAGAATTCTTCATTTTCTCATGCACTGTCCTATAAGATTCAAGACTCAAAAGATTATTAATAGTCAGTTAGTTGAATTGATAAGCATGTAGTGTTAATTCATTACCCATACGCTGTGATGCAGGTTCTCTGACCACGTTCTTCTTTGTGGAGTATTTTTGTTATGGCTCTCCTTTTGTAATTTAAAGGATCAGTACCAGTTTAGAAAACATTTTTTTTTATGAATTGTGGAATGAGAAGCATTTCCCAAACATTAAAACATCCCTTGAATTCCCAACTCCCACAAGATTTATTATTGCAGTCTCTCCCTTTTAGGCCATTTTAAGCCTTGTGAACAGTCAGTGCTGCTGGAAATATCCCAGGACATTGGGTGAAATAGGCTGAGAAAACATCAAGCAAGTATATGTAACATATAGTAGAATAGGCTTCAGACGAGTAAGTAACACACAAAGAGACAAGATGCATTGAGTTTCAAGTTGTTCTGATGCAATTGAAGTGCAATACAAACTCCCCAAAAACACCATCCAAGATTTGACCTTAAGACATCCGGTGGAAATATATGGTGTCCATCTTTTTCTTTTCTTGCTCTCTCATTTTGTCAGTCTCTCTCTCTGAACCTTCACTCCCTTTTTTTTGTAACATCATTCCTCCCTAGTTTTCCTCTCCCCCGCTCCATCTTTTCCTCCACCGCTTGGTCCTGATATTGCTCAAATCCTGATCTTGCTTCTAAAAGAAAATGCGATCATGCTGCGACAGGGTCTTTTAACTTCCCTGGAAAGGCTATTTGCATGCTAACCATTGGCATCCACACTCGCCAGCCTTCTGTAGGATTATGTACCTTGGGATCAGAGAAGGGAATTAACACAACAAGGTTAGAGATTATAGGGTTTTACGCCACCTCGGGGGCCGGTGTAGGACTGGGCATTACTTCATAAGATTAGCCTCAGGTTAAGAGTCACAATTGGCCTGCTAATCATTGACTTTTTTTTTTAGGAATTACATTTTAGGTTGAGTGGGAGAGGGTGGCTTCGCTGAGTTAGGTCAGTGTATTCAGGATAAAGCAAGCAAAAAAACTCAGACACACGTATGCTCACATGTCTGGTGACCTCAATCAGCAGTGTGTGTGTGTGTGTGTGTGTGTGTGTGTGTGTGTGCAGCTATGACATCATGGAGTCTGTGTTTCATGACATGCGTACAAACACATGTGCATGCACACAGACACTCTCGCACTTGCACACCCAGTTTCCCTTTTAATGAATGGTGGCTTTGTTTAACTGCTCGGTTGCAGGGATAAAGTTTTCCACTGCTGAGGTGATGTCCTCTACACGAGCCGATTGGTCAGTGAGAAGTGACTTACTCTCTTGGGAATGGTCTCGGTGTGCAGGAAGCAGACAGTGACATTTTGTCAGTGTGGTTTAAGTGACTTTCATTCCCAGAGTCGATTCCTGGCAAGACTCCCCGGGGGAATGAGTCCATTTCTCCTCACCACCCTCCAGCTCCTGGTCTGCCTGTTACGTGTGGTATAAACAGTAGGCCTTTATAATTAAGGATAAGCAGACCATTTCATAATATTTCAATGTCCATTTATCACTGACCATTATCCTCAGCTATGAATTTGAAGCCTTCATCCACATGGCTGGAGGTAAAACTCTGCGTGATGTGTATGAACTCATCATATATAAATCATTATTTGCCCTGAAACCAGCCAGTACTTCTATGCTGAAATAACGCTATTTGTTCCCAGGTATTCTGTGCATCTGTCAGTAAGTGGACATCTGGATTCAATACATTCAAACATCTTGGGGTCTGGGCCCCTCAGGGCAGTCGCCTGCTTGGTCTGATGGTTATCCGGCTTTGCTCATGCACTTTTCCCTGCTTTTCTTTTTTTTTTTTTTGTCATTTTATGACATCCAAGACATTTCAATGCAATGTGCCTATTCCTGTCTACTCTCATGGTTATACACGTGTTAGACAAAACAATACAAGAATAATAATAACTAATGCAATACAGTTCAAGCCTCCAAAACGACAATAGAGCTGAAAGAACACCTCTCTAAAGCACTTTCAACAAAAAACTAAACATAACCTTCACGACTGTAGGATTTCTTGTAGCAACCAAAAGTGTATACATTAATGTGCAATAAAACTGATGCTGCTCTCTTTCCTTCTTGTGTTTTCTCAGGTGTAAAAGTTAAAGATGTTGCCACATTGCTCCCTCCTGCTGTTGCTATGCGTGGCTCGGCTGCTCTCCACCTCCTCGGCCCTGCCCTTCGAGCAGAGAGGTTTCTGGGATTTCGCCATGGACAGCATGGATAGCGGCGGGATGATGACGATGATGAGGGATGAGGAAGAAGGCTCGGCCGTAGAGGAGATCCTCCCCCCCGACATACCCATGTGCCCCTTCGGCTGCCACTGTCAGCTCAGGGTCGTCCAGTGTTCTGACCTCGGTCAGTGATAGCGTGTGTGAGACACAGATGCATGTCTGTGATGCTTTGTCATCATTTCTAAGTGTGTGTGTGTCAATAGGTTCAGACAAGGGAAGTGAAGCAAATGAGTTGAATGACAGAGTGAGTGAGCACGACCCGAGCCTTGCATGACTTTCATAGTTCCAGAGAATATCTCATATATCTTTGGTGCATTATCTCAGAGAGGATTTTTTCCCTTGGGATAATGCAGGTGTAAGGCATGTCTTTGAGGGATTTTGTGTTCCAGACTTTGTGTGTGGATAGGCTACTGGGTTGGAGACGAGGAGAGAGATGCAGGAAAGGGGAAAAGACTGAGGCAAGAGAAGGAAGGAGGAAGAGAATATAAGAGAGTTGGAAAGGGATCAAGAGAGGAAGGTAAAGAGAAAGAGAAAAAAGGGACCCTTTGATCGGAGTATGAAAAGTTTATAATCTCCTCACTGCCTTTAAGGAGCTGTTTTGTGTTGTTTTGGGGACGTAGACAGGATGTTGAATGGAAACCCAAAACAGGATGGATGGAGGGGGTTTAACGATGGGAAAGGAATGATAGAGATAAAGGTCGCACGTTATGCGTCTATAAGGATGTGAGGGTTACAAACATTAAGCTTCGTCAAATCGTATTTACCTCAAAATATAATTTTCATGATGCTTTTACAGTCTGTCTGCGACTTAATTTTAGTCATGTTTCCATATAAGAAAATGCTACAATTTCCTGCCTGCGGATATTATAAGTGCATGCTATTCTTCAACTGTCTATTCTTAAAGTACCAAATAAACTGCGTTCGGTCTTATTTACGGATATAAAGATTCCTCACATTACACTGGCTATATAGCTCTAATAAGCTGTCTGTGTTTAGACATAATGGTTTTGTCGAATCATCATTTTACAGGCTCTATATATTTACTGTCCCTGGTCTCTCTGCTGCGGGTAAATGTGGAAGCGTATAATTTCGGAGATGTCAAGTGCTTATTTAGAACAGATGTATTTCGGCGGTGGCGTCTGTCTCCTCTCAGCGTGCTTCCCAGCACGATGTCGGGTATTTGTGTTGGGGGACACTGGGGTTTAAGAGGGTGCTAGTTTTGTCAGTTTGTGGCAAAAGCCTTGAGATTTGTGGTAGATACTGGTGACGCGTTGTGGTTTGCTTTGGTTTGGTTTTGAGGGTTAAAGAGATTCAGTTAATCAGGGTGTGGGTGAATGTTTTTTTTCAGGTTTGTTTATCGTGTCTGTTATGCAGGCATATAAAGTTGAAGGTTTCTAGCTGGCAGGATGCATTTCGACAGCTGCAGGTGTTGTCTGGAAGGTAAATATTTCCTACCACATGAATCCACCTGGTAACAATGTGCACCTTTAGAGTTATGTTGCTCTCAAAGCAGCTGTAATAACTTTATTACTCTGGAGAAAAATCCTAGAGACTGAGTCTGGTTTATAATTTAAACAGTATACCTAGTATTAAAACTTGATGTTTCGCCTACAACTTTAATGAATGTATCTTTGCTCTCTCAAGGCAAAAATCTTGCTTTATTTCCTGGATACTATAAAGTTCCCAGGCCTCCTCATGCAGATCTCTCAGTGCTTCGTGGACGTGGTTTGTACAGAATGTCAAAGGGAGCTGGTGAGGGCTTGATCCTGTGTGGTGACATGAAGGGTGTGGCACAGTAAAGCCAAAGCCATATATCTAAACTTAACTCTAGATGGACAGCTCTAGGGTAGAGTCCTGTGGGACGCTTGTGGTTGGTGGCAAACTAGATCCCAGTGGGACAGCTGGCGTCCTCTCTCACCAGCGGGTCTGGTTGCATCATGGTCCCCGTCCAGATGAGGTCGGGCCTGGTCGGGATTCGCTTACCGTGGTCTGTCTGCGCCACTGGCCACATCTGATACAACCATCCACGTGTCCCTGTGATGTGGTCTTGTTAATGATCACTGGTTGCTGTGTTTGTACGTGTGCTGAGTCATTTTTCCAGCTCGATCCCTGAATGGAATAACGCAGGTGTATTTCCTAATGCAGTCCGCTTTTTATAACCCATTCTTAGCCTTTACGAATTTATTGCTTGGTAAACAATATTCCCAAACAATCCGAACCATAACAACTCTGGATGTTTATGCTGGTCACTGACATTGTTAACTGCAAACGTCTTCATTAGGTCTTAGCAGGTGTTTCTGTCACAAAGAGGCCAAAAGTTAGACACTTGGCACGGCAGCTTCAGCTTCATTGACACACACAGCTTGTATTTCTCTGATTTTATGTGCCAGGGTTGTGCCCGTCTCCCGTTTATTGGATGTACGATTTTGCTGATGGTATTTAAGTCACATCCTATGTGAAGACTTCTGTCGAACAGTAACCAGACGGAAAACATCTGGTGTCGCCATCTGGCATGTCTTTGCAAGTGACACACCAGTAATGTTAGATATGTGCCGCTTTGACGTCTCCGTGTGACCTCCATGGTTGTGTCTATGTCCACCTCTCATTAAAATAATAGACGAGGAGGCCCAAAGTGCTCCTTTGAGATTGTGTAGGAGTGTGATTGGGTTCATGTTTAGGCCTGATGGAGGTTTTAAAACACACAGTGACTATTTATTTTCCAAGGTCTGTGTCTGACTAAGACATCCTAAGAGCTTGCCCATTCAAAACAAAATGGTTTTAGGGTGTTGGTTCACCCATGGAAGCATTTAATGGAGTATGATTTCCTTCTGTGTTTTTATTGGTCTCGTCTTCAGGTCTCACTGAGGTGCCAAAGAATATTCCTTCGGACACTAAGTTCCTGGACCTGCAGAACAACCGTATCAATGAGCTTAAAGAGAATGACTTCAAAGGCCTGACTAACTTATATGTAAGAAAACACACACACACACAACACACACACACACACACACACACACACACACACACACACACAGGCAAACAGAGTCTGGTCACATTAGACTCAGCTTGTATTGGCATACGCAGTGTGAAATATCATTATGACGCTGCGTTTCCTCAAGGATTTAAAAGGTTCATTTCCTTTCTTTTTCACCCTCCACTACCCTTCGCTCTGAGAGCTTTAATTGTATGAAGTTTGAGCCTGAAGCCAAATGGGAGTATTCAAGCTCACATCCTTGCCTCTCTTAGCAGAAAGTCTTTGCTCACTCCTGACCCAAATTCAAGAGCGCTGACCAAGAACAATATTAAGTCTGGCAGGACACTATACAATAACATCTCTATTAAGGTCTGTTTACCTCAGCCTACATCTGTCTCACTCTTTCAGACAGCACAGGTGGAGAGACAGTCTGCTGGACGATGGACTGTTGCTGGATCTGTTTTATTTTACTCAAACACATTCAGTAGAGACAGACGATGCAAACACAAGCCCTTTATTATTTTATCTTTCTTACTTTTCGTTTTTTCTGATGATGTCTGGGTACTAAAGTGGGTGTTTAATTTAGTTTTTCCATGGTTACTGTTTTTTTTTAGGGTCTGTCTCTGAGGAATAACCATATTTCCAAAGTCCACCCCAGAACATTCGTGCCTCTGAAACGCATGCAGAAGCTCTACTTCTCCAAGAATCTGCTGACCACCGTCCCCAAGAACTTGCCCGCCTCTCTGGTTGAGATGAGGATCCACGAGAACCGCATCAAGAAGGTGGCAGCTGGAGCCTTCGCAGGACTGGGCAACATGAACTGCATAGGTCAGAAATGCTCATGACCTCAACACATCTAGGCAATACCCTGTGGTGCTCACCACTGCCTTTGCCACTGTATAAAAAAGATTAAAGAGACTGTATTTTATATCATGCCAAAAATATTCCCTTCATCTTGCAGAAATGGGAGCAAACCCCATCCACAACAGCGGTTTTGAGCCTGGAGCCTTCAAGGGACTGAAACTGAATTATCTGCGTATATCAGAGTCCAAACTGACTGGTGTGCCAAAAGGTAACAATTTATCGGTGTGGCTAAAATGCTAACATATGTACAATGGATTCATCTTTAAAGGAATAGTCCACCAATTTAGGAAATATGCTTATTTGCTTATTGATACCATTCTTTTCTTTCTACGATAACGATGATAGATTTATTTTCGATGAAGTTATTTAATAATCCTTTTTCCTCGACCAAACAAAACACTAACAGCCATATGTCTTTGGCTCTGCCGTAGCCTACTCAGTGGCTACTGTTGCAGCCGTAAAATGGTTGATAAATTGTTTTGAGCGTCACACCACCTAAGAAATGACTTGCTTCACCTTCAGAATTTGATCAATTTGGTCCAATAACATTTGGAAAGTCCAACAGCCACATGATTGATTTATTATATCCTTCTTCAAACTAGCATAGGGCTAAACCGGAAGTTAGTTGGCTTCGCTGGTGGAAGTCTCTAATGCGTATACTCATAAGTAGCAACAAGAAGTGTGGTATATACTGTACATATGTAATCAACCCTCAACGACCTGACCCGTTCTGATGAAAAATTATTTTATATCATAAACCATGGTTAACTTTCTTTAGGGTTCTATCCTAAGGCAAATACTGTTAAAACTATACATTTAGCATTATTATTATTATTATTATTATTATTAATAATATTAAAATTATAAATATTGCGATAAAACATAACTCAATATAAAAATATATATATTTTAATACCATGTTTGCCCAACAACTTCTACTGACTTCAGGAAGTCAGTGCCCCTGGACAAGAAATAGTCCGCCTATAACCCACCGTAAACCACAAATAGTGTTTCTACACTTCGATTTTTGAATGTATTAAACAAACAAGATATAAAGTTTTAATTACAGACTTTTAGAGGTTCTGGTAGGCACTTGTTTTTTAACCTTTGGACAGAGCCATGCTAGCTATTTCCACCCTTTTTTTCAGTCCTAATGCTAAGCTAGGCTAATTGGCTGCTAGTTGTGGCTTCATGTTTACCTGACAGACATAAGAGAGGTATCAATATTCTCATCCAACTCTAATAAAGCTACTAAGCGCACAAAAAAGATCAAATCTTACCCTAAAGCCTTACAGGTACGGAATCTTTCTTTCAGATCTCCCAGAGAGTCTCCATGAGCTTCATCTGGATCACAACCAGATCCAGTCTGTAGAACTGGAGGACCTGAGCCGCTACAAAAACCTGTACAGGTATCTTTCACACTTACGACATTATCACCACCTCATTTCTAACCATAACTGATTTCTTGCACCTTGAGGGTTTTCATTTCATATATGTGAAGAATTATCTTGTGGTTTAAAAAAAACAAAAAAACATTCCCAGTCAGCAGTGCCCCTCAGGGGAAATTGTATGAACTACATTGACATGCTATTAAAAAGTAGCGGGATAACTGCCAGTTTATGCTTGTGTGTGCTTTCCTACTTAATAGCAGTATTCTCTTAATAGGCCTTTTTCACAGCCGACATAGCACAGGTGTTCCTATCTATACTGTTGCTCTATTACACTCCAGTTTTCTTTAACCTCCCTTCTACACACTTCTAATCTCACATATGGTCACAGGAGTATTGCCAGCCTGCTGTGGCTCTAATTCTCACCTGGCTTAATATCCCTTTCTTGCAATGATACGTAACAGGGAAATGCACTTACTCCAGCTCAAATTAGAAAAACAGTTCATCTTAATGTACCGTGCAGTGGCCTGTTTTCTGCCTATTTCACGTTTTTCCCCTCGTCTCACTTTTTCCAGGCTGGGCCTTGGCTATAACCATATCCGTAACATCGAGAACGGCAGTCTGGCCTTCCTCCCTAGGCTGAGAGAGCTGCATCTGGACAACAACCGCCTCAGCCGTGTTCCCAAAGGCCTCCCAGATATGAAATACCTACAGGTGAGTCGACCATGCACACATTTCGTTCAGATAAAGTGTTTCACATGATGCTCTACTCACCGTCGACCTTGCCGCTCTTGCTTTCTAGGTGGTGTACCTGCATTCCAACAGCATCGACCAGGTGAACGTGGATGACTTCTGCCCTCGAGGATTTGGGATGAAGAGGACTTTCTATAATGGCATCAGCTTGTTTGCTAACCCTGTCAACTACTGGGAGGTGCAGCCTGCAACGTTCCGCTGTGTCAGCGACCGGCTGGCCATTCAGTTTGGCAACTACAAAAAGTAAAGAGAGGGGAATACAGAGAGATGGAGAAAGTGAGGGGAAGGTGATGGCAGAGGAGCAGATAATTTAAATAATGAAAAAAACTTGAGAGATGGAGGAAAGGGAGTTCATATTTGAGATTATTATCTTTATTATTATAATTTTTTTGGAGAGAGGATGAGCGATGGAGAGGATGGGCAACAAACTGATGAAATAGAGGTGAAAAAAAAACAATCACATAACTTGAAGGGAGTGGAAAGCAAAGCGCTTGCAGTATTTCACCTGAGTTTTCGCATTTTTAGATTTTAAGGTTTTGAAAGTTTTGCCATTTGAAATTGATGAAACGGAGGAGAATGTCTGAGAAGAACGTTTTTCCCCGGCTTAAATCGATGAAAAATTAAAACTTGTGAAGCATTTCATTCCATATTTTTTTACACAATAGTCCTTATTGTGATGGAAGTCTTTTTTTTTTTTTAATTAAAAATGTTGGTTAAGATTACAAGTAAAAAAAATTGAAAAGCAATGCATTATAGATGTTTTATATATACACATAAAAAGGTGCTCTCTATGACTTTCTGTGTTTGCTGATTTGGGAGATAAATTAAGTTGTCCCTGTTTCACTGGTCTGAAGCCATTTGGCCCTCAACTCTGTGATGCAATTATAGGTATTAATAAGCAACTAGTCACCGATTTGTGGCCATTTCCCACCATTTACAGACAAAAAAGCAACTGCAAAACATGTAGGAACCATTATTCATGTTTACATGCTCAAAAACATTTTTGTATATACCATAGAAGTTGACTGATTAAAAGGACAATAAGTACATTTTAAAATTCCCCTCATCAGTGCTAAACATCTTTTCTTATTGATCTGACGCAACTGAACCACCAACCTGCCTGTTTAGGGCGTCTATTCTGTGCCTTTACTAAATATTATGCTGTCTATATGATACTTTAATACAGTATTCCTTGAGGGGACACTAGAGGTAGTGGGGCTTGCCCCAGATACTGTAGAGAAAACACACGGCTGCTTTGCTTTGAGACAATGAAGGCAGTGTGTTCACATAGTGCTACAAACAATAGTTGTGTCGATGCATTGTTTTGCACAGTTTTTCTATTATGCTTTATCTGCTTCAGGGTTATCGAAGGGTTAGCCTGTTTACATTGGTAGACCTATGTGGAACTACTTTAGCCGTTACTATTCTGTCCTGTCTCTGTTCTGTAATCTGACAAGCTACTGCTGCATGTGAATAAAGACATTTGTAACCTGCTGCATGAAGCCAGACAACAACTGATGCCCCTGGGTTGGATACTGTGTGAGAAATAAAGAAGAAATATCAAAAGTGGAAAACATTTGATGAATGAATCCGAAAGCCTAAGCAGAGGCATATTGAGTCGACACTTGACATGTACAACACGGTCACATTACATGCATTATATGGCAACAACTGATTCTTTGGACATTCGTGGGGTTCAATCTTAAAATGTACGAGAGAGAGTTCATGATATTCTAATGCTGTGGACTGAATTAAATTCAAATTTCCTATTCGCTTGAAGTCATGAATTTGTCTTTAATTTGAATCCACACGTACATTTCGATACAAACATTTCATCTGGTATCTTTTAAGGGAAATAAAGTCAAAATAGTCGTATTGTCATTCAAGGTCAATATGACATCAGCGCACACATACTTGCCTTCAACCAAGTGTTAAATTAGAGTTTTTGTGTGTGTCAGAATTGCTGATTCTACCACAATTCCTTTCCTTTCCAAATCCTCCGGTATTGTGAGATTCAATTCCACAATCTCATGCTCTTTCCCAGAGGTGCTTTCACACTAGATTATATTCAGCACTGATAAACAAAGAAGAGTTGGGTGAAGATACCATGATACCATTAGTCACACTGCACATTTATTATCATCATTGTGATGGAAGTTATGATTCAGCCGATGCTCCATGTCATGCACTCCACAATGAACTCCATCATTTGACTTTTTTTTTTTTTTTGCAGCTTTGGTGATATTTGGAAGTCGAATCCTGCTTAGATCTTTCTATATGTGTACAGTATATAGGCCCACAGCATATCTTTGTCTGTGTAGAATATGGTGTAGCCTGCTAACCAACTGCTGCTGAATAATAATCAGCGTATGATATATGATCAAATATTCATACATACTCATAGAGATTTTCATTTTTCATTTTCAAATGTGCCGCTCGGCGCGTCACCGCGGAGCACCGCAGCCCATCTGATCGAGTGATACGTCGATCCCGCCGTGTTCCGCTGAGGCAGAGCGCGCTTGCCTGTGTTGACACTGGACGGATATGCGGCGATGCTCTTGCGTGTGAACGCGTTTGCAGCGCTCACTAAGCAGCAACCGCGGAGAGATTTCGCCTCGGATGAGAGATTAGGTGGAGGAGGAAGTGCGACCGGCGTCACAGAAAAAACGCTATCTTTTAGTCCGCCTCGTCTGCTCGGTGGCAGCGGCCCGTCGATTGTCAGAGGAAGCCGGGGGCTGGATTTGAAATGTCGCAGGGATGTGCTGGTGAGTCGGCTGGTGCTGCAGAGCTTGTGTGCAGTTTATAATAAATAAAAAAAAATAAATAAATTTAGGAAGCAGCCTTTGTGACAGACAGGAGACATCTTGCAGCCAGGGATCCTGTCGAATATATGTTATTGACATATATAGTCACGTAAATGCTGTGCATGAGAGCCTGGGTAGGCCTGACGGTAGAATGCTGATAGGCTAATCACCTGGTTTGAAGGCTATCTGTACTGATAACCATGGCGCTGATTTTGCTCTGCTGTGATCTATTTTTAAACAGCAATGGATTCTCTTTTCCTGTCTCAGGAAATCCAACATCAGCTGCAGCGATGAAGCCACAGGGCTTGCTATAGCATGTAATTGTTTGGACAAATGTGATGTTGGATTAATTTGATCTGCAGCCATCAGCGTCTCTTCCATATAAGCCCCATGGAAATGTCACTGCTGAAAGTAAGCCATTCTAAATAAAGAAGCAAACATGACATTTGTTTGTAGCTGCTTGTCATTCTGCAGCTTATTTTAGCCTACACAGCAGCACTGAGGCAAATCTGCTCCTGCATTGTTACTCTCTTTTTTTTTTTTTTCTCTTACAGAAAGCTTGATGATGAAAGGAGGAAGAGGTGGAGAGAGGTGGAGTGAGCCCTTCCTGGCCCAGGACAGGTTTTAATTTGACCCTTGCAAAAGCAGGTACCCTACATCTATTGATGTTACAAAATAATAATAACAAACAATGCATGTGAATAACACTATTTTTCTTCTTCCTTCTCAGTGACGTCTGTGGTCAGGAGGTGATGGCAGTGCTGACTGTGCTTCACCACCACTACTACCCATTCCTACAGATGGACACTCCCCTCCTGCACGCCTGAGCCTGCACTCAGTGCTGCCTCCTTCCCCTCCTCTCCTTCTGCCTCCCCTTGCTCATTTCCCATCTCACCCTCTGCCTTCCTCATCCAGCTGCCACTTGCTTCCCCCTCCCCATCTCTCCTCCCATCCCTCCATCCATTTTCCTCCCGTTTAAAATTTCACCCTACCTCTACAATCTTACTTTATTATGGCGTGCTACGGACGCTCTCTGGACTCCCCGTGCACACTAGCCTTGCTGGTAGGCTTCCAGTTTGCCTTTGTTCTCTATTTCTCTCTTGGGGGCTTCAGAGGCTTGGTGTCTGTCCTGGTGCACACCACAGAGCCGGAGTTTGATTACTCTCGACCTCACGACGTCTATACCAACCTCAGTCATCTGGGAGTACCGCCTCCGCCGCCTCGCAACTCCGGCACTGGACTCCCCGCCACAGGCCCCCCGCTGAGAGACTGCCAGATCCCTTCCCCACTGCTGGGTAAGAGAGTGCGAGGGGTTAAATGTGTGCTTTAATATGTAGCACATGCATATACAGAAGCAATGCACAGTGAAAGAGTGTGACAATATAAGCAGACAATCAATATCACCTTTAAAGTAATGCCTCACCCACAAAATGTATCAATGATCAATATATCAATTACCCACCCTTTGTTACCTTGAATTCTACTTTGTTTTTCTCGCATGCCTCCAAGGTGAGCGAAGAATCAAAAATCAGAGAAAAGTCTTGATGAATTGAAGTAAATGGGGGCCTCGTTTAACAACAGCAAAACATCTGTTTTCAAACTCTCACACAACCTCGATCAGAATCGTAATCTGAATATTATTTATCCGGTCCTATGCTCAGTACTTCCCAAACACATGCATTCAGTTTTTTAATTCTTTGTTCGCCGTGGTGGCATGCGAGGGGAACAAAGTTTTCTTTAAGAATTCAAGGTAACACGGGACGAGTAGTTGATATACAAATGGTCATTTTGGGGGTGATGTATTCCTTTAACACTTCTTTCCTTTCCTTTCCTCCAGTTGGCCCCGTGTCTGTCCATCTTTCCTCTCCTCTGTCTCTGGAGGAGATCAAACAGAGGAACCCGTTAGTGTTGCCAGGCGGACGCTACCGGCCACCAGACTGTGAGCCCCGCCACCACACGGCGATAGTGGTACCGTACCGGAACCGGCAGATCCATCTCCGTGCCCTCCTCTACCACCTCCACCCCTTCCTGCAAAGACAGCAGATCCACTACAGCATCTATATTGTTCAGCAGGTCAGGTTGCGTGCCTGTGTGTGTGTGCGTGCCTGTGTGTGTGTGCGTGCCTGTGTGTGTGTGCGTGCCTGTGCGTGTGTGCGTGCTGGTTTCAAATTTTGTATTTCATTAGATGTAAACGAGACAATAAGTTTTGTTTAAAAGTGTAATTTGGATTATCTGGATATTTAAAATAATATTTGTCAACGTTTGTCATAATGTCATAATCATCAGTCATAATGTCTGTAGCTGAACTGTAACCATAGCAACACAGTGTAAGATTATTTACTCACGCATTGTGCTCTCTCATGCTGTATTTGTTTTAGACTACATTCATGTGTAGCTGTGTGTTACCCTCTGTCTGTTTCTGACTCCAGTGGGGGAACAGTACTTTTAACAGAGCCAAGCTGCTGAATGTTGGGGTGCGGGAGGCCCTCAGAGATGAAGACTGGAGCTGCATCTTCCTGCACGATGTTGACCTGCTGCCCGAGAACGACCACAACACCTACACCTGCCACAAACAGTTCCCCACACACCTGTCTGTGGCCATGGACAAGTTCAGATACAGGTAGCAGCACAGTGTGTGCGTGCGTGTGCGTATGCGTTGTGGACTTCTATACAAATGTATTGTGCTGAGACATTATTTTCAAGATTGTCCATTGGTGATGTGACCCTCCCAGGCTGCCGTACACACAGTATTTTGGTGGGGTGTCTGCAGTGACCCCAGACCAGTACATGAAGATGAACGGCTTCCCTAACCAGTACTGGGGCTGGGGCGGAGAGGATGATGACATTGCCGCCAGGTGAGTAGGGTGAATGGGGCGGAGGTCCACATCCTGCATGATGACAACTGTAAACTGTGCATGTTGACATGTGACATGTGCATGGGTCTTCAGCATCAGAATTACATGCACAGCCATTTCAGCTCCTCCGCTTCTTGTAGTTTTTTTTTTTTTTTTGCTTTACTCATTCTGTTTTTTTCACATGTTTACAGTTTCTGTACCACATGTTTTCGTTTTCCTTGAATTGTGTTTTATGTGTCCTAACATCATCTTTCATCTTCACGTCCCCTCCCACTGCTGTGGCTTTGCTGTGTGTCTCTTGGAGTGGGCTCAGTGAGTATGTTCGCATGGACTAGCTCACAGATTTGGGCTGGGCTGCATACTTTAAGAGTTTTCAGGCAGTTTTCATCTCATTTTCTATGATGCGGTCCCCTCTCTCCACTCTCTGGCTATTCTATCATTTGCTAATATGTTATGTGAGAGACACTGAAAATGAAAATATGAAAGCTTGCTAATTATTACATGAAGCGAAACTGAAAGAACATCTCTCCCCTACTTTTTGTAACCCTTTGCCTTTTGTGCATGATGTTTGCAACTTAAAATATATCATGTACTGGACATTCACAACATTAGTTACACCATGTTTTGATTGACTTAGATAACACAAGCACCAGAGATGGAAAAAGGGAACCACAGTGTTTTTCCACCGCCTATTGGCCATAAACGTATGTTATTCTCATATGTCACCCACAATTCTAAGTTTATTTTTTCTTTATTTTTCTGCTTTTAAATGTATCCTTTAGAGGCTAGATGTACAGAGCTAGAGTTATAGAACATAGCATTAATAGTAAAGTGCCAGTCTTTGTTGATCTAATACTATCCTGACTTTGAGATTTAGTTTTCCAGTTTTATGCCTGTGAATGAGAATCTGCTGTTCCTGTTAACTTTAGTTGCGTACTACTTTTACAGAGTCCGTCTGTCTGGCATGAAGATAATGCGCCCTCCAGTGGCCATTGGTCATTACAAGATGATCAAGCACAAAGGAGACAGGGGCAATGAACAAAACCCACGCAGGTACAGATGGACACACTCGCAGACACACAAAAACGATGTCATTTTGTGGGATAGAACATAGATAGAATAGATAGAAACAGAAGATAGATATAGAACAATAATTGACTTTGTACCATTGATTTTTGCCCTGGCTTCATTTACGTTCCCTGGGACAGGCACGATAATTAAATTGTCTTCCCTTTCTTGTCCCAACCTTTCCAAGTTTTTACAATTATGGTCGTTATTGTATTTTTTTGTTGACATACTGTTTTGTGTGGGTTTGGCATGAAATTCTGCTCGCCCTGGTGTGCCAACAATTTCTATTGCCCCAGGCAGCATGCTCACTTGTTTTCAGATTTGAAGGAGATTGTTAGCTTAACTTAGCATTGAGACTTAAAACAGATGGAAACAGCTAGCCTACTCTGTCCAAAGGCAACAAAACGTGCCTACCAGCATTTCTAGAGCTCACTAATACATTGTATAAGACACATTATATCTCTTTTTTTTAATCCGTACAAAAACAGAATTTATTTTGAAACCTTTAGCCAGAGCCAGCCTAGCTGTTTCCCCCTGCATCCAGTCTTTATGCTAAGCTAAGGTAACTATTTCCTGGATGTAGCTTCATATTTAGCCCACAGACAGAGTGCCATTGATCTTTTCATCTAATTCTATGCAAGAAAGTAATCAACATTTCCCATAATGTCAAACTATTCCTTAAATGTTGCCCCTAAAACACACACACACACACACACACACACACGTGCACACAAACCTGTGATATTATGTTCATCTTTCTAGATTTGATCTTCTGAAAAGGACCAGACTCAACTGGCGCTCTGACGGCCTAAACTCTCTGACCTACGAGCTCCTTTCCAGAGAGCTGGAGCCTCTCTACACCAACCTCACCGTTGACATTGGAGAAGACCCCCGTCTGCCCCAGGGGAAAGCACCCATCCCCGTGAAAACAACAACTTCTGTCCACCAACGTAGCAATAGCAAGACCGGGGGCACAGCCAAACAGGAGAAGAAGCAAGAGACCAAAGGGGCAAACATGACCGTGGCCAAGCCGGCTGGTGAAAAGACAGAACCTGCCCTCTCAAAGGCAGCCAATCAAACTACACAGGGGAAGACGGGTGTGGTGAAATAGGATGAGCTGTCTGAAAAAAGGACTGCATCACATCTGTAGCATAAAGTGGCTTCCCCCTTCAGTTTGATCTCAAAAACAAAATGGAGGAAAGTAGTGTAGATCTGTTCTTTTGTGGGACATAGAGTACACCAGCTTTCTGTACTCAGTGCAGGTTAGGGATAGTTATGCAGTGGGTCAAATGAAGAAGCCCTTTTTTGTCTACAGGGGTGCCTTTAGGAACACGACCGAGTCACCTCTTGAGTCATCATCCACTGAATGTGACTCTGGCTGTAGTGACTGACACAAGTCTGTGGCTCATGACTTATTTGGGTCCAGGAGACGAATGGTGAAAGCCTCAGTCGTATCCACGTAGAGGTCCAAAACAAACTAAAATGAAAATGAGGCAGCAACTATATCAATCTCTGCTCTTTTCCAGACTTCGCAAGTCGTAAGCAACCTTTCTGCTGCCAGCAGACCTGCAGCTTCATCCAGTTTGCTCCTAAAAAACTGCTGCTGTCAGTCCACCCCACTTCACGTGGGTTTGTGTTTCTGTGCCTTCTCTCTTTTATGCGCATTTTATAGACTGGTATAGTTGCTTTTAGACGCTGACCTGGGGTTAATTTTACCTCTCCTGCCTTGCAGGCTATTGTTAGAAAGCAGGAAGGCTAAAGCTGATCCCAGATCAGGACACATGAGTTGTTCCAGGACTGCCGTTTTATATTTGTGTGCATTGATCAAGCGCTGACCAACTCCATAGTTATCAGACAATTCTAGAGTTTATATTTCTATAGAGAGACTTCTTTATTTGTTTACTGATTTGTTTTACTCGTCCTTCCTTACAGTCTGGTGCCTCTCTCTCTCTCTGACATTTAGCTCCTAGACAATCAAATCATATGGGAAGATAACTCTGTATCCAACCACATAACAGAGTGAGGAAATATTATCATGACTATCTTCACACCTGTCAGATAAACATAGACTTGGCATGATAGTTGTTGTCTAGTTTGACTATACTCTTGATACATGGATAGACCTGTGCTTCTGATATTACCTGTGATTTTTATTATTTTTCTTTTAGATTAGTCAGGTATAGAAAAAAAGCAAACTTGCAGACAATATTGTAGGCACGTGACTACATGTTTGCCAGTTTCAGATTGTATTTTAATAATAAAAAAAGGTCATAGTTACAATAAAGCACTGTGTATAGATCTAGGTCAGCTTTTTACCGTAAGGCCTGATGTCTTCACAGAGGGTCTCAGCATATTATGAAAGACCCTGGTGCATCTAAAAGCTATAAATGAGTGTCTGCCTGTCTGTCTTCATTCGCTAGAGTGAAGCTTTTGTATCTTGAAGGAAAGGAGACAAGGAAGAGAGAAACATGTATTAGATAGAAAATTCAATAATTTTATTCTGAGGGCTGACAAATTAGGACATGCATGTAGGTAATCTATGTTGACAGATCAATTATCATTACTTTACATCTCAGAGACATTCAGTTTTTTCCCCCCATATCATCCATGTGGAATGTATTATTTTGAGTTGACCTTCTGTTAAGGGAGAGTTTATCAGGTGAACTTAGTTTGTGGACGTGGACTTGAATCTGATCACTCGTAGGACATTTCTTGCTGCTATTGGACGAGGTTATCTGTATGATTAATCAGCTTGAAAAAATGACATATTGTTATAGTAAAGTTCTGTTGTAAAGTTGTGTTTTATCATACTAACAAGCAATGTATTACTTCTGCTAATTTGAATGTATTTTATTTATTTTTTATTTATCAAGTCACTGATAGAGCTCAATGCACAAACTTCTAAAGTGCATATTTGTCTTCGGGGGTTGAAACACTCTTCTCCATTGTAGAGCAGATTATTTATCCCTTTATACTATGTCTCCACGTTTCTTATGTTAACATTGTGCCTCATGAAATAAGCCCATATTACTGAAGGACTGAAGGCATACTGCTGGGTTATATGTGATCGCCCTCAAGTGGCACAATGTGGCATAGCGCCTGCCAAGAGGAACCAAGGACTGAATGAAACTGCAGTGTTGTGACATGAATGTTAATCATTAATGTTTGCCATTCAGAGGTTTCAGCCAATCAAATCTTTGCATTGCTCTGCGTGGAGGGTTTCTCGCTTGCGTAGTATCACATGATTGATCCTGCCAGTTTAACGGTGTAGAGCAACCCTCTGAATCTTACTGGTTTACACAACCAAAAACTACATGGTGAGTGTTTATGAATGGATATAGTTTTATAGAAGGAATCTGTTCATCTAAGATAAAATAGAAAAACAAACAAAGAGTGCTGTACAAACTGATTGTCTTGACAGAGTACATTGAGAGATAATAAGGCCCAACTTCTTAGCTTTATTTACATAATAGTTTTAGTTGCATATCAATAGATAATATATCCTCCATATATCATATTGCCTGGGACAATGCCTGTATAACGTGAAGCAGTGACACACTGAAAGCTTTTAAGGACGTTATGTAATCTAAGCAGATTAATCAGCATACTGTGTGCTTACCTGGAGATTGTTCTATATTTAATAAATAGGCTAGTTTTTATAACGGATGTTTTCGCATAAGTGTTGGAAATATATACTGTGTAGTTGAATGCAAATTCAGTAAACAGGATTGGGACTTCATGGCAACATTTGTTTATTTAAAGAGTTCATTTGATCATGAGTTCATTCTGTCATCAGACACACACGTTGGATAAGTGTAAATGTGATTACGGAGAACCACCTGACTAGGATGGGATGTTTATGTATTCATGTCAAATGAGACGTAATTAATACATTCCATCACTTATTATTGAGGAGCATGATATTTGCATTATGCGATGATACTTGTCGTCATCTTAAGTTGCCTTATTTATTGACCTTGTCTTGAAGATGAAAGATTGTGTGTGTATGTGTGTGTGTGTGTGTGCGCGTGCTTGTGAAAAGAGCAAAGTCATAAAAAAGGCAACAGAAGCAGTGAACTATGATGGACAGTGTTGTGACAGAAAGCAAATATGTATACCAATAAAAACACAAAAAATATGTTTCTACCCATATTCTTTTATTCAACTCATTCATGCAATTAAATGTGGGACTACACACACTTACAAACAGACTATACCATAAATGCACATAAATATTTACAGTGATGCACTTGTACCCTCACCACACTCAATGCCTTGCTCTTAATGAATACAGCTTTGAACATTTTGATTAATGCCTCTACAGCTTTAACATAGCAGAGATCCTATGTGAATGGTAGATAATCAGTCATATACATCGTCAACACGTGCTCTGGAGCAAAGTCAAACTGCACTAACCTGTTACATCACCCTGTATATTGCAGGTTGTGGTGCTCTCTGTGGGCAAGAGCAGGATTAAAAAAAAAGTTGCATATGAGATCAGAACTATAAATAGATAGTAACCCCGCAGCTCTGTACGTTCGATCTGTTTCATAATCTAAAACGCTGTATGAGTCATCAAGACGGCAAAACACAAAACTGGGTGCACATAAAGAGCACCTTACAACCAATCCCAATACAACGCCAACACAGACTGCAGCCTCAAATACTATTATAGTGTTGAAAAAATCCTGGTAGTATCAACAAAACGAGTGTCACAAGCTTCAGAAATGTAACAGACTGCTGGTCTATTGTCGGTTAGTTGGTAATACTAACAGGTTTTCCTGTTATTTTGTCCACCTGTGATGGAGCTGGAAAGCATCGCCTTTTACACAAATACAGGAAGTTCGTGCTTGTCTTGTTGTGCTTTTATTTTGGGAACTCCTACTAATCTCTCTTTGAAGTCTACTTCGAGGGGCGTGTCTTCTGGAGCTCACACCTGCAAATGCAGCCAGGACTGATGTCAATTACCTTGTTAGGCTGAACCAAGTAGTCAAGGAAGAGAGAGGGGAGTGGGCAGAGGGTTTACTTGTTAGGTACCTTTTCAGTTTATCACGCATTTTATTTCATCTGTATTAGGCAATATTCATTTGCATATTGTTTGTATATGGATATATTAAGTTAAATTAGGTTAAGTAATTATAGTTCTTAAATGTATTGTGGGAATGTTTATGTGCCCTTCACTGTGTAATGGTGCTGGTTGTTGTCCATCAGCCTGCTACATTTTGGTGAGAGTGTGGAACTTTTTGTAACTTGTGTACGATCACTAGTAAAAATCATAACTCCCTGAGTAAAGTCCCTGCTTGACTAATGCTGCTCATTTTGCCATCATGCTTTACACCCCAATCCAGCCAGCAAGGGTTCACCACCATCAACACATTACACCAACCCTGCATGATGCAATGTCTGTTTAACTTTAGCTGAACAGCAACCACAGTAGCCACAGGTGACAATGATTGGTAAATAGCAAAGGCTAAAACGGAAGGGAAAAGTCAAAGAAACTCGGAAATATCAGTTACACAGCAATATCTCAAGTTAGCTAACATTAGCCACCATAAGCTACTGGTTATACTAGTTCAAGTAAGGTTATATAAACAAAACACACTTGAGTGTATTTTATTATTAATCAACTCAACATTTTATTTGTAAGAGGCACATTGTGTTATTTGTTTTTAAAAGTTAAATAGCTTATTGAATCTGTTCTCTAGCTAAATCATTTTACCACATTTCTGGTGCTTGGTATGACATGTGGACCTGAATCACAGTTACTAAATGTTCTTAAACTGCATGTAATAAAAGAGAGGTTTAAAAGGAAGGTAATAGTAGGATACTGTCTACACAAACCACCCATTGTGGATAGATGTGTCTCCAGTATGTAATGTCGGACCTAATGTTATGAGACATCATGGCGTAACATCTTCCTTAAAAGTCGTCACACCTGGACGTTTTTCTGCGGGATGTTCTGTGATGCAGTCACTCAGTGATGGCAGTAGTGACAGTCTAGTTTGCACTTTCCCTCCAGTAGACTGACACACTGGCCTTCTGAAGTGACTGTGGCAGGCAGACGCAGAGGGCTGAGACAGCCTTTAGTCACCTCCTGTTACTGTATGGCCTAGGAGACACAGCTGACCCCTCACACGCACACACATGCAAACAGAATGCTATGGTCCCACAAACCATCAGACATGGATGCTCATAAAAGTGTGGCACATTAGCTCCACAGAACTTGTCACGCAGATAGTGAGAAAGATGAGAAAAAAATACAAAGAAATCTAAATAATACTGGTGTTATTTTCATTTAGTCTAAATAATTCCTTTATAACTGGTATTTCGGTATATTTTTCTTCGGTTTTTCTTCTGTTTTTCCTAAGTTATTAGTGTAGCATTTTACTATACAATATCCACTTAAATGAAGGTTATTATTCCAAAGGCTTATTGTTGAGATGCATTGTTAACATCCACAAAAACTTACTCAAAAGTCTAGTTTGCATATATTTCTAATTAGAAAAAAATGTGTCCTGCTGAATTACAGGGCAACACATATGCCCAAAATACTAAAAACATGGTGTCAATGTCAATATTAGCTATGATAATACTTCAAATAATTATTGGAACAATCAGGTAATGGCTATATATATATATATATATATATATATATGTGTCATAGTCATCCAGTATGTTGTGATTATAACAAATGTATACGTTTAAGTAATTGTAGAAGAGCTAAAACAAATAGCTTTATCAGTCACTCTTTTATTGTGAATCATTGCCACGCATCAATGTGAAAATCTACCATGATAGTAGGTCACAACATTTGGTTATATAACCACTCTTAATGTTCTGCTCTGAAAATCATCATCATATCGGATATGGAAATAAAAGATATGAGAGGATGTATCAAGATCCTGAGGCATCACACGCATTGGGGGCTAAATAATGAGAAGGAAACTGGATCAGCCATCAGGGTCGTCAGGGTTGGACCCTCATTCCCGTCTCATCACACGGCTGCTCAGCTGCTCCTGTCATCCATATTTGCAGCCTCAGTGGACAATTTCCTCAGCCGCGGGCCCTCTCAGTGCTCACAACAACACATAGATCAAGTGAATTAATTCTGCTTTTGTGGCAGTGTGCTGGAGATCTAGGTCATGCAGTCATGGCTCTGTTTTTTTTTTGTGGCCACCTAAAGTCATGTCACCATCCTCCTATCCTCCTGCACAATCTGACCTTGACATACCCAGGTGATTTTCCACAGAGGTGTGTGTATGTGTGTCTGTGTGTGTGTGTGTGTGTGTCTGTCTGTCTGTGAGCCTGCTCCTGTGTGCCAACATGGATGTGTCAGTATGTGTGTCTCTACATGTGTACGAGTTGTTTTATTTGTAGGTAGCATAGGTGAGATGAGATGTGCCATGAAAAAGAATGAGATGCTGTCTATACATAGGGCTTGCCTGCGGCTATGTGTGCATGAAACGGAGAAAGAGAAGATAGAGAGCACAGGAGTGGATGTGGGAGGGTGAGCAGAGTGTGAGAGGCAGAGGGAGGATGACAGAGAAGGGAGTAGGGTAGGAGGGAGAGGAGGAGGGAGGGTGCAGTGAGGGGACTGTGACGCAAGCTGATCGGCTCTGCTCGCTGCTGATTGGCCGATGTGGCTGCCAGTCAGAGGAGCTGGGAGTCAGGCACTGCTAGGAGAGCAGATTATGAAGCGGAGCTCAACCAGCGGCAGTCTCCTTTCATTGTCTCAATGGCTGCACACGCATTCCTCCTCTGCTCCCTCGCCTTGCTGTCTGCTCTCAGCCGGCCTGGGCTCTCCTTCTCTGAGGACGAGTTGCAGCCGGGACTCACTTATGATGAAGTGCCTGAAATCCTGGACAGAAGGTAAATCCATCCTCTCTACGGCTGTGAACAGAGGAGGAGTGTAGGGTAGGAGGGGGGTGGTGGTGGTGGGGGGGGAGGGGTATAGGGAGATGCATGCGGGGATGCTGGGATGTTGATGTGTTCTCTTAGGGTCTTCATTTCTCTCCTTCGCCTCCCTTCCTTTCTCCCCAATCTCACCTTGGGTGTAAATGGTAAAGGCAGGCAGCATTAGTGCATCAGAGAGAGCTGAGCTGCGAGACGCTTTGTTTGTCTCAGTCTTGGGGACTGCATCAGACGCTGCTCATCGATCACGGATGGGGCTGTTGTCTCTGTACAGTAGTGTTGGTCTGGCAGAAGGGAGCTAAATAAGGCTGGGGAAGTGGGCCTGCAGGAGAGAGAGGGAAGAGGGGGAGCAGCACGGAGGGAAGGTAAACAAGGATGGGACAGAGAGGAGAGGAGAGGATGCATCAGGGATGGTCTGTTGGGGTCTGTTTACTGATGCAGTCATTGAGAGAGAGAGAGAGGGGAGAGAGGAAGAGTGGAGAAAGGAATTCTAGCCGGCCATGTCTGCATAATGCACATGCAGTCCTGCAGGTCAAATCTGGATAAAATATTCAGAGCTCAAACCTGGGGGCAATCACAACAGTGTCACAGGGACAGGACAGAGTCGGCAGCCCGGGCCTTTGCTAGCACCAGTTCCTGCCTGCTTATAGAGACATCAAGGCAATAAAACTGTGCCAAAACCACGTAAGGCTCTTGAAACTATGCCATGCATCACGGCTAACACTATCATCTATAGCGCAAATGCTTCAAAGCCATGATATGCTGCAGTTTCTGACATAAGCTCTTTAATCACTGTTCATGACTTGCCTTGTTGTTGCACTTTCAGGACAGTAATACACTTCGGAGAACAAAAGATTATTACTGTCACGGTTTCGTTTATTGCACAAACAATCGTATCTTTACACGTTTGGAAGTGTAGGGCACAGATAACTTGGATTTAGAATTACAATATACAAAGTCTCAAGGGATCGCTCTGATTCCAGTTCAATCTGGTGTTTGTGAAACCCTGACAGATCCCTATCTTAACTTTTCACCGCAGTCTCTCCGCCAGGGAGCAGCTACATTAATTTCTCCAGGGGTTTCAAGCCTATTCCCCGAATCAAACTTTGTGCGTAACTCTGCAACGTAACAGTTGCAGTAACCGGTAACAACTCCGTTCTCAGATCTGACACGCTTCAAGATGCTGTTATATAAGAGCCTTTCATGGCTTTCATTACAGAGACCTTGTAGGGTGCATTACACTGGTTGGAAACACATACGGAAAGGTGCAGTGAGTTAGAAGCCTCTACTGCTAATAGACATGGGGCTGCAGGAAGACAATAAAGAGAAAATGTCAGAAAGCCCCGATTTTCTGTGGTAACTGACATGGTCGGTACTATGACAAATACGGAACTTGACTATGATTGATAGCCAAGAGCTTTAAAAAGTTATGAAAAATACTAGCCAGAGATGCCCCACTGTTGCGTTAGATCTGCCTTAAGCCATTCACCATCATCCAAATACTTTCGAGGAAAGTATGTTAGAAGTACATTTTAGAAATAGTGATGTCTTTCCAGAATACTTTTCCTTATTTAATACAAAATAATTGCCGTTCAAAAGGTCATAAATAATTTGACAAATGTTGTACACATTGTTATATAACTGTAATAATCTCTATGGTATTAATATTTATAAAATAATCCACGCACAATACATTTCTGATAAAAATGATAAAAATATGGGTACAGATTAGGGGTGCAAAAACTAAATTGTAATTTTGGAACTGACCTCTTCCCTTATTGGGACCGAGTCTATCAATAGCGCAGGCAAAAATAGAGAATGAGAGGAAAACTGAGATTTTGTAGCTGTAGATTATGGATGTTTGGTATTGGAAAAAAAAGAAAGGTTTATGCTGTTGAAAGCTTTTTTTATTGCTCTGAAGAGAGCGGACGGTAATAAAATGGATGTCACACAAAGCTGGTCAGACATGTTGCAATGAGTAGCATGAACGTGTGCGCTATTGATACAAAAAGGTTTTTTTATATACAAGTTACGCGTTTTAATAACAATAAAATCCAATGAAACCAGTGTTTAGTTGGTCCAGTACATTTCTACTGTCAATTACACAAGTCAATTAGATATGACCCAATTGCTAGAGCCTGCAACAACACACTCAAATGACATTATATCATTCACACTGTCTAATGAAAAATGGCCACTGACGCGTTTAGAAAGACTGAATGGGGTCAGCACAATTAGACCAGCACAGGATTTGTGCATCTTTCCATTTGAATTTATTCTCAAGATTCAAAATAATCTTGAAATTCTGGAGAAAAAAAACACTTGCAGGAGTGTAGTTCATAGTTGTAAACTATAGGTAACAAGTAAATTATAAGTCACATATTGCATTGCAAGACTCACTCTTGCATGTATATTTGTTCCTGTTTGTTGATCTGCCACGTAACTTAGTAACACACATGTATATATCTTGTGGAGTACTTTGTTTTGCATTTTTAAAAGGTTAATCCGTCACAGTGTATAGTCAACATGTGCTTAAATTGAACTTAAAACTGTTAAACACTGACAAACCGTGCTAAATATAGACACAGATTAGAGTCAAATATTGGTTTCCCAGTGGAAGATTAAAGGGTTTAAAGGCCACCAGCTAATTTGAACAATATTCACACATTATTTTGTGAGGAAAGATCAAGTCATAGGCGAACAATCATAGGTAGAAATATGTTTACAATTCCCTGTTTGAATGCAGTCATGATGTTAGACTGTCACCAGGCTTTTCATCTCAGAGCCGTAGGAAAATTACAACAAACTAACAACTAACCCTTGACCCGAGCTCAAACTTGTAGCTGCAATCAAAGCTACACTGAAAGGGCAGCGGAGCTGTGGGCGGCATTAAAGGAAACTCCTAAAGCTTAATCTGCACTAATAAAACTATTAATAGGCTTGAGCCTGCACAGTGTAGGATTAAGACATGTTTTCCTGCCGTGTCAAGGACACAATAGTTCACCCCAGTGAACAGAGTGTTTGACAGAGAGTAATGACAGAGTGTTTTTTAATGAATGAAATAAGAATATATTTGACATGTACCCCCAAAATAACTCAGAGTCTCTGAGATTAACATTACTTCTGAAAAGTAGTTCACCCAGTACATTGTGAAATACTATCATAGCTGGGTTTGAAATTTCATGTAGGCATAATATAAGGAAATATGAGCACAAGAACACGTCACTGTAGTCTGATACACTATTGATATACACAATGACAATGGTTCTAGGCTGACAAACCAGCATCTACTGGCTAAAGGTCCACATTCAATACCAGCATATTACCCTTGTGTTCTTCTGATATTGTTTTAATGAAAATAGAAGTTTACGATGAGCTAAATGAACCACAGAAAATAGGTAACTACTCTACTCAACAAAACTAACGACAAACTATTACTCCCCAGCACTGTACTCCTGTAGTAGGCTGTAGGGGCTTGGATGGGCCGATCCTGGTTCACAGTGAGTCTGTGCAGAGTGCAGTGGCTCAGCAGAGGCGAAGAGGATTTGTTTACAAGTTTGGGGAGCAGGCACCACACCTTCTCTGTGCTCAGCAGCACACAGCAGAGGCACAGATGAAGGATGATAATCAGCCGTCCATCCACCAGTTTGAATAAGGACGTGCAGTGAATACGTATTGATCCAGATACCATCAGTAGCATAAATGACTCTCAGTGCTGTTAATATTTAAAAGCCTGACAATTACTTATCTAAAAATAACTGTAATCATAATAGACTTAACGATCGTCATAGAGCATTCAACGTTGCACACATAGAAGTGTAGGTTTGTGTTTGCACACTTACATGCGCATGTGTTTAGGGTTATATGCAGAGGGAGCGAGGTGAGCCAAGGAGTGGCTCTGGCATGGCTTTGATTATATAAAGGGCCTGTTCAGCACCCAGGCACCGTGTGACAGCCTGAGCCAATGACGGGGCCGCAGCAGTCCTGGGTTGCTGACCTCGCGAAACTGGCACAGGAACAAACGGCTGGGCTTTAGTTAGCACTCCCGCTCGCACAGACTCCTCTGGCTCCTTTCAGCCAGCTGAGGCCGAGGTGCAGAGGAAGGAGTGCTTATTCACTTGTGTTGAGGATGGGCTGGGGCGAGGGGGGTGAGGTGCACATGCAGCTTGTTTACAATGAAACAAACAGTTGTTAATCCCCGACTGTAGCTGTGCGGTGTTTACATGAATATATAAATATGCAAATCAGATATGAAATGTAGATGTCTGGGGGGGATTTTTAACCTTTACGTTGTTATGAGATTTGTAAGGTTTCACATATCAGTGCAGGTGATAAGTGAGCAGCATCCAAGTAGCTACCACGCTACTGAGGTTTCAGTCACAACTGCCAAAAGCACTATGCTTTTGGCAGCTCATTCATACACAAACATGCTTACCCAGCATTCACTCGGGAAAATGTAAATATTTAGATTTGCCATATAAGTAAACGGTCATAATGTTACCCATTGAATCGTAGATGCAGACATTACATACAAGCACCTTCATAGGAATGTATATAAGGGAGTGCCAGCATGTGCTCAGGCACACACACACCAGGGAGTCTCTGATTAGCCAATCAAGATGCAGAATGTAGGTTAAAGAGCTTGTATACAGGAAATGACAGCATGGCACCTCCCTGTTGATCTGTTCCTAACCTAATTCTTCTAACATCTAACATCATCATGCAGCCGCTTGTTATCTGTTTAACTGGACTGAAGCTTCATTCAACTGGAGAACAACCCACAAAGATTGCAGCTGTGTGATGGGTGACCTGAAACAAAGTTAAAATAACTGCAGTACAATGAAGTGTAGCCTTCATCTACATGAATGTGCAGAATTTGAAACAATTTGTTTTCTGATTCACGCTCTGCTTTACTCATTCATTCAAAAACATTAAGTACTTTTATGGAAATTAAAATATCAGCAACCTTTTTTTATTATTCACAACCAATGATTACAAAAAAATACTTTTCTAACAGTACAACAATACCATTATCATGAGTATGATATTGGTATACTGATAAAAGTCCAACATGATAAATTCAATGAATATAGGCCCAGGAAATAAGTCTAATAAAGAAGGAAAGAATATTGCGCGAGGGGATATCATTCACACAAATTAAAATAACGACCTTAAACAGCTCCATTTGTACTTAGCTCAATTGCAGTGGTCATCGTCAAAGTTCAAATTTCATGGACAGGCGTACAGTGTCACAATTTCAGAAGTCAGGTCAGATGTATTAATTAGCACTTGAACTGTCCAGAATAACGTGGGCTCTGACATCATACCTTAATCTCTTCATCTTGTTCAGGGCCTGTGTCTCTCCATATTTGGGCTCCAGTGGACCTGGCCTGTGCTTACCACTAATCCTAATCCATCTGGCACTAAACTACACAATATTGCCCAGGTGGAAACTGCACCAGACGGGTATATAACTCCTCCAGACTGCTGGAACAGATATTTATGGCAACCTACCCTAAATCTGTAACTTTCAGTGGTATCAGACACACTAATACCTTTTCATCTGTTTGCTGCTACCCGAGTTGGCTCACCTTGTTTTGATCTTTTATTGCACTGTCCTGTCCTAGACCAATAAGTAACATTTAAAAAAAAATGTCAGAATAGACTGAAGAAGTTCATAATCTCTTCAATCTTAAAAAAAACAAAAAGTAGACAGCTGCATCTGAAATATTGTGCATGTCATCCATGGATGAATGAGCCAACAATACGGCCCTTGAGCCAATCAGTGAAAATGCCATAGTGACGTGAAAAGATCCATCATGTCTTTGAATCTGGCCAAGTTCCAGTCCAACAGTTTGAGATTTTGAGCATGAAAGGCAAGTGAAAAAAAGATATACCATAAGATGCGTAGCCCCAAATCTACCTTCACATTATGGAAAGAAGTTATGAAATAAACTTTATCTTAATGAGAACGTCATTTTCTTGCCACTACCAACAATAAAGCCTGATAATGTTACACGTTAAGATTAAATGTAACTCTCCCCTCACAAATCAAAAGACTGCTCTTTGGCTTGTGGAAATAATGAAGTACAAATAGTTTTTTTGGTCAATTTTAAGCAATTAATTTGCCATTTCTTTAGCTTTTTCATTTAAAAAGAGAAATGGCTATATGGGGCCGCTGCACGAGTGTCTGGTTCAGAGAAACACAGATTGAACAGTCCTTGACAACAGTAGTCACAACTATTGCCTGGCTTTTGAGTGTTGAATAAATATTCAGGTCAGATCCTCACTCTATCTCGTGTATCTACTAAAAAGGTTTTCCCTACAAGATCACAGAGTTACTATTCAACTAAAGACAACAAAGACAGCATCAAACCCAGATGAAGGTATTTAAAGACGTTGCTTTAGTTGTGCTGCAATTCATAAAAAATATTCACGACCAAAGCCGATAAACAAACTTAAGTAGTGCCTGGTGACGTGACCCCAAAGACACAGCTTTTAGGGCTTACTTTGTACAAATCCATTATAACTGGCTATTGTGTGGAGATCAGCAAACCGACCCAGATGATCGCTAAGGACAAGCTAGGGCAGTTTACACAGTCAGAGCATTGGATGGACCATCGCAACAAGCAAAACTGGCCATGTCAGTGCCGCTCAGTAAGCCCATTGCAGGCGTATTACGTCTTTGATCAGACAGTTAAAAGGATCAGGATTAACTTCAAGAAGTTCAAGGCTATACAGGGTTTAGTTAGACTGAGAGGAGGACAGCTAGGGCAAACACGTGAAGGAAAAGGAAACGGTTTGTCTTGTGTGACTTGTGCACTATGTAGGTCAGTCCCACATCAAAGATCGGTCATTTAGTAAAAGCAACACGCCACACAAAGACTACATTCCTGCAACATAGGCGCCAAGCAAAGCTATTTACTTTGGGGACTGAAAACCTGCGGGCAAAGTATTTTGAGTTTATACTGAGTCATCTGCAGCTGTGCAGTCCCATGGCAAAAAAGTCTTTATGGATCATATATGTTGCAAAATGTGTAATTTAACAATAAGGCTGTAAATTGCATTTAAATGTTTGAGTATTTACTTTTTCATTATGGACATTTTCATACATATTAAATACAACAATGAAAATGTTTATATACAGCAGTCTAGTGACAAACTAGAACTAAATGCCATGCCATTTACAAAACATGTAATTTAGGTATGTGGTATTTTAAAAGTTTAAAGCATAAAGCTTTTTATGCTGCATCTAAGAAAGAATACAGTATTTTAGTAGCACATAAATAGACTAATATGATGAAGAAAATGTGTGTGAAAGTGGGAATAATAATTTAAACCTATTTTATACATTTGTAAAATTCCTTTAAATATTAAACTTCATTAATATTCTTGAGGTGTTTTTTATATCTACTAGCCTACAAAGCTGTTTTATTTTTTTTCTCCCTGTGTTTTGCTGCAGCTGCATCAGTAGACATTGAACGTTCCTGTTCAAGGGAAAATGCTAAATAAGCATCCTGTACATTATGGAGCATTATATTAAAAAAAAAAAAAAAACCTTCAACGTTTCCCTGTGTCTTGTGATCCCAAGACCTTATTGTGTCTTCTGTCTTTTCCACAGCAAAGCGGACCCCAAACAAGCAACAAGAGTCACATCAAGTAAGTAACAAATCTGGTGTGACACAAGGCCTGATTCAATCAAACCTGCCATGTTAATTTTGATGCTGATGTGCTGGATAGATGGTCATTCTTGATGCTGGAGACATCTTTGCTACATTGTAATACAACTGATTTTGAAGTGTGGCTTGATCTATACACCTCCGTGGCAATTCAGATGTTTGGCTATATTTAGGCTCTTTGACAAAAAAAAAAGGCAGAAAAAATGATAGAGACATTCCTTTAAAATGATGTGGTTGCAAATCATATGTTGCTGGAACAAGATGAACAGTATTTGTAAACACTGAACAATAGTACCGTATCTGTGAAATAAACTGCTGATGAGTCACTGTGATGACGCAAAGCGACTGGAAATAGATAGGAGCCTGAGCACCGAAGTGTACGCAGGATCTCTCTGTGCTTATGTGTGTGTCTGTGCCTTGTGTGAAATCGGCTGAACTTTTATGATTATGTTGCAATCTGCATTGCAGCATTGCAATCAGCTTAATGTGTGTACTGATATAATCTTTCATGGTGCAGTAACGTGTGTACGTGCTTTCAGGTCAAGATGGTGAGTACGGCTTAGAAAGTGAAGATGTTATTTTGACGCCTGAAGAAGAAAACCCACTCAGGAGAATACTGCAGGTACACACACACACACACACACACTCTCTTCTCTTCTCCCCTCACTATCTCCACCATCAGCCCTCTATCTTTATCTGCACATACAAACGCACACACAGACACGCAAACACAGACAGCATACTCACTCAGCCACACTGCTTGACCTTGGATGTGGGAATAATGTTGGTCTCACATTCACCAGAGGTAAAACATCCTTGCTACCCACACACATACGACCACTCTGACTGAAAATACAGTGAAAGCATACTCTATCAGCTAATGCAGCCGGGCACTATATTGATTAAATAATTCCTTGCGGTAACATTTCCTAAACTACCGTATTCAGTGTGTTAGCTTTGAAATGATTTGGAAATTGCCGTCTCAGTTAGAATCCCGAAAGATTCTAATTGTTGTTCAAATACTTTACATTAAACAGACAAACAAAACAAAAGAAGATCCCTTCATATCCACTGTGATTTCTACTTTACATGTCTTGTAAAATAGTGCTGGATTAGCCCAAATGCCCTCCTGTGAGATGTGGCCTTTGAGCAAAGAGATTAGAAAGCTATAGGGGGCAGTTTCTATCTGCACAGTGCAGAAATGCAGTCTAACAGCTACCACACTAATATATTCACATTTTCTATGGAGAAGACAACACTGCTCCCTCGTCATTGGAGATTCAGTGGAGGTTGGAACACTGAACATTTTATGGTCAGAATGACAATCTTAAATTGATACCAAGCAAGCAAGAGCTGCTAGGTGGTGATGTACACTGATCGCGCTGACACATGTAGAAGAAGAACGATCCGACTGCAATGGCTGTATATATTGAAGGATGGGATAACTTGAATGTATGGACTCTGTTGCTGTGTTCCTGCTCTGTGGCCGGATCCTCCAAATAATACATTTCTAGATTGAATTCCTACTAGTTTGACACTTTCAGTTTACGACAAATGTTGGCTAATTGAGGTCAACTTCCTGGTAATAGAAAAAATTTTTTTTTAATGATGTTATAATTATTGATTCAACAGCTGGATAAGAGTGCACAAACATTTTGTTTTTGGTCTTTTATGATGCTCTTATTCAAGGACGAGCAGGTTCAGCAGCAAAACCTTTAGGGCACACACCTTTGTGGGCCAAATCCAGCCCCTGAAATGGGGTCACAGACTATGAGTATGACTGAAGAAAAATCTGATCGCCCTCTAGAGGACAGTCAAAGAATGCAAAACTGCTGCCTACGCTTTGATTGCCAGTTTACTTCAGTTTCTTTATTTGTCCTGTGCTTAACTCCTCTGTCCATATGTCTTACAGCCTTTTAACTGGCATCAGCCAGGGATGTCTCACAGTAAGAGGAAGCTGCTCCAGTCTCTGATGGGGCCTTATGGCCCACTGAGCGTGTCTTACAATGGGAAGACCTGCATTCTGTTCAAGGCAAAGCGTCTGGCAATCCGCTACAGGAACCATACCTTTATTGACCTGACTGAGAGAGTCTTCAATACCAACTCACCTGTGGACACCAAAGGCTCCATCTGTACCAAGGAGAAAGCTACGTAAGTCAACTGTGTGTTCGAGGAATTTGCTTTGGCTTTTAGGGAATTGTTGCACTAAATACAAGACAGGATGGACACATATGGTGTGCTAGTCAAGAATAACAAAAGATAACACATTTACTTATTTACAGCCAAGGCATCAGCATAGGTTTTAATACTACTTGCTATTAAAAAACAGAAATAGAAATTAAATGATCTAAGGAAATGGGTGAAAGTACTGTTTCGAGAAGACAGTAATAAGTTTAATATTTGCTGTGGTCAGTTGAGAATTGCTCTGGGTTAATGTGTTGAATCAGATGTTTTAATACGTGTGGTTTTGTTCTACCGCAGGCTCTCATTAAGGTTTGGTGATGTGGAGGACTTGCGAGGTCTAGTAATCAGGTGAAGTGCACGTGCTTACTTTTTGAACTATTTCCACTGACCAACATCTTAAAAAACAGACTTCTTTCTAAAACGTTTCATACGAGCGGACTGTGGGTGTAACTAACTACGTTGTCTCTTTCGCCAGGCTTCAGATGTCAAACACTTTTTACGAGGCAGCTGGTCAAAACTGGTTCACACTAGACAGTGTTCACATCCACTACAACTGGACCCAGGAGGCCACGTTCAACGCCAGTGAGGTCTACGCTCCGGCCACTTCATCCTACCATTGCCAGCACGTCAGCAGCCTCCACAAATATGACACCCTGCTTGTGCCAAGCTCCCACACTGACACATCCGCTAACTGGCACATCACTTTCACTGATTTCCAGGTACACTGTCACGCAATGGGCGCAGTCTTTTTTGTGTAACTCTTCTAGTAGTAGCTGCACATTCACTGTTATATAGTCCGCCCCCCCCCTGTTTCCTTCACGTGTGCATGTGTCCGTATGTTTGGCAGCCATTTCCTTTTGTGTTGGCTGTCTGTCAGTCAGTCAGTCAGTCAGACTGTTCACCGTCTGTTTGGCAGTCTGTCAATCTGTCTGTACACTGTCTCTTTAGCCATCTGCTAGGCTGTCTCAACCTGTCCTTCTGCCCAGTGTCTCTGTGCCTGGTAAGCCCAGTAAGAGCCAGTTGTCCTCTTTAGTTTAGCCTAATCTCATCTTTCCGCCGTCTCTCTGTGCTCTTACAGATCCAGGCCTTCAATGTGCAGTCAGACAAGTTTGCGTCGGCCAGTGACTGTGCCACTTTCCTGACACCAGCCATCCTGATGGGCTTGGTGACATCTTTGATCCTGCTCCTCGTCTTAGCCTATGCCCTGCACATGGTGGTACACCTCAAGCACATCGACCGCTACGAGGAGCACAAAGCCACCGTCTACTTTCCCCGCAGTCCAGAAGCCGAGTTGCCAGACAAGAACAGCCTGTGAAGGAAAACGAAGAGCTGGAGAACGACAGGGGGAGAGAGGGAGAGAGAAAGCTGAGGCTGAGGGAAGAGCAAGTGAATACAAGAGTGAAAAAGTATCCTCCACAGAATATTTGTTCAACAAAATGACAACTTTGCCTGTTCATATGAAAACCTTGTACGTCTTAACTACTTTAAGTAAATGCAGACCGTGGTTGGATACTTTTTCTTCTTTTCTCATTGACCTGCATCTTGGCATCCAGATTTTGAACAAGGCCTTTGGATGTTCAAATCTCTCCCTGAGAGATGGTTCATGATCCTGATGTCAAAGGTCAAGGACAGTCCCGGGGCCCTGAAGGGCAAACGCATACAGGCCTTTACCCCAGTCAGCCATTAAAACCACAAAAGGCTAGCAACTGTAGCTAATACAGCTAACATCAGATGCTCCTGATTATACGTATGTATTACATGGCTCACAAGTGTCATATTACAAGCTTCCATCACACACATCTGTCTTTTCAGCTTTCATTACAGTGTACTTTGTCTAATAACGCTGCAAGAAATATATACTTCAAACAACCAGTTTTATAGCTGGAATAGCTAGCTGCATGCCATAAAAGGCTGGTCTATCTGGGCTAGCACAGTGTTTCCTAATAATAAGGATTACAGAGAGTCTTGCATGAGTTGCAGCTTAAAATAATCAAATATGGCACAAAGTAGAAGGAGCTTGAAAAATGTGAGCAAAGGGAAACATCGGGAACCACTGGTCTAGCATCTGGCTGGAGTGAATGGACCAGCACTACTGGCCCTTCAGAGCCTCTGGAGCCTCTCACCCCACCCCTGAACAAGACTGCTGCTTGGGATTTAACTGTGAAACTGTCTTTCACAGACCGGCCGGACAAAGGGGGGTTCTACAAACTAGCACAACATTGGTTAGTTGCACTAACAACAAACTATCAAAGACTATACAAGGAACTATGCTGCACAAGACTGCCCTGTCTGAGGGTATGGCAGGAAAGCGGGTCGTGCGATGACTTGACTCTCTGAGAGTCAAGCATTTGGACAAGGGAGGCCATAGGTCCTCCATCCACACCACTGGGTTTGACTGCCAAAGTGAAGCTACCAAGGAGTTGCCATGAAATATGGTGAGAGACAGAGTGAGACAATGTGAAAATGAAAGCTAACCGTTAACAGCTATGTACAAAACGAAAACACATACATGTACAGAAGTGTCACTCTGCGGAGGTCTTTTTTTTATATACAATGTAATCATGAAATACTATTAGGTACAGGATGACTATGCTAATCCTCATAACCAAAAGGATATACAAAGCTGTAGATACATTAAGATCTCTATACGATCATAGCTGTTTACTATCTTCAACTATTGCACAACTAATAAAAATAGGTACAAGTAAGACATTGTGCTATGAGGATTGGTGAAAGTATCAATGCATATGATTTTTTCTACAAAGTATTAACATATTACACTGTCTGTCTATTTGTTTTAAGCTGGGCCAGACAATGTAAGGTCCAGTTTCATCTAACTGTAAATTACAGTACAAATTCCTACCATAGAAGGACGATACTATGGAATGCCGTCCACTCACCGGACTTATAGATGCCATTATTATGCCAGAAGCCACACTAGCAGCAGTAACAGCATCAGTAAGTCATCACTACTGATAAAAACACTCAGCATGACAGTAAATAGATATCTTAACATTCGATATGGCAGTTCTGTCAATCTGTAGCAGTGTGAAATGTGTTCTTTGGTCATAAATGTATCTTACAAACTATGAAATGAGCGGAGGCGGTTTGTCCAAGGACCAACTGATGTAGATTGAACAATAAATGATATTCAGAGGAAAAGGTGTGCTGTGTTTATATTTTAAAGTGTGTTGTATGGCACAGGAGCACCCTAATCACATATTTTGCTATGTATTTTCTTTTGGTAATTACAATCAAATCCAATTTTGATCATGTTGTTAATTGTTACTTAACTCACATCTCTCCAATCCAGTGTCAAGGTTAACGCCAGCTCCGTCTCCCCTCCTGAGTGCCATCTGCTCTCTCCTCTCACTTTTTTTCTGACCTAAAATGTCAGAACTGTCAGCAACTGTCCAATCAAACACTTTCAAGCATACTACCTCATAGGCAATCATACCCACAATATCATCCCTCTTCTGCAGGTCAAATCTGCATCCATTTTCGCTTTTCTAGTTGAAACTAAATTACTCACCTTACTCACATGCTATGTCATGCTGCATGTGCCTTATTTTCCATAACTAGTAGTCCATAACTATCTACTGACTATTTTTGACTCTGCAGTTATGCTAGGCCTTAGCCTACATGACACATAAAGAACAATACATCACTGCAATGTTAATCCTTGAATATTTGTAATCCTCATATATTTAAAAACATTTTTTTTTCAACATCACAAACAGTAGTTGGACTAAATCAAATAAAAATAAGACCGTGCCAAAGTCATGAGAGGATTTTGAATTCTCTGGTCGGATTTTGTTTCTGCAGACTTGCTTGTGACCTGCAGCGACATCTAGTGGCGGCAACTGGTCCGAGAAACTAGCACTCGACCGTGAGAACCATAGACTGTAAATGATAACCAAGTAGTTTAGTAATGTGATTACATTTTCAGTGACGACTAATGTAACGATTACAGTAATTACAATTCAAAATTCAGAATTACATCACAGTCAATAAGTCGAGGGGCTCCGTTACATGGACATTTCTGGCGGTCGGTTTATTTGCCACCTTACCCGGAGTTGGATTCAGGGTTGATGTCACTTTCTTCTTCCCAAAAAGAAGTGTGCGGAGGAGGCACAAAAGACGAGGAGCAAGCCACAGGTAACTCCAGAGTTATCTTATCATGTGTCTTTACATGGCGTGTTCTGCCCATCGCCTGAGTGGTGTTGAAAGTGTGGTGTTTAAAGCCCTTTCACTGTGAGACAAGGACGGTGCTTTCTTGCTAACGTTAGCCCAGTTTGTGACCTCAGAAACACAAGCGTTCTCCATGCAAACCTTTGGTAAAATGCTTTTTTTGGATTGTTATTTCCGTGAACTCACAGATACCCATAACGACAGAAATATTCCCAGACAGACTGCTTATTAACCTCAACCCACTCTTACCCCACCTGGTCATTTGTGCAATGCCTGGTCATAAACCAACACAAAGGGGATATTTTCAATAAAAACATCACCTCACAGAATCGTACATTGTATTAGTAGTTATTTTGGCCTACACCCCCCCCCCCCCCCCCCCCAATAACACTGCCTGTTATGTAGTGTGTCCATGTCTGCTGTATTGTTTTTGTTAATGCATTGTTATAATGAGCAACATAAGTGTTTGGTGTTTTGAATTTCCTGCACATTTCATGGAGATCTGTTAATTAGTGTTTAATAGATTGTGTTCAGTGGCCTGAGGAAAGCTCGTGGAGTGTACATTATGAAAAGTACTCGGATACTTGTGTACCAGTGGAAGTTTTGGCCTGATGTTGGTGCGGAAAATATGGTGAGGGGGGTTGGGGGGTCACCAACAATATGATGATTGATCCTTTAGAGACCTTTAGAATCAGTGCTGCAGTTGATGTCAATTAAGTCAGTAGTTGTTGGGACGCTGTGGACCAAAGTACTGTACAGATACACAGACACAAGTGATACATTGTCCTTAGGCCCATTGGTTAATGGAGCACACAATGAGACTGTGCAGAACAGAAGTACAAATTGCAGAGCTGTGAACTTTTGACTCCTAAAAAATAGGAACCTCACAATTGTAGAAAACAAACCAACACTGTGAGTAAAAGCTTTGCCTGTTGTAGTACATGTTTGGATTTCACACATAACTTCATAGAACTCAAACACAAATAGTCATTCTCTGGGGTAGCTTATTTTAGGATGTGCAGGGATAATCTTTGGCTTTTAGGGTTACGCAATTGCACTGTAGCAAACTTTCATGTCACGTTGCTCACTGGTACAGTGGTAGATTGAGGATGGTTGATCATTTGTGTGACTCTTATAATTGCATTGAGCATCTCTCTCTTTTTTAAATTTTTTTAAATACACTAGAGGTTAGAATAACTATGCATTCAGTAATGTGTGCTGCAATACAGAACTGCAATCTGTATTGCAAGACACTTGTAAAATGTACATTACTCATGGGAAGTCAAACATGGTCAGATTATCCTTACCAGAGAGAACCAGATACTGTGGGGCCCAGTGTTTTTGAAGTGTTTTTTTTAATTTTATTACATTTATTTTAGTTTGCAACTGCAGATCAAGAGTTTCTGACCCTTTTTATAACGCATTTCATAAAGCTTTTCCATAAAAAGCACATTTACATTTTTTTTCAGTTGCCTAATGAATCATTTCTGGGTCTATAAGATAGATATAGTACTTCAGTACATAGTACAGTAAACCATACAGTAACAGAGCTGGACCTGGACCTGCTCTGTGTTCTTTAAAAGATTATGTGCAGGTTATTGTCAAAGGTTTTTCCTGCCCTTAAAAAGGCCCAGGTCTCATTTTTTTTGACCATATGAATTTGGACGTGTTTTATTTAATGATAAAAAAAAAACAATAAAAAAAAAACAGTCCACCAGTCATGGTTAAAAATATAGGCCTATTTTTCTCTAAACGTGCCTCAAATAGGCTAGTTATATTTGAGTGTACTTGAAATCTGGAAGTGTAACTTCATGTTACATGCTCTAGATGTCAGTGTTTGCTTGTGCCACAGCTTCTGTTGGCCACTTCTGGATATGTTGTTCTCCAAATTAATGAATTATGATACATTAAGATTTGCTGTGACCAAATATGAAAGCCAAAGTAAAGACATCATTTAAAAGTGTTTTGTTTGCTGCAGAGAGTACCATGGTCTGTGCCAATAACTTAACTAACTGTAACTCCATATTGAATTGAACAACGCGGTACCCAGTTACGGCGCTAAAGCTTCATATTAAAAGGAACAAATAATGTACGAAAATATAAAAAATGATATTCATCAACAGCTTTGAACAGCAGATTTCTTTTGTGTTGACAGTGAAGGTGGAGACTGTTATTTGACCAAACTTCCCTCAGTGATCCATAATTTCCCTCTTTCTCTAAACATGAACAGAAGAGTCATGTTTAGTGTTTGTTGTTAATCTCTCCCTCTGCAGAACTCCAGTGCAAGGATCCTCAGAGTACTCCAAGCTGGGGATTCGGACTTTGTGGCCGCAGCCTGTGCAGAGACAGATATGCCCGCCTGTTTTATATGTAAAGCTGCCAGCCAGAAAGAACAGGGCCCGCAGGGTACTCCGCACAACTCCTTTGTTGCAGCCAAACTGTGACGGGGTCCCACTGTCTAAGCTGCTTTGCATTCTGGGAGCACAAGAGATGGGAAGGATACTAAGAATTGTAGGTGGGTAAAGTTGGACATATTTAGGAAACCGTTTTTCCACAGCTGGTTAGGGCCTGGATGGCAGCAGCCCCGGTTTAAACCATACTAGCAGAAGAGTAGACTGCGCGCTCCCTCAACCTCTTTCATTCTTTAACCTTTTCACGTCTTGCATTTCTCTTTTTTCACATTCCTTGTTTGGTGTGTCCACTGCGGTAAACAGTTAGAGATAATATTGCTCGGGCCCTTCAGTGCCTGGGATTATTCTGCGCTGTCAATCAATGATTTGGCCCAATGGGGCACTTTGATGTGCGTTAGGACTCGGTGAGTTGACTATTAATTGAACATCACAGTCAAGCCAATCACAGCCTCCGAGTTCCTCATCCTCTATCAGCTCAGCCACAGTGAATGGCCTCATTTTAGCCTCTTGGGCATGTTATCATTGCAAATGAGTTGGTTATCAACAAGACAGCCTAGGCTTTGGGACTTAAACAAATAAACAGTCCAAGGGTGGATCGGAGGAGTTTCACTGTATGCTGCTCTACAGTAGCTCAGTCATTTTGTTTAAACATGTGCTGGGTTGTTTTATGAATATGTGTATTTTGTTTTTGTTTTTTTTGGATACAGATTGAGCGCTGTACAGATAAATATTTGCTGAAAATAGGTTGTTTTGCCAAGTGCTTGGGTTGCATATCCGAATCTGAAGAAACAATGATGAGCTGATATAACTGAAAGTATACAGTGTTTAGTCACGTGATTTGCAGCTGTGTCGCACAATGCTGGCAAACCAAAACAGAGAGAGCAGACGGCAAAAAAAGAGATGAACTATCTTCTCAGGCTCACTGTAATTTCCTGTAACATGGGGCATGGCTCTGGTTCTCTTTGCAAACAGTTCGCCTTTGAAGAATGATTTGAAAATATACATTTTAATAAGGTGCACTGAGGCACGGCCGGCGAGACACAAGAAAAAGATAACAAGGAGATTGCATATCTGAAATAAGATGATGATGGGAGGGAGGGGGGGGGTGGAATAAAGGCGAGACAGAGAATAATGGGGGTAAGGAGAGGACTTGTAACAGCAAGGTGTTTTTTCTTTAATTGAAGTGGCTGGGGAATGTAAAATGAAATGGCTTGCTTTGGGCAAATCAATTGTGAACATGTTGTGAATGTAGAGCATTTTAGCGGCATTTTTAATCTGCTACCCAAAATAATGCAAATATCACAGACGTCTTCACCGGCTGCCTGTTATTTCTCCACATAATGAAGCCACCTCTCCCATCAAGTCTTTTCTTTCAGGCAATCAGACAGCTGCTTGAGTCAATTCACACTGTTTGTTTGAAGATGGAATAGAAAATTGACAAGTTTACTCCCTAATACTTAAATCACACCATCCACACAATTTGTGCATTGGATTTTCTTTCCCTACTTTGCTTTTGCTGTGGACATCCGTCAGCTCTCCCGTTACCCCTCTCTGTCTTTCTCTCGTTTCTTACTCATATCTTGTTTCCATACTCTCTTCCCGCCCTTCTATTTTTAGGTGAAGTGCCTTTAATTATGCATGTTGTCACAGTGCTTTTAGTATTACTGTCATTTAAGAAGATGTGTGTGTGTATGTGTGCGTGTGTGTTTGTGTGTGTGTGTGTGTGTGTGTGCGCATATCTCTCACATTCAGCACATTCCCTGCTTTCTGTTTGTTTACCTACTGCATCTGAACACAACCCCAGTGTGAGGATACAGTGTAAAGTGTGAGCTACGAGATGCTTTAGCCCCCACGAGACCGGCAGTGCAGACATGACAATCTAGAAAAAGGGAAAAGGAGACAGACTGGATGGAGGATCATGCATACATACACAGACACATTACAATCTGAAAGTGACACACTGATATCCTAGTGCCCTCAATTTCAGACACTCTGTACTCTCTTTTTCTTATTTTTTTCTTTTGGAAGATTATTTTTGAGGCTTTTTGTGCCTTTGTTGATAGTACAGCATGAGATTATGAAAGGGGGAGAGAGAGGGGGGATGACATGCAGCAAAGGTCCACGGGTCGCATACGAAGCCCCGGCCGCCGCGGGGGTTGCCTGCTCTACCAGTTGAGCTAGGGACGCCTATGTAGTACTCTCTTGAGTGTTTGGAATATCCCCCTCTGTTATTCTAAAAGTTACTGGAAATGCGTCAGATTCTTTCAAATATTTGACTCCTAACTGCAACTTTTTTAATTACAAGAAAAACAGAGCAGTGAGATGTTGCCAGACGTTTCATGGAGAAAAAAAACATGTTCAAATGTATTCTACGTGGTTTACAGTGTGCACCGTGAGATAGCAATAGGGAGTCAGCCGGGGTCTTGCATTTCCTCACACACCAGAGACGTGGAGAGCCACGCTGATTTGTCACCAGGGTGGCGCTCGCTGATTTCCAACAAGACACACTTTAAACACCAGATTATATGTACCGACAAATCTTGCTCTTTCTCCACCTCTGTCATACCGTGCTCCGGTTGCTTTCAATTTACGGGCCTGTCTTTCCGAAGCACCTTCTTGTTCCTCTCATTTATGCTTAAGCCTTTTTAAAAGCAGATGGCTTCCCCCTGTCTCTTCCAGTCTCTCTCTCTCCATGTCTTTCTTTTCACCTGTGTTCAGTGACGGCATCCTTTTTTCATCTTCCTATACGTCCTTGTTTCTCCCTTTCCTCGTTAAACTCCATCCTTCCTCTCCTGCTCCTTTCATCTCCTCTCCGACCAGCTCTGTCCCTCCTCACCCAGGCGCTTCATTGTTTTGATATATGACCTAATTACTCGGCTAATTGAGGTTCTTGTAGCTGCCACACAGTTTGGCGGTGGGGAACTATATCCTCTACGATGTACGGGAAAGTCATGGTCAGTGTGAATGTTTGCCCAACATCCTCTCTCTCTGCTCTGCATGGTCCACAGGAAAAGGTACTATTACTGTCTCAACAAAAGAGACAGAAAAGTAGTTTTGAATTACATAGAAAGCCCGAAGATTATACTGAGTCTTAACAAAATGCAATGCCGGTATTTCTGGGTTTCATGATATTCTTTGTCAACTACTGCCGGTCACCAATACCACAGTTCCATTATGGCACTTGCAGTCATTTCTCTTTCATAAATGGCTCAATGTTCTGATTCTTATCTCTGAGAAAAGGAAATGACTAGTGTATAATTGCTTTTAAACACAATTATGGTCACTAATATGCATCTCTTTCTGTAGATTATTTTTGATGACAAATTAATCTTTAGTCCTTTTAAGAAAGCCTGAAGCGCTCGTTTCACTCTCTCCTCCTGCTTCTCACTGGATGTCTTCCCCTCTTCGTCTCCTACTCCTTTTTTTTGTTTTTTTTGCTGAACAATCTGTTTCTTTCTTTCTCTATTGACCGCTTGTCAGAAGGCACCAGATGCAGTGCACCGTGCAGGTCTGTGTCTCCTCCCGATCTGTCACCTGTACAGGAGCTTGTCTCTACTTTGACCTACTTACTTGCTGGTTAATTTAACAGCTATATGTTTATCTTTGAAGCATTTGTCAAACATATAATCATGCAATAACATACAAAAAAAAGACACATAAATGATTTATTTCACCTTTTTAAATACGGTACATTTTAGATGTCCCTTAAAGAAGATCTCAAACACCAAACTACTTTGTTGTTATCATGAACTTTAAAGCGTTAAGATATATTATACGGACTTTTAGAATAAGAGCTTCTTTTAGAGCTACAAAGCTTGAAGAAATCATGATGGATATCAGTGTTTTGTGAAAAAACTATCAACACGGCCCAAGCCGGGTTCCTAAGCAGAAGGTGATTTGATTGAACAATATCTGTTCGCCTAAGTTCACTTAAGTGCAAACATAAAACAGTAAAAGATTATTTATTTAAATGGCTAAATTATTTAAAAAGCTGAATGGAGGACTTGAAGTTTATAATCTGCTCCTGGAGGCTTTAGGACCCTAAGCAGCTGCTACCTGTCTTCTGCTTGTGCCCGAGGCCAGCTATGCAGATATTGTCAGGTGAAAGTTTTAGAGAAAATGGGAACATTATCCATGATGATAGATCGTGTCTTGCACCATTTATCCCAGGAGGAATTTCTGAACTTTTACCACTCACTACTTCTCATTTTACAAACTAAAATGTATTTTTTATGCATTTATATAGTAAATCTTTTATTCTGGATTAGGTTATTAAACGGCTCGAAAGTTTAGATTTTTAGATTTGATGTGATAAATAGTGAGACGCTCCCCAAATGGGACTGAATGGTACCCTGTAGAGAAAACCTTCCTCACTCATCTAAACATCCACAGCAATTTTCTAAAGAAAAGAAGCCAGTCTGGAAAAATTAGGCTACCTTTCACCCGCACCGGAGGAACCCAAGTTAATCTCTGTGCATAAGCCTTTTACTCATCTATTCAACCCAGTGTACTGTATGTTGACAGCCACTATTGGAAATGATTTCTCCCAAAAGCCTTTCATTCACTTTCCATCTGCTTGAACATTCTTTTTCAAAGAAACACACTTGTACAGGCCCAGTAGTCATTCCTGTTCTCTGTCCTGATTTCACAGGTGACACATCAGGCATAACCTCACCTCTCTGCCAACGCCCCCTGCTGTTCATCGCGACAAAAGCTCGCCGCGGTTTGTTCTTGTTTTCCGAGCCCATGAATCTTGCATGCGGTGGATATTTTGATCCATGACAGTGCACATTCCACAGGCAGCCGTGTTCCAGCTCATCAAATACAGTCGTCTGTTTCTCCGGCCGTGCTGATGGAGGAAAGTCTTTGGCATCTCATTATTAATTGAATTAAGGGAGGTATTTCTGGAGCAAGGTGAGTTCTGAGCCTGGTAACAAAGAATTATTTATGGTGTGCTTTGAAATTCCCAGGCACTAATGGGAGAGAGCCCGTCACTGTCGGTACAGATGAAAACATCCACGCTCACACACAGACACAGCCTCCTAGTGTAAATACAAACCCACCTGGACAGAGACGCTTTGGCTCAGCGTCAGCTATAACGTGCAACAATGTCACCCCGTGATTTAACGGATAGAATCGACGATAAGTGGCTAGATGTCTAATGAAGACCTGTAGGATGGAACACTGGCAGCTATCTGGTTATGATTACCACAGTTGGGAACAACTCTCAGTTTGATCAGATCCGTCAAAGGTGCAGCTCACTAAAAAGCCCCGTGATGTGTCATCAAAGCCGGCCCCTCTGGTGCTAACATCTCACCTAAATGTAGGTATTATAGTGGCAGGGCATAGGATTTTTTCTAAAAAAGGTACTGTAAAATCATATATGCTCATTGAAGTATTGGCATATCCAGTTTAGTCATGCCAGTACACCTACCCTTTTCCACTGATGCATTATTCTGTAGTGGTACGCGGACTTGACCTTGGTGCTAATGAGCTGCTATAGATACAGGATAGCTGGTAGGCCTTAGGTCAAACTAGAGACATCAGAGAAGGAAACAAGGCCATAGTGATGAAGCTCTCCCGCTGTTCACAGCCTCATTTAATTTGTATAAGATAGTTTCTAAGACTTTTAAGACATTTTCATCTTGGGGGAGAAGCCATTCATCTTATGGTTATTTTACGGCATCGCATTAGTTCGTGTACAATTGGCTCTGACTCCTTACAGTTGGGACAGTCGGAATGCTTATAATCCCCCAGTGTGCACGTAATAATGACACCTAATGGCACACAGCATGATCTTGCCTGCGTATGTTAATATGAACTCAAATGTTGACAATGATAATTTCGTCAGAACTGTGATCTGAGAATTAAACTTTCTCAGAATGGAGAAAACATTTAGTCAATGTGACAAAACAGACTTCGGGGAATATTCAAAAGTGGTACAAAATGTAATTGATATGAAGAAAATGACTTCTATCGTATTTAAAGCTGCAGGTTTTACATTGGTGGGGCATAGGGGGGAGTTAAAAGACATCACTATTGGATGGTAAAGAATGTGCACCATCAACATTTTTTCTTTCTTCGCTGAAATGCCAGGTACAGCCCATTTACCAGCAGCTTGGGTACACTCTGCTCTCCAAAATCAGATGTGATTACAGCATTCAGAGCTGAGGAAATGGAGGGTTAGAGGAGAATCGAGGGGTCGTGGGCGTGTGAAGATGGAAAAGAGTACTGGGTCATTAGTCTTTGATGTTTTTTCCTCTGATGTGACCCATGACTAATTCTCCCGCACATTTAAACAAAGTTTACGTGTGTGCAGGACTTTTATTATCAATGAATACATTAATACATCCATCTACCAATGCATTATTTTGTTCATGTCCTCTAATAATAATGTCTCGCTCACAACGTTAATGACCTCATCCCCATGGCGACTGCATACTACCCATTGGTTTCAAGGTTGCCGATAAGGTGTGAAAGAATCCCTTGCTAATCCAGACTTTAGCCTGCTACCTCAACGCCCCATCCATCCAGGAAAATCTCCCGAGACATGCCTCTAGCTCACATGCGTCAATCTATCGTTCGGCATTATGTGGGGAAATAGTTGTCTCCTAGCTACTTAATGGAGCTATATTAATATTTTTTTTTATGTCAATGAATAATATCACTGGAACAATGTTATTCTCTCTCCAAACCAGCTGTGCCGTTTGGGTCGTGGCTAGACGCTATTAAAAACAATGGATTGTGAATCATGAGGGACTAATGGGATGGTGTACGGGGTCCCATGATACATGCGTAGCATTACATTGAGTTGTCTCGAAGGAGTTGAGACGGAAAGCAACAAACCTTGGGAATAGATAAGAGACATGAGGAATTGATGTTCATTAACCATATTATCATCTGACTTTTGTTTACTTTGGAGACATTTAATTTGCACTACTTGCGTTGGAAAATCGGCTACATACAAAGGATTATTCCATTCTGTTTAAAATTAGAACTTTAATTAGACATGCTCTTTCTGTGTAATACTCAACATGGTAAATAATGACTTTTTCATTGAAACGAGATGAGGAGGAAACATTTCTGGAGGGGACAACAGCATTGGGACCAGTATAGGAATAAAAACTCAAAATAAATAGGAACATGGGAAGACGTAAATAACTTCTCCTTATCCCTCCAGTCCTGATACCGAAGACTTCCTTCAACAACACTGCACAGATGTTTTGCTTTATTCCCATACTTTATGTTGGTTTGCATTTGTCCGTTCACTCCACTTACTGTAACTGCTATCATTCAGACCACATAGCTCTGTCAAGTGAGGTGGCCCTGCTGCTCTCAGGGATATTCCTACACACAATAACACTTCTCTCCCAGGAACTCTCAGGAGAAACTTTAGCCTGGTGGATAATTCAGTAAAGAAAACCAGTCCAACTACCACAGCTGATATTTTCTGTTTTATTTTAAAAATGTTTAAAGGTTTCCAGGATAATGCTCTTCATCTCTTCCATCTCTGTCCATCAGGCAACAACAGATACAGCAGGAACGTGCCGAGACGGAAACGGAAAAGGAAGAGGTTATGCGCAGAAACAAGAAGGTGAATGCCATAAAAGATGTTCATTTAACTTCAAAGTTTCTCTCCTAGTGCTAAAACACGTATACATGTCTGTGTATTCCAGCAATAGTCAACCTCATTGTCTGACTTCGCCACTACTGTGCGACTTAAATGACGACTACTTAAACCTCAAACCACTAGTAGTAATAGTAGTAAGACAGACTAGTAAAGCATTTTCCCCATACCAAGACACACAGTCAAGTAAATGAATGGAAAGAAAAACAAAATTGCAAATTTACATTAATGTGAGTGCTTTGCACCTCACATTGGGCACCACTTCTGCCCCAGATACGGACATATTCAGAATAATGGTATGGCATCAGTTTGTCACATGCTCAGTTTTGTTCTGAATTAGAAAAGTCTGTAATGTGACGTTGACTCTACTTTTGTGTAGCGACTCCCGCGAGGGGTCCGAACCAACTGTGGTGGTTTCGTGGGTTTGACTAACCAAGTTGCTGTTTCATATTGATGTTTGAGCCACACATGTAAAAAGTGAGTCTTCTAGTGTGAAAGAGGGAGGTCTGCAATCAGAAGGGCACCACTTCTGCAGCGGCAGAGAGAGGCTATTCAGTCCGTGTTGATCCCGTTCCAGTGCTTTGCCAGAACCCTTCCAACTCTGTGTGAGACACAATCCGTCGCCTGGGGGCCGCCATCCCCTTTACAACCCATATGCCTGCACACTGCCATTGCCACATCACTGCTGCAAAGTGCATTTAATTAACATGCTTTTGTGCTGCATAACTGATTTATCATGTGGTCCTTCCACCAAGAGGCTGCACATCCTCACTTCCTTCTGTCTTTTATACACACACGCACACACACACACACACACACACACACACAGTCTTTCTTTTCTCCCTCTCTGTCTTTTGTCAGCACTTCGGCTGTAATTCCTGCTTCAGTGAACTGGGCATACAGTGAATGACTTGATCTAATATGAAAGCTAAAGGCTAGCTATTATAGCCCCGTATTAGAGCCTGTGTGTGTGTGTGTGTGTGTGTGTGTGTGTGTGTGTGTGTGTGTGT
>CALSCE010009645.1:4680276-4701871 GCA_943593645.1 Bovichtus variegatus | reverse complement strand
TGTGTGTGTGTGTGTGTGTGTGTGTGTGTGTGTGTGTGTGTGTGTGTCATCACACCATGATGGCAAAGCACGTGAGGACTTTGAAAGATGGTGGTCATTAGAGAGCGCAGGGATTTGGCACCCCGTCTGAGGGGCAATGGTGCATGCCCAACAGACGCATTGCACCCTGGAACAAACTCCTGAACGTTGCTACCAGCTATGCCATAAGGCTTGTGTGTGTGTTCATGTTAGTGTACAGCTGTTATTCCACTGTTCCTCTCAATAGCCCTCAGGCAGCCTTTAAACACTCTATCACTGCAGACACACACAGACACACACACAGACACAGACACAGATACACTCAGGAGCTGCAGGTGGGTGAATTGTGTTGAGGAGTGAAATGGGTGAGGTGTTTAAGTGGTTTCAGTTATACAGAAATAAAAAGGAGCAACATGGCCTGTTTCGGGTCAAATATCAGTAGGAAGGTTTCAGAAATTATTTTTAACTTAGGGAGTGCTTCTGCCCAAATGCTAATAGCATTGTTGTAGCATTGTATTGTTCTGTGGTCACTTCCCGGAAATGAGCAGGATATAACTGACAGTTTATCCGACCAATAGAAAAACTGCAGAGCCACGCCACACAGAATTTCCGCCCCCTAGAATAATTTGCCATTTGCCGCAAATGACCAAGCTCAGAAAAACTGAGAAGCGCAAATGAAAAACTATGAAAAACTACGATGACACTTGGAGATCACAGACCTCCGCCAAGGCCAATTGCCCTATCTCGCAAAATTGAATGGGTCTTCCATGGCCCATGATGCACCCTCCCACCAAGTTTCATAAACATTGGGCCAGTAGTCGTTCAGTAATCATGCTGACAAATAAACAAACAATCGAACCAAACCGAAAAACATAACCTCCATGGCGGAGATAATATAAAACACAACCAAAGGACAGTCAATACAGACGTGCCCAAGCTGCGATTTTTAGATGCAAATGACGTTTATTTGCGTTTCACATTGTAGCTCATATTTTGGAATGATACAAGATGGGTTGCAGTTTCTGTTGGATGGTTTGTGATGGTTTGCCTTTTTTACTAATGGACAAAAAAAGACATCACAGGGAGGATGTGCACAAAGTAGTGATATTTGTTTTTCTGAGAGAAAAAACAAAAACGAAAACTGTGTTCAGAAATCCTTTATTAGTCCCACAGCGGGGAAATTTACAATTCATATTTAGTTATATAGTATGGATATTACCGGATAATACCCGACAGGTCTTTTGGCCTGTTATTACTCAGATATGAGTAATACCTGGTACAGCCTATAATAATAATATAATGCACTTGTACAGCCTCACAGAGCAAACATTGCTGAAGACTCTTAGTCATTTTGGGAAAGTTTTAAGTCATTTGAAACAAGTCAGCTCAAGTACGTCCTTGAGGGCAACTTTAAATTAATTTGCAACTCCCCATAAACACATCAATTCAAAATGTCTTTCCGTGTATGAATGGTAAACATTAAAATGACACGATTTTTGAAAGTTTTCCTTTCCAAGCTGTTAATTGTGTTTTATAGTTACAGTATTTGAGATCACGTCATTCCAATGCTGAGACCAAACACTTACACATGCAAACCCTGCCTCTCATTGCGTTATTTCATTTTATTCTGATTTTACAGGATTAAAAAATTGAGATTTAAATGTATTTACTTCTTTAGGGATTCAAGTCTTAAATTGATCAAGTCCCAGCTGATAAATCTAAGATAAGTTTGAAGTCTTTTTTTTTTTGAGTGAAGTCTCACTCAAGTCTCAGTCTACAGCTTGGCTTCAGGCTTTTTATTGCATTAGGACAATAAGTCTTTGGTTCAGCTTTATTGTAACTGTACACACGCACATTGGGAGAAGGTTTGGTCAGTGAACTCCCCTGAGACAATGACTATCTTTTACTCCATTTGATGACTCCCTGCTCACTTCCACATTTTAGTTGTAAGTGTAACTGTTTTCTGTTTCCAACAGTCAATTGTCATTCTTGCTCTTCTGATGATAACACATAGCTGCTGTCACTGCTGTCAACCTACTGAAGAATAGGAAACCAGCGTGTAACAGCGGTGATAAAGAAAGGCTTGTAGGATCATTATTTAGCTGTTGTTATCTGTCTAGACTTAACAGAGCGTTAATCAATCAAAAGCAACGAGATACGATATTTGGAACATTGTTATTAAGTGCGACACAAGACAGCATTCAGTTATCTTTCTTTGTTGTCAATCGGCAATTTAATTAAGTTGTTTTAAATAATTCAGCGTGTTAATCTGCCAAGCAAAAATAACATATGGGAGTGGAATAGTTAAAACCATTTTCACTGTATGTGGTCAAGTGAATATGCTGATCAGGGCCTTTTATGATGCCTTCAGATGTGACTCATCCGAGCAGAAATGAAGGCCAGAACACTTTGTTTTATAAGAAATAAAATTGTGAGCAGGGTGTCAAGTGTTAGTCATACAACAACAGTCATTTCAGCCTTTAAATGTGAGTCTGACGGCGTGGTCGATGTCCAGGGCCCAGTGACGGACCACAATGCAACTTTTCCCAACTCACTTCTTCCGGCAGAGTGTATTTGCTATCAGGAGCTGCCCTCTTCTCCCCGTATGATTGAGTGGTCTGTCAAAGCTGTGCCTGCGTGCGTGCGTTCTCACCATCTTCCCCATTCATTCACAGTGCATTGATCTCACTTTGAGACATCTCCCCATTATGATCAATATTATATTCATCCCCTCTGATAGATTGCATTAAGGTGAACGGAGCAGCGATGAAGGTGTGGCCCGTCAGCCAAGAAGGGTTTATGATCCTGTGAGTTTTATTTGCGTTCAAAGATGTCTTGTTTCATGTCTGTGTGATGAGCATTTACAGTAAGCGTTTGATTTACATTTTTGTCTGTGTATGTGTGTGTGTGTGTGTGTTTTGCAATCCACGGAAAGTGTCTCTGTGCCACCAGATACGGGACTCAGACCAACATGCTTTTGAGGCAGGGAGGACAAGCGTGAAATTAATTGTTCCACTTCATCTCCGGCCAGCGCTGTTCTTTTAAAAGGGAACAATTTGTCGGCTGGCATACAAGGGAGCGTATGAAAGGAGGAGGGCACAGCAACGATTTGGCGTTCCTGGGAGATCCTGTGATCCAGCAGTGATTTCCTGCTGTGCATATGGGGTGGTGCTCCTGTCTCCTGCTCAAACAGAGTTGGGGTGTTTGGAGTGGATGCAACATCAGTCAGAGAGCAATTATTACAGACAGTCTCTCTCTCTCTCTCCCTCTCTCTCTCTCTCTCTCTCCCTGTGTGTGTGTTTGCCTTCATTTCTGCACAGAAACACACACGCAGTGGTGGCCCAGTGACACTGTGGCAGAAAGCAGAATTAACTTCAACCACGTGATGCCTCTGGGTCCTACCTCTTCTCTTTTTTTTCTCTCCTCACCTCCTCTCTCCTTGTCTCTCCACCCCCGCTCTTCTCCTCCCCAAGGCATGTTGGCTGTAATTGCAAACATGGCTTTGAGGAGTCGGTGGCCCTTTGTATGAAATGGTGACACTGCAAGACGTTTGTTCTCCTGAACATGTTTTAGGAGAATACATGCTCTCGCACTGTAGGCACAAGGTTGTAGCTTGCATTAATGGACACATGCAGGCACATGCAAGCAAATACACACAGCAAGTACACTTCATCCAGAGGGACATTTCTCCCAGTTGTGGATTTCTGTCCTAAATAATTTAGCAGGGTCTATTTCGGTCTTGTTTAAAATGTTTCAAAGTAATGTATTTTATAAATATATAATATTATCCACCTGTCTGGAAAAGATAAAACTGATATATAGATTAGCCTGCAAACGTATAGTCTGTTTCTGTCAGATAGGGTTAAAATATTATACGTTACCAATACCACACTCCAAAAATAGGCCGGCCGAATGGTGCCTGTTATTATATATCACATTGTTGGACTATTAATGCATTAATGTGTAAGCATTATTTTAATGTTCTAGTTTGTCTAGGTGGCTCATTTGAACTTCTTACTTATCTTATTTTTTGTAAATACAATTTTATTTTGCAAATGAACTGCAGGTGTAGCCTAACTATAGCTGAGCCATGTAGTGGTGTAGAAAGTACAATATTTCCCTCTGAAATGTAGTTATAAGCATGACATTGTATAGTATTAAAAATAAATCCTTATTATCCTACTCTTAAAGGGACGTACAGTTATTGGAATCTAATGGAAGCTAATTGCAAATACTGTATTTAACCTAATATTGCACGCGTGGTGATTTGCAGTGACAACATTCTTTGCAAAAAGTTCACCCAATAACATGAATGACAGATGCTAATCCTTGATATTGACATGTATCAGCTGATATTGAATAGAGGATGAATAAATGAAAGAAAGAAGAAGACATTTTGAGACGAGTGATGCTAAAAAAAGACTGAAAGCTAGTCCCTGCGACGCGAGTTCCTTTCTTCTCATTTTCTCCTTTTTTTCCCTCCATTTTTTTCCTTCTTCAACCTTCACTTTAAAGTTAGACTCTTTCTTGTGTGTACCATGTGTTTGCTCATTACAGGGGCCTCAGTACATCAGAGAGTCTGATAAGTGGACTTATTGGTCTCTGTGTCACTGTGTAGTCTCTCCTCGTCTCCTCCAGCACACACACACACACACACACACACACACACACACACACACACACACACGCATACATTCAGAGGCTTTTCTGAGCTGTGTTTCTTTTATTCATCAAACCAGACCCATCTACTTGTAGTCAGACAAGCAGGCAGAAGCAAACAAAACAGACGGGGCTGCTTTTTGTGAATGACCAAATAACACAGCTTGAATGAGACGGGATACTATGGCACACAGACTTGTATGATTGTATATCTTGGTACACGCTTCTGCCTCCTTTTCTGCTCTGAATGTTCAACTTCATTTCATTCAGCCAGGAAGACGGGAAACATCTGAGAAACAGCAAAATCAATAACACCGTTTATGTTTTGGCCTTTTTCATGTACATTTAGGTGTAAATGATGTTTCTTAATTCTATAATTAACAAGTGAGTTTATATGTCTGTGTCCGTGCACATAAGTTGGAGTGTAAACATACGTGTCTGTGCACATAAGTTGGAGTGTAAACATACGTGTCTGTGTCGGTACATGTTTGTGTGTGTGTGAGAGAGAGAGAGAGAGAGAGGGAGAGTGAGACAGAGAGGGAGGGGGAACGACTCAAACAGCAGTGAGATTGTGTGAGAGTGGGCCGAGGTAAAGCGGGCTCTGGTGACGCGTAAAATGAGTTGGGATTTGGGGGATTGGGGTTCAGTCTTGGTGTGAAATGAAGTTTTTCCCCTTCATTAATCACTTTATTATCAAACCCCAAGGAAATGACATACATAGAAACAAACACATGCAATGTTATGTCATTCACGAGTCTACACATGATGAATGACCAACACACAGACGTGGAGAAAAAAACAATGCTTGTACGCGTGTACCTGTCCCTGCGGTCTACTCCTGAATATATATTTTGGACCTCCTGTGGATTTAATTGTATTACTTATTGAGTTTTGTAGGCAGGTGGGTGCATGTGTGTACATGCAGGCTTGAACTGGTCTCTGTTTCTGTGTGCTAAAGTGTAGCCTGGATATGGGGATTTTAGCCTCTGATTGTTGTCCCACAGTCAGAGCACACTGTGTAGGAGAGAGATTAGCAGCATCAGCTCGTTCATGTGATGCGGCACAGCAGGGGGGGGGGGGGGGGGGGAGAGGGATTGAGTTACCACAGACCATACAATATGTGTCACCACTGCTTGTTTCTGTCTTCTACACCAGCGGCCCCCGACCTTTTTGCACCACGGAGCGCTTTCATGCAAGACAATTTTTCCACGGACCGGGGGGAGGGCAGGCATAACAAAACGCTCAATAAAGTGCAAAACATATCATTTAATTATTAAATATATAATGTAAATGTAATTATTCCATTTTATATTATACACTTTATTTATATTATTATTACATTGTAATATATGTAATATAATACATCAAAAATGTTTACAATAAATATAACCAACACAACAAAAAAAAGCAATTTATTCTTTCGGTGCGGCCCGGTACCAAATGATCTACAGCCGTACACCTCAGCCACTTAGTGTGGCTACTGACATTGCTAGCTAACGGAAAAAGAATAAAATAAATCATCCATCTAACATTTAAATAATAATAACAAAGTGAATGTTAGCTGAAGACGATCTTTTCACTCATGTTTGCGATACCACATGGATTCCTATATAAAGTATTCATGCAGTGGAGGTGAACAGAATTTACTTTGTGGTGATTATAGTGTGTAGAGATTATGTTAAAAAAATTCAACATCAGCGTGTCTTTCCAATATGGCTTTGCGGGATATCCATTCTAAAAAGACACATTGCTGTTGAGTGTTTGAGGGTTTTCAACGTAATATGTCAGTGCTTTGAGGATCACAAATGAAAGTCCGTTCCCCTCCGTTGTACAGGGGTGGCAGCATACATCTCAGAAGCGGGTATCTCAAAGCCTAGGCAAATTGAACACAAAATTTCTGCAATTTAATTTGCATGAACTGATCCTTAAAATGAACAACCCACAACCCATATCTCAGCAGCTCAGCTGGCAAGTAAAATGTTTTTGAAAATAGGAATGATGGGAAAAAAATTTAACCACTTCTTTTGTTAGTTGCGAAAAAAGTTTGAGCTGAAGTAGGGCAAAAACTGACAACGCGATATAATTTTTTTCTGCGACATATTAGGAATAAATACAGCCATTTTCACCAGATGACGACAAAGTACATCATCTTTTGTTTGTTCTTGCAACCAAACCTTCCTTTTCAAGGTTTTTTTCCTGTCCCTAGCTCATTTTCAGATTGTGGTCGACTATTAGCGGGGCCTGCTTTGGTTGTATGATAAAGTGAACAAGAATGATTGTAAATAGTGGTTCGCTGTGCAAGCAGAGCCTGCGTGTCATTCACTAGAAACACACTGTGTATCCAAGAACCCCTCACTTGGAGTAAATGATGTTATACCAGACCGTCTTCGCTTGTAGCTTGTAGCTTGTAGCTTGTAGCTTGTAGTCATGGAAAATGAGAAGCGTTTCAGTTCTCCTTTTGTATCAAGCAGCAAAAAAGTCGTAGCATGACACCTTCAAATTTATTTCCCTTGCTTGACATTGCACGTGGGTGCGATGTGACTATTGTACATGGGCACATTGCGATTTCAATCTCTGAAACAATATATTGTGCAAGCCTAAAGTGAAGTCCATCCCATATTATAGGCTAGCAGAAATCTCCCTGGTGAAATGGTTACATATACAACTGAATCAGGCCTGTATCCAGGTGTGCAAACCAGCAAATAGAACACTCCTTGGGGAAAAGAGAAAGGAGACATTATTTTGTGCTCAGCAGCAAGTTAGGCCGAACATACAATTCTCGTGAAACTGTGTCACTGCTCAGCAGGAGATGAGCAGCCAGACTAGTGGACATGAACAGATGCTCCAGCCTAGCTTTTGCATCCCAATACAAGCCACCACCTCCAAAACAGAAAAGTCCCAGGACTTGTGAGGTAGTTCTCAGGTGACAAGAACCGACTGTTTCATGAGCGAACTCTTGAAAACGGTACCAAATCAATTACACAAAGCAACAATGTAATAGGTTTATTGTATTAGAATAATATTTGACCTTAAGTTGCCAATAAAGCCAGCTGTGGAAACTTTCCTGTTCCCTCTCCTGTGAAATGGTGGTTCTGGATGTATGTCAGTTGGCTGCCCTGTGATGTTGATGTGATGTGAAGAGGATAGCTTTAGGCTAATTAGGCCTGGTCTGCTCTGGTCTGCCTGACTGAACAAAGCGCTGCAGACAGCCTGTGGTCAGCTGGAGCCTCTGAGCTTCTCACTGACCACACGAACGTGAGCGCAAACACATTAACACTTAGATTCTGGCCGTGGGCACTCTGTGCTTTTACTTATACCTTGGTGAAGTGTAATATCTATTTTAGGCCAGTTTCATGGACAAGGATTTAGTGGCACTGTAGACAAAAATATACTGGTTTCAATAGAAACAATTTGGGGACTGTGTTAAGAGTGAATTATTAGCTATGACTGCGCCCATGAAGGCAGCCCATTCATTTTTATAATTAGAAAAGGAAGTGTGTGCAGAGAAGAAGATGGATGAAAGAGGAAAGCAGGGAAGACACCAACTGGAGAGACGAAGTTGCTCCAGTGAGCCAGTAAAAGGAGAATGGACAAAGAGGAAAATTGGAGAACAAACCAGTCAAGCCAGTTAAAGTTTGAGCCGCCGCTGACCTGTCAGCTTTAACAGTCCATCACCGCCAGCCAGGGACCAGGATTGACTTTAAACCTGGATTTTCTGTTCCTCTTACACACTGCAGTTGTCAGTCAGCCAGTGGGATTATCGCTCTGATTTTCATACGGTTTGGGTCGCTGTGATTTGGCTTCTGAGTCATCAGCCAGTCACTTTGATTAGCCACAGAAGATGTTACTCGAGGCAACAATTAATTATCAGTGCTTTTGGGTGAGGTGCAAAGGTTTAAAAAAAAAATAAATAAATAAATAAATTGTGGTTGGGGTCGTTGTCACGTATCTAAAAGGAAATTAAAGTAACATATATTCAGGTGGGTCTTCCCATTGTGTTTTGTGGGATTTCGCTCCTTCTTTATTTCCCTTCCCTTTTGTGTCTGATCCAATATTTGCCATATGTGAAACAGAAGCATTTTTGGATGGCTGCACCGGAGCTTTTGAAGACAATTTCGATACTCCAAACTGTGACATGCAAATGAAATTGGCAGCGACGGCACCATTTCGGCAGCATTTCAAAGGCACACAGACTGTTCAGTGTTATGGTTGTGAACAGAGTGTTGATACTATGATATGGAGATAAAAATGAAACAGTGAGTGTTTCCTCTGATGAACCTGATTTTATTCAACCATTCCCTGGCTTCTTACCGTGAACAGCTCGTCACTGATCCTGCTGCTCCACCTGTCTTTAAATCTCGCTCCCCACCAAACTCTATTATACTACAAATTTGACAAAAAGTACCTTGATGAATCAATCCCTCTTTTCTGTAATCACTATAATTGCTAGCAAAAAAAAACTTTAACCCGAGCTCTTATTTTAATTCTATATTAAACCAAATGAAAATGTAGCATTTTTAACCTTATTCTACTTGTGCCCACCTGCAGCTCTTCAAATACAGATTTTCCACCGCCCTCTGACCTCGCACTTCAATGTTACCTTCCCGTGCTCTCTCTGCTCCTCCTCTACTTTCTACCTTTACTTTTCAGCCTTAACATCTCTCTGCCTTCCCTTTATTCCTACCTGTCAACTCTTGAATCTCTCTGCACACTGTTTGCTCTGCCTATCGTTTTTTTTCTCTATCGCTCTCCTGTCTCTCTTTTGGTTTCCCTTATCTGTCTATTCCCTTTCTCGTGTGTTTGTCTGTCTGGATGGGTTTTTTCCTTGGGATGGAGGCAATCGAGTAATTCACCCATAATTCTTAGAAGATAACAATCAATGATCAAATTCAGTGTCCTGTTCAGTGTCCTTTTTGCATAATAAACTCACTTGTCGCAGTCTTCTTTCACAAAGGTGACTGAACATTTTGTGACTTGCACTTCTCACCTTCAGCTACAACTAAAGAACTCACCCTTATCAAGAGTTTAGGTATGAAGCAGAAAAACATTCCTCTCTGTTTGGCGATGTCCTGCAGTTTTTCAGATGATTACCTAAATCCGAAAGCTGCCGCCTGAGTGTCTGATGCTGTTCCCATTCCTCCTCCTACCGTGATCCCTCTCCCCTCGCCCTGCTCCTCATGTGTGTTGCTATACAGGAGCAGCTAAGAGCATGCGTCTAAGCAGGTTGGCATAACATTAGAGGGGGCAGACTATTTGATATGGTGGTAATCTCCTGTTAAATCCCCCAAGAGTGAAACACAGCCGCCTGCAGCTTTGCAGAGATTTCAAAAATGGTTTTCTTCTCTTCTTCTTCTTTTTTTTTTCTGTACAAGTATACCTCCTCACTTATATCAGCTCTGCATATATGTGTCTGTGGCATGTATGGGTGTGGAATTAGAGAGACTTAATGTCACTGTCCCCAGTTAAGGCACTGGTTGAGCTAAGCACCCTAGTATTGGTTTATTGCTGAATAATGTGATTTAGTGTAGGGCACATACTGAGGGCAGCGGCGTGTCATCGATGCTTAATGTGTGGCTGGTAAAACTTGAAGGTGGCTGATAATTCTCCTGGCTGAGCTGATTGGTTTCGTTTATATGTAGATTAGTTTGGAGAGTCGACTCCTACTAAGCTATATTCCACTTCCTCTAATAATGTATTCTTGGTCCTTGGTTTTATATTGCAATTTTACCACTGCGACTTCTGGATACTCTGTATACACATACGCTAGTGCTTGTCTGCTCATCGTGGAACAGGAATACAGGATTTTTTTTTGTGAAGTTTTCCCTATAAGATCTACTGTATAGTATATGTTGTGCCATATGCTGTAAAACCCATCTGTGTTTTTAGTTTATATAAATAAAATACCTCCAAAATACAAATGCTTTCATAACTGATAATAAGGTAAGGAAAACACATCGTTTAGTGATACAACTGTCGCAGTAAGTGCAACCTGATAACATGAATGATTGTTTTTTTCTTTCAGAAATACAAGGAGTTTGAGCGGGCAGTGCGGGTGGAGGAGATTGATGGGCTGCGGCTGGTAAAGAGGCTGGCAGAGGACATGGAGGAGATGTTTCACAAGAAAGCCCAGGCAATGAAGGTACTCGTTTCTAGCTGAATCGTCATCTATCACACTAAACCTGAAACGTTTCTTACACTTACATTCTTAACCATCTATATGTTTCACTTTTACTATCGTACACAACACATTACAATGTCCACCTAGAACCTAACATATAGAGATTTTCAGTTGTATTGGTACATCTATTCGCAGAGAGGCTAGAGGGATGGAAAAAAAGCAAAGGTACTCGACTGAACTCAGAGAAGTCACTTGGTAAAGCATTTATTCACATTGCCCCAATGAAACCACACATCACACAACACATCCTGCGTTTGCTGTGTGTATGTGTGAGAGAGATATGTGAAAGAACGGGTGCTGTGGGTGAGGTGACAGACAGAGAGAGGCTGTGAGCAACCCATCAGTGTCTGTTTCACTTTATTGATCTGCTCAGGCCAAACATCAGTGTCTAAGAGGCCACTTTAAGACAAAACTCAAAACTGAAACTATTTCGATCTTTGAAAATTTGTTTATCCCTCGTGTTGTTCAAGTCTGCGTGTATGTGGACTGGAGATATTGTAGTGTTAGTATCCTGTGGGGGAAAAAATATTGTGCTTAAGTATAGGTTTTAGGTACTTAATACTATATACTAATACCAATTTCAGAGGGGAATATTGTACTTTTTACTCCACTACATTTGTTCAAGAGTTATAGTCAACAGTTACTTTCCAGATTGAGATTTTACATTCACAACATAGTATGATCTGCTCATTAAATATGCATTTTTATATTTAATGTAAGTCAAATTTAAGTATAAATAAAATGCCATTAAAATGTGCATGCGTCCGACATTATAATTCAATAATTATGACAAAATAACTGAACGATGCCATTCTGCAGGATGAGTACTGTTACTTTTATACATATTTTGATAATAATTCTTGTGTACTTTTTATTTATTTTTTCGGAACGCCATACTTCTCCACTCATTTTAGTGTATTTTTATATTGTGGTAGCACTGTTTTCCTCGACAAAAGACGGTTCATTCACCTCTGTCGTCGCTACACGTATAGCATGAACACACTTGTCCACATCTGTGTTCGAGCATGTCTGCATGTGTGTGAGTGCGTGTGTGTGTGCGTGTGAGTGTGCACGTGTTTGTCAATGTTGTAACAGGTGCAGTTCAGGATGTGTCCACGGTGCTCTGCCTTTCTGGCTGCGGCTCTTGCTCCAGGTGATAGATCTTATCAGGACAACATGGTGCTGTTAACAGAAATTGGATTTCTCTCTGAGAGTCTGGTCCAAGGATACAAGCTGAAAGGAAAGTGAGGGAGAGAGAGAGAGAGAGAGAGAGAGAGAGGGGGGGGCACAGAAAAGGACATCCAGTTCCTTGCTTTAGCTTTTCTTATGCTTGTCTTATTTTTCTTCTGTATGGCACCTTTGCGCGCTCGGATTTCATGACCATGCCTGTTGCACCCTGTTACATTCCCTTCGAAAGCTTTTACAATTTCACCCGTCCACATGCACAACAGTCGTCACTGAGCGCATATATAGCTGAAGTGTTTCATGCTAATATGAGTCATCTGGCATTTCAAAAATATGACTCCTACTCTTATACAATGATTGCTGGCATGAATACAAGGTTTTAATTGAATATTGTTACTAGTTATGCACTCACCATTATATTGACTTAATCTGTTTTCTAATAATAAGGAACATTGTTTTGCTATACGCTTTCCAAAACAGTATTAACTGTATTTACCTTATGTAACAATGTTTTCTCATCACAGAGAGACGGCTCTTATCAACCTGTTGCAACCGTCTGATCTGCTTACTTGTTGACAGGAGTCTGCGCTGTGAGATTATATGTATTGAATGCATACTGTGTGTTCCATCTCCTCGCTAGTGCGTTAAATCCCTGGAGATACGAGGACTCCTGTTGGCTAATGGCTTCTCTAAAGCCGCCTGCCCGGATGCTGTATGCCTGGTAATTGTACATCCCAGTGGGGTTGTGTGTGGCAGTGTGTGTGTGTTGATGAGAAGATGTGACGGAATACTGTTCACAGGGGCGATGGCATTGCGCTTTAGCAAAGACCGATGAAAGCCGTGGGAGGAACAGGAAGAATACATGTTATAGGAGAGAAAATTGTAGAAAGTGGAGGAGGGAAAGTGGAGAATTTAACCCCTTGTGTGCCGATATCATGATTCCACACTTCACCTCCAACTTTCTCACTTTCAACGCTGACAGTTGTGACTTTGTGATGGATTGTGAGATGCAAACATACAATGGAAGTGTTCATTTGGGTGCTTTTCCCCCTTTTTCTTCCATCTTTCTCCAATTTCTTTCTGCTTTTATTTCCCAAAGTCTCATCTGTCTGGCCTAGAGTGCAGTCTCGCTGCTGTCCCCAAGCATCCCTTGCTCCTTTGTCTGTCTCTCCCCTCTCTACTCCGCCCCTTCTCATCTCTGGGCTTTTTGCTAAAGTATATGTGGCGCTTCAGCGATTCAATTTCCGTGCCGGTGCTCTCCCCTGTCTGTCAACGTGGTTTTATCTCCCCGTCTCCACGTCGATTCCCTCTTTTTATCGCGCGCCACCACCTGCTGTAAAAGGGTTCACCTGTATATACCTATGTGTGCAAGCTAGTTGATGTCATTATAAAAATTTTAAAAAAAAAAGTGTTTTGGTGCCAGAAGTTTTGTGCTTTCATTCTTGTGTGTTAACATAATGTTTTTGATTTGGAGAAAGTAAGATAATATAGTCAAGAAGCTTAATTTATAGTATTTAAGCTGACTGTAACTTTTGTGTGTGTGTGTGTGTGTGTGTGTGTGCGTGTGCGTGTGCGTGTGTGTCTGTGTCTGTGTGTGTAATTGCATTTAGTATTAGTGTTTGATTGTGTTTATGTCTCTGTCCTCTCTCCCTTATCATCTCCACATTATTGTGGCAAGCACAGCCTCCTCTCTGTCTGACGGAAAATGAGACTTTGGGCAAGAGCCGTAGTGTATTCACGTTGCTCCAGCCAATTTAATTGCAACTCCACTATTATAGATGAGATAAACTGGCCAATGAAACGATGTTTCATTGCATGTGCTTGCAAAGGGCGTTGTGTGTGTGTGTCCTTGTTTGTAGCTTCCATAGGCATGTACAGTATGTGTATTTATGTGTTTAATCCTGGGCTTAGCAAACATCTCAGCTCCCCATTGTTATTTTTTAATTACTATTACCTTTATCAGTTCCTGAGTTGGTGGGATATTATCATCGTCTAGCAGACAGCAGGTCCTCTCCTCTCCTCTCCTCTCCTCTCCTCTCCTCTCCTCTCTTGTCCTCTCCCCTCCTTTCTTGTCCTCTCCCCTCCTCTCTTGTCCTCTCCTCTCCTCTCTTGTCCTCTCCTCTCCTCTCTTGTCCTCTCCTCTCTTGTCCTCTCCTCTCCTCTCTTGTCCTCTCCTCTTGTCCTCTCCTCTCCTCTCCTCTCCTCTCTTGTCCTCTCCTCTCCTCTCTTGTCCTCTCTTGTCCTCTCCTCTCCTCTCCCCTCCTTTCTTGTCCTCTCCCCTCCTCTCTTGTCCTCTCCTCTCCTCTCTTGTCCTCTCCTCTCTTGTCCTCTCCTCTCCTCTCCTCTCCTCTCCTCTCCTCTTTCGATCTATTCTGAAAAAGGCTTGTCTTCTGGCTGGAAATGGTGGCAACAGCAGACGTTCAACGAAACAGTGAACATGTTGTTATCAAAGCTGAAATGCGTGGAGCTATTGTAATGCCCTCTTTGAAGTCAAGCACGCTGCACTGTGTTTCATGTGACAAATGCACTTCAAAGCAGAGTGGATGCCTTGCTGCTAGGGCTGTTTCTCCTGTAATGGCATTCGGCCTCTGCATGCTCTGTACCTGCTGATATCATTTACCTGTGGCAGCTACGCCTCTGTAGGCCTCAACATGATTACTAGTGTAGTACAGGGGAAGTCTGCATGGGTGTATGTTAAAAATAAAAGGTGCACACAGGACTTTAAATTCAATTTCTCTTCCGGCAAAACATCCTAAGAAATTACATTTTCATTTGCTGACATGTACAAGGAATTTTAAACACAAATTCAGCATTTCAACAATGCTGGTTTATTACAACTTGGGCCTTGCTTTTTTTAAAAAATTTCTAGTAATGATAAGATTGCAATTTAATAGCTGAGCACATGTCGACAATGCTAAAAAGAAGAGTAAGAAACACCAGCAATCAGACAATCACACCTCACTGATAGTCGAACTTAGAAGAGAAAACAAAGATAAATGGTAAAACCCAAACTAATATTTTTTACAGCAAACATCCATCACGTTTTAAAAGGCGTACTTTCAAGTTCACCTCCAAAAAAAAGTGGCTTAGATATGATTCCCTACACTAGAAAAATAAGGGGTATATAAGGGTTACGTCAGAGAGCCAAACAGAAGCTAAGTTTCCATCCAAATGTAGTGCACATTTTTTACAGAATTTTCAGAAAATCTGCAAAAGAAAATGCGCATTAATGTACGTTTCTATCCATTGCTGTTATGCAAATATTCAGAGTTTGGCTCAGCAATATAAGTTAGTGGAGCTAATCCTCCAGTCCTGTGCCATTAAACCAACACAGAAGAAGAGGACATAATGAGGTGATATAATTAAAAGAGGTGCAGTCAAATTATGATAGGAATATGCCATTTCATTTTGTTGTGTGTATTAATTTGAGGGACATTACTGTCTCATCATTGGTCCACACCAATATGAATTCTTCTCTTCAGCAGAAGTTGAAGCAGTGAAAGTTTTAGTCACATGTTTCATGGCTATTATGATTTATTTCCATAAGCGTGTTTCCATTGCATGTTGTCGTATTTTCATTTTTAGCGTTACGCGAACTTTTCCACCTCAGCCAAGCTAAGCCGAACACATTACATTTTTTTGCGATATTTCAGCCTTTTTTTTATTTATTTTTATTCCCGACGTTCTTTTTTATGCAGACATTAAAAATGCACATCAAAAACTGAGGGATGAAAACACACTTTATGTCACTTGCAAATACAAATTTGTTGATTCCTTATTGCAGACATACAGTATATGAGAGCTAAACGTGCTTCTCCAGGAATTGTCCACGTTTGTTGGTAGTTCTGATAGGGATTATAATGGTGTGGTCTGGCTCTGCAGTCTTGTCCTGCCCTTTCCTTCCGTCTGTCCTCCTCCCTGACACACCACACTGTCACGCTGAGCTGACAGCACTGCTCCCCTCATTTCCCTAATTTCATTAGCTGTCCTCAGTCTCAGATCATTGCCGTGTGTGTGTGTGTGTGTGTCTGTGTGTCTTTGTGTGAGTGTCTGTTAAGAGTGATGGCTTCTAATGACAAGGCAGAGTCAGCCAGTAGATGTCAGGACAGAGAGTCTCTTCCTTCTTCTTTTCTCTGGTTGTTTTTCTGTCACCAAGAAGTCACAGTGAGAGAGATGGAATTGTTTTCTGGAGTGATGAATTGGGGATGATGGCAGAGGGATTGGGGAAAGGTAAATGTAAAGAAAAGAGATGAGTCAAAAGTTCAGTCTAAGCATAAAATGAAAGTGTGGGTTAAGCACTTCATATTCCCTTTATACTCCCTTTCAGTCAGCAGAACTGCTGAGAACTTGTCAAGTATTGATTATCGGGACCTGATGTTTCAAAGCACATTACTCCCCCCTCTCTCACCGTCTTTCCCTTTGTATCTGTATCTCCACCATGCTTTGACTACTTGGCCTGTACCCAATCTAAATGTGCAAAACAGAGGAAGCAAAGTGTCACAGAGCACTTTTCCATTTTGTTGATGCTGCAACTCTTCCCTGGCTGGTTTGACAATATTAATTGCTGTCCCCAGTGCTATTGATGGGCTGACCCGAGCCAATCCCGCTCAACCCAGATCAGGTCTCGAAGGATCAGGCCTCTGGCAGAACCAAGATCCATAGGACATGCCCTGATCCTGTAGGCCAAGGCTTAGTTAGCATTTCCTCTCGCAACCGAGGAACACCTATACATCTGGCCACGCAGAAGCATGCCAAATTATTCAAGTACATAAGCTTAGCATATATTTATATAAGGTTGCACTTATATTTTTAAAGGTACAAACATATCTTGATGTGAGAAATGGTGTCAAAAGATACTGTCTACACATGCAGACAAAGCTGATGAATGTAGCTGATCAGGATTAATTTGGGATGCTGTTTATTAAATAGCCACTCTGCTACTCGTAGGAACTCTGAAAGATGATAATATGGAAAAGGGAAAAGTTAAGTTTGAACCCAAAGTACCAATGCATGCTGAACAAAAAGCACACAGCACCTCTGGGAATGTTTTTTTATGCGAGTCTATTTAGAACTGGAGTTGACTGTGGTCTTGTTCTCAGCTACCTCAGGAGAACATTCAGATTCAGGCCACTGCCCTCCCCTCCTCTTTTGTTGGAGGGAATGTGCCGAGGCAAGGCTTAATGCACTGCTTAAAAAAAGTCTAAGACTTCCGCTACCAGTCAATAATGTATGTGACCCCACGTCCACCCCTCCTCCGCTTCTCTGCCAGCGGTTGTTAGCATACCTCAGCTGTATATGACAGCTTTCGCTAACTTCCACGGCTTTAGTGTTGCATTCATAATGGATAGGCATTTTTTAAGGTCAGTGGCTTCAAACGTCAGGATGCCACACAGCAAGTACGGCACAAGAACAATAAGCAATCAAGTTGACAGCTAAATGAGGGGGATCGTTTATGAACTTTTGAAAGTGTAAACAAGCTGAATCCTTTATCAGGCAAATCATAATCACAGGATGTCAGATAATGAAAGGAGGTAGATGAGTCCAAATGTCAGAGAAATGGAATGGGCGGGTGGAAGAAGGTAAGGTGAAAAATTATGAAATAGGAATGGAAAATTGTGTTTAATCAAGGGGGAAGATATCGCTTCAATTTACACCAAAGAACTGGGAGAACAGTAGGGAAGTAAGATTTTTTTTCAGGCTCAAAAAAAGTTTGGGCTGAACTGGTCAGAACCAAAGATGATTCTGTCTTAGTAGGGACCCAAATCTGATTAGTCGAAAATGAGTCGAAGCAGATCTGTGTCACAAACACCGACATCTTGTCAATGCTGACGTAAATGTCAATCAATGTTTTCCATACCTTCCACCAAAGCATCATAGAAAGTGCTGGCGCAGCAGCAGGGGGCTAGATGTGAACTTGTTAACCAAAATCACATTGTCTTTGTGGTTTGATTTAGGCTTAACAACAAATCTACAAAAAAAATGAGCCTGAGGGAATTAAGAGAAAATTGAGTCTGACCCAGACCAAACCAGTCGGGTCTGGTCTAATCAGGTTTGTGCCGAGAAAACGCATCAGGGATCTGTAATCGGGTAGAGAGATGCCAGACTCTTCTTCTATCACTAACAAATCTAATCCAGTTACCACAGCAAGCCTTGTTAGCTCTGTGTGTTCAGCTTTTACCCTGTCAGCTGCAGTGAAGGCTTGTGAATGTCCACGCTTGTGTATGAGTGTGTGTTTTCAGGGAGACAACAGGGCCTGCCTCTCTGACTGTGCCAGTTTAATTATTGCTGTCATCTCGTACCAAGCCTGAGCCTCGACAGAATGACTTGAGAAAAGAAAAAGTAATTTCCTCCCTCTTTTTACTGCATCATACACTTTGGCAGGACCACCTATTGACAAAGAGACATGGCAAGCTCATTTGAATATATGCGAGACACACACAAACACATGCAGACAGACAGCGCACACATTTGCGTACGCCCACAGAAACACAACATACACACAAAGACAAACGCACCACCTGGAGTGTTCATCCTGGTGATATGCCGGAATTGAAATTCACAGGAGTGAGTAGTACCTACTTATCTCTAATCTGTTTTTCCAATTGAAAAACTCCCTGCTACTATGCAAGTTATTTTTACCCTAGAGCTTTCACTCCCATCTTGCTGCATGGTAAGTTATACTACATGAATAACGTGCCAGAATAGATTATTCACAGGTGGGAATCGAGTGTTTAAATGTTCAGTAGAGGTTAAATTAGAATTGGCCATGTATGATGATGATGTAATGTTGTGTGATTGTTAAAGCCAATTGTTTTTCCTATGGACACACATGGCAGAATAATACGCTCAATTTTGAGTCATAGGAGTGCGAAATTAAACATTTCATAATGTGCCTCATTTGTTCAGACCTTGATATACTTACTCTCACATTCAATGATTGACATTTGCAAACGCGCCTGGAAGACAGAATTGGTCAAAGGGCTAATATCTTAACATGTGTCAGCTGAGAAAAACATTAACAATCGCAAACACACACACACACACACACACACACACAGACACCGTCACCCACTCACAAATGCTATAAAGTGTGGTTCTATCGACACCGGCTTCACAGGCAGCGGCTGACATTTCGCTGAGAGTGTGAGGCTAAGCGTTCAGACCTTTAGAGAATGTTATTCTCTCGTTCCTCTCTCATCCTCCCTTTATTCTACCATCCTTATCTGTGTTTGTTCTGAAAGCATGCTTTGTTGTGGATTTTCCAGCAGATGCACCTGCCTCAGGTTTTTGTGGTAACTTTCAATGCCCGGATGCACGCATGCTCAGACATAGGCGCAAGAGTTCCCTGTTTGAATCTAAAAAAAGATCTGAAGAAGTCCAGGCCAGAAAGGACACTTTCTGCTGTTCTCTTATCAGACCAGGAAGGAAGCAGAATGTATACAGGAATTGATAGCCAGAAAGGAAACAAGCATAGAATGATATGCAACGATATGCAATGGCCAGGTGTGTTGCTATGGTGAAGGAAATGATTGGCCGGGCTCGAGATTACGGTGTCCACTTCCTAAAACACACACACACACACGGCTCAGCTGAAATAAGCTGGCTGATTGCAGTACTTTTACGGATAAAGCCATTTGAATGGTAATGCAAAATGGAAGTGCATTACCAAAACTCATAAAAGACACCAGGACCAGCTGTGAATGAGAGAAATGAACTTGCTATGAGAACATACCATGCACATCACAGTTGGAAGTAGAACAAAGTGCGTGCTCGTGTGTGTGCGTGCGTGCGTGCGTGTGTTAGAGAGATCCCTGAAGCTGTTACTCAGGGCCCAAAAACCGTCCATCAGGTCTTTCACCTTTCGCCTGTTTGAATTGCTGCTGTATGCCAGCCATTATTCCTGTAGATTTCTTTCATTGAGTACAATTTCACAATTTCCTCACAGACCACAGTTACGTCATCAACCATCATCACCATCACCGGAGCCCCTCGAGGCTGTGTCCTCAGTCCTTTCTTTTACACCCTCTATACAAATGACTGTATCGGCCCTTCACCAATCACATACACACTTTTCATACTCTGATGTTAACGGCATACTTGGCCCACTCACTGACAATGACCCTGTGACAGCCTATCAACGCTAAAAAAAACACATAATTTAACTCATGCTGTTGTGCTTCTTCACCATGTCAACCATCTCCAGCAGCATCACACATAATGCCTCCAAAATCATCTGCCTCTCTACCCCCAATCTTTCAAACTTGATCGACAGAACCAGGACACGCCTTGCACTCATGTGATGAGTGCAAATGACACTCATCACCCCCTCAGTCCACTGGCACAGTATTGAAGAGCATTTTCTGATATTTGTTAACAATAAAAACTATTTACAATTATTCTAATAATTGATAAGAAAAAGAATCACAATTTAAAGCCCTAATCTGTCACATATACAGGACCATTCACACACAGGCCGTGTGTCCACATAGCGTCTTTTTCTTATTGCAGCTTTTTGTGCAGCCACTCTTAAGTGCTTCTACTAAATCTCTGAAAAAAGTGCTGGTGACGCACTGTAGCAAATGGAGGAGAAACTTGTTTTGCCGGTATTTGTCTGTCCTGAGCTTTATATGTCAGACAGACACTATCACAACAAAGACCGAAAAGCCCATTTGTGGGAGCAGATCAACCGGGCACTGAATGACACTGAATGTTGCTGGTGAGTGTTGTGCTTTTATAGCCGTACACGCTGTCTCCTACGGATCGTCCTGCTCGCTCTACGGCTGTCAGATTGAGGGGTGACAAGCTCATTCATACAAATATAAGGGCAAGTCTCCTCCGGTGGGTGCTCATGGTGAAAAAACAATGTTAAACAAGTGATAGTAGCACACATAGATAATAAAAAGTGTGCAAGTGTGTCATACAACGGCTGTTAGAGTTGTTCATATGTCGTCAAGATAACACAAAACAAAAACAGCAACTTGATAGAGAAACTTTATCACTAAGCATTAAAACTAACAGGAATTACAATTCAAGCGTAAACCTTTTTAATGCAGCAACAAATTGGTCAAAACTAAAACAGGAACTATTGTCACAATAGCCATTGCAGCTATTTGAGTCAGTATCGGCCCGATATCTAATATCGGTATTGGTGTTGTTGCATCCTTAGAATGACATGTGCTTTCTTGCTAACTATAGAATGTAACATTAGCGTGAAGGTTGATATTGTAATATTGCCACAGCACAAAAGATTGAAGTCATAAAGCAGGAGGAACTTTACTCTAAAAGGGGCTGTGCAACTTACATTTCTCCATGATTATCTTTCATTTGAGAACGATAACAGTGACATGTTGCCTCCTTTTGACAAAAAGCAATTTCCAAAAGATGATAGTTCCCATAAGAGAGAGAGAGAGAGAGCATAGCGTTGACTCAAAGGGACACAGATACTCGCACCACCCTACAGGCACACGCCGTAGATGGTAGCAGCAAAAGGGTGATGATGCACTGTACGGTATGTGGAGAGAGAGAGAGAGAGAGAGAGAGAGAGAGAGAGAGAGA
>CALSCE010009645.1:4655501-4679876 GCA_943593645.1 Bovichtus variegatus | reverse complement strand
AGAGAGAGAGAGAGAGAGAAACAGCATGTTTTGGTGATGGACTTTGTAGTGGTAGTGTCCAAAGAACCTGAGGCAGTCATTACCTCTACCGCTGAACCATTTAGGAAAATAGCCTCTTTTCAGGAGATGGCCAAATGTCTGTCCGTTATCTGTGTGTGTGAGTGTGTGTCCTGAGGGCTCGCAGTATTGCTGTAGTGCTAGGGGATTTCTATAAAGCCAGTTGTAAAGCTTCTTTCAGTTGGGCTGTCTCTCTGCCTATTATTATTTGACCCACTAATCAATTCACTTTTGTACTAAGGCTGTTCTTTCTCCTCCCCTCCTGTAGAGACTGGTGGAGGCGGCAGAGGAAGCCCACCTGCAGCACGAGGAGGATCCAGACCTGCAGGTACGTGCATTCACGTCTCAACGTGTGCATTCCCTAGTTCTCGTAAACTCAGTAATTAAATCAGAAGCCAGTGCGTCTGTGATTTGGACCTCAGTGAGAGAAAAAGGTTCAGAGAATGACAAGGGCCTCTGTAAACACAACAGAGGAGAGACAGGGGGAGAAGGCATTAGGAGTCGTGTTGCGCAGACTGTTTCGCTTGACTGGGCTTAACAGGATTTTAAATGGTGCAAAGTACTGGAAGGCGGTTGATAGTTTTGCACAGATCTGAAAGAAACGCCCGCTTTAATGTTTAACACAGCTTTAATGTTTACTGGTCAATGCTTTGGTGATCACTTTGACATGCGTTGGCAGTGTGTGCCACAAAAAGAATTACCCAGAAATACTCTTTTTACTGGTTTCCAGCAAGTTACTTTTGTATAATAGGGTTGGTGTTCACTGGGGGTTTTACAGATCTTTCTGATCTTTTGCTAGCAAAAGGCGGAAGAAGGCAGATGTTCCATTTTTTTTCCATTGACATATTTTAGCGCTGTTACAAGTTTTGTTGTGTTTTGTTCCTATTAGTTCTTTAGCAGACGTTGAGTAGTTGCCCGCATTCAAAAATATTCCTCAACAGCAGACAATTCCAATTCTTTTTTACAACCTGAGTGCAAGTTTTGTAGTTTTTTGCCATCATTCCATCATTCAGTTATAATAACTTCAGCCAGCCTCTCTCTCTCTCATACACATAGGGTTAGGGTTAAGTAACTCTTCTTGTAACTGTAAATATAAAAACATAAATGCTAGTTATGTAAGCCCCAACCTCACTGTATCCCAGAGGATGCGAGAGAAAAATAAGTTATAAATATACACAGAATATTAATATGAACTTACTCAAATTTGTCTGTCAGGTCATGTTGGACCCAACTGCACCGATTCAGAAGAGGTTAATATGGGGGTTTGTAGTCCAAATACTCAGTATCAGTGGAACAAATCCACCGCTCAGTTAAGGCATCATGATTGTGCCTACAGATGTATGATAGTAATAACTAAAGATTAAATTGTATTTGGCTTCTTACATATTTTGTCAGAAGTGAAGCAATTGATCCTCATGTTTTTATGCCGGAATTTACTTAGTGACACACACATTTTGAGTCTGACACATAAACCATGAATTATTCATGGTATTATATCACCGTTACATTGCTACTAAGAAACTCTAAAACATTTAAACTACTCCCTGGGAGTTCCACCCTCAGTTTTGCAGACTTGGGCAAATGCATTCGGCTAATCATATCTGCATACACAGCCCCAAACCCAGCCTCTGCTCTCATGGTTCTGCCTCAAATCCATTTGAGAAGCTTTAATTTTTAGAGTGCAGCTTTGCAGCGTGTGTGTGTGTGTGTTTGCGTGTGTGTTTGCACGCGCGCGCCAGAGTGAGAGAGAGAGTGCACGCGCGATGTTTTCGCCTGAGTTTGCTGCGCATCACGCACATCTCAAAACAGAGTTTATTAAAGTAGGTGGAGCAACAGCAGAAACTTGACTTTTAAAGAGGAAATGTGATACTAAGCCGACTTGGGAGTATTTGCTGCTAAACTACTTATAAAGTCTGTGGCGTGAGTGTTATGTGTGGCTGTGTCTCTGCCTGTGGCGGTGAGTATGTGTTTACTCTGTCAGCTCTTTAAGGCATTACAGTGAAGACCCTGTGGTTTTCTGCTGTCATAAGCCATTCAATTGGATCGCTTACTAAATTTAACCACTGAACCACTTTTTTTGGTCACCTGCTTGATTCTCCACACACTCTGCAACCTCCCCGTGCTTTAAAGGAATGCTCCACGTCTTCTTAATCACTATTTTCATAATCAATTAAATGTTTATCCCATTTTCTAAGCATAAACTCCAACCATGCTCTGTTTCCAGCTCTGTGAGGATACTCTGTTACCCAATAATGAATCAATTAATCAAGAAAATAATTGGGAGATTAATTGATGATGACAAATAATCACTAGCTGCAGGCCTATAGATAACGCAACATCGCATTGAGATAACGTATTGAGATTTAATGCAGCTTTAGTGGTGTTTGATGTGAGGAGAAAAAGAAGCCGCTGTTCTTAACGTAGAGCTTAAGCTCCTAAGAATCAGCAAGTGCTTCTGTCAAGACAATTTTGCCCTAAAAAGTAATGGATCCAAAGCAGTCACACACAGAGGTCGGGTTTAGCAAATATTTACCAATGACGGAAACATCTGAAGGCTACGGGCAGTGCGCTTGTAATTTCCCCAGTGTGGCCGAGTGTGGGTTCAGCTTTCAGAACAAAATTAAAATGACCATGAGAAGTTCTGTGTCCGATGCAGAGGCGCAAAAATGTTTTGGGGGAAAATTGCTTTGTTGATATTTGTCGGTTTAGGCAGAATGGCTGCAATATTTTTAGCGGCCTCCTCGGGGGGGAAAAAAAAAAATCATTCATCTGCTTCGTGTGGCGTTTATGTGATGGTCAGTGTCTCGGTTCACCTCGTCGCTCCGTGCCCGTGGTCACACAAAGTTATGTTTTGAGAAAGGGTGCTTTTTTTTTCAATTGAAAAAAAAAAAAAAAAGGTCTGTCTCTCTTACTAATGTCTTAACAATCGTATTTGCTTTACTTGCTCAATCACCCACAGCTGATTGCAACAAGTTCACTCTGGCTTTGCCAACCATTCTGGAAAATGTGTATCACCAGCTGAAGCAACATATACAGTACGCCAGGAGATCAGTCAGTAAAGAACATTGTTACATTTTATCAAAAGATGACTTTTTTTGTGTCTGTGTGTATGTGCACTAGCCAACTCCCAACTATTGTGGGTCTAGGAAGAGCACCACCCACTCCTTTTTACCTGACAGTGAGGACATTTACAACAGGTTGCTTATTTTAGAGTAAATTGAGATATTTTGCAAGTGGTGTACATAAATGTATACACACGTGGTTCCCTTTACAGGTTTTATAGGGGATTGTTCTCTGTCCATTTTTGATGGATCTTACTTTATCTGTACTCTCTGTGAGTGTGTGCAGTTGGTATTGCGTGTAAACAAAACTGCTTTCCCAGATGCGTACCTGTGTTTGTCAAATATTTTTCATGTTCATGAGGTTTGTTTGCGCATCCTCAATGTGTGTGTCACCTGTGTTTTGTGGACACTTGTCCGTGTCTTTGTGTTTTCATATGCTGCTTGAGGGGCAGTAACACTGTGTGGGCTCACAGTGATGCTTTACGCCGGTAATTACTTGGCGGAGATGAGATGAGCCCAGCGAAGTGTCCCTTTGTTTCAGCTTTAATGGCACAGCTCCTGAGCTGATAATGGCTGATAGAGAGCCTTTAGTGTAATGAAGAATTTTACAATGTCTTGGACAGAGTGAGATGCCATTATCGAGCCAAAAGACCTTCTATAGAAGAAGATATGTTGCATACCTGTGTTATACAGTAGCAGGCTATACGTAGGAAGAGGAAGGGAAAGAGAAGGAGGAAGGAGGAAGTGATGGAGAAGCAAGAAGATGAACATGATAATGACAATTACATGTACCTGCCAGATGCTTGTTGGCATGGTGTGTGACCACAGTAATATAATCTACTTCAATCAGAGATTAATGTAATGGCAGATGCAGTTGTTTTATGATGCAGTGTAACTTCATTACAGAGCTTCATTTCTAAATTAAGTTTGGCCACCAGTGCTGCTGCCACCTCCACCCTGCTGATCCACTGATGCGAGTTTGGCATGCTTAGGGTCTGATACTCAAAGTTATTTTGATTTAAATCATATCTAATCAAATAACATTTTTTATATAGCCCAATATCACAAATTACGCATTTGTCTCAGTGGGCTTTACCGACTGTATTGCAGCATACGACACCCTCTGTCCTTAGACCCTCGCACCGCACAGGAAAAAACTCCCTAAAAGAAACCCCACGATTAAAGGGGGGAAAATGGAAGTGACCTCAGGGAGAGAGACTGAGGAGGGATCCCTCTCCCAGGACGGACAGACTAAAATTACAACATGATGTGATCAAATATGAAAAAGATGCTTTCCGAAAAAATTTTAAGCCATTAACATGTAATATCAATGGGGAATAAAGGAATAGCAGAAATACTTGCATCAGATTTTCGAGGAAATGGCTCAAAAGATCTTGATAGTCACGCACTATCTGCAAAGTAAGTCCCTGTGCAAGTGTGGGAGGTTCCGCGCCCGACATCCGTCACAAATTAATCCCGCTTCACCATCATAGTAATAATTAATGATTGTCTTTGCCTGGTTATCATTCTGCGTCCATGTTAGCGTGAACGTGTTTCTCTGTGTCTGAGTCTATATATGTGTGTGTGTGTGTGTTGGTATTTATCCTCAGTTAAGCAGGTTTTTCACTACCTCTTCTTAAATTATGTCACAGCCATTATTTTTTCATTGCTAATTGTGTTTTGAATTGCCTGATTATAAAATGAAATGGTTGAGCATTCTTTAGACACAAACTGGTGTCGCGTTTTTTTTTTGTAGCTTTTTACATGCATGAATATGAATATGCATGTACATTTTTGTGAGCAATGTGTGTGTACACCTGAGTAGCTGTGTGTGTGTGTTTTTGTCTGCACAGCTTTGATGGTGGCATTTCTAAAAGTGCCTTTTACTGCAGAACATGGTGAATAGATGGTAATTATCACCAGCTGTGCTAAAAATATCACATCTACGCTGTAGGGTGAAACCTCCTCCATCACTATTCGGGGGTTTATTATAAAATGTTTGTGTGTTTTTTTGCTATTGGATACATATTTGGCTGGCAGCGGCTTGATAGGAATTTCCTTATCTATCCTTTCCAGAGCTCTTCTGCTTCCATGTGAAATTGGCACGGTAATCTGCTGCGATTTTCCTCCCTTGCTCTTTTACCCGCACTGCTCATGTACTGTAAATAGGAAAGCAGAGAGCAGTCTCCCATGCCCTCTGCAGCCAATGAAATCCTTCCTTGGAGGTTGTAGACAAACAGCCAATTGCCAAGCCTGATGTTGACTGAAAATGCAGCCCCAGTCTGGAGGAAGCATTGGGAGAGAAATGCTTAATCTTTCTTTTTTCTCCCTATCTTTTGTTCTCATGCTCCCCTGTCTAGGGTATTACCATAGAGTGCTGAGAGGTGGCCACATGCTTGTTGATTTGCCAATTTGCTCTTCTTATTACTGGCAAAAAATATTTGACCCGAGTGTGTGTCTGTGTGTGTGTGTGTGCCTGTGTTTTCAGAGTATCCTCTCTGTCCTGTGGCATGCATGGCCAGTGATTCAAAGATCCAATTTCTAAGCCCTTTATTCAAGAGTTGGCCTTGACTGTCCAACGGATAATGCACATATACACCACACGCACTGCTTGCCAACTCCAGACACAAAGCATTTCAACGTACTTTTCGTCTACAATCTCAGAGAGAAGGGTTTAAAAATGTTGCCTACAGTGAGATAGGGTGCTACCTAGGAACGATGAAGTCTAGCGTCTGAAAAGCGTATTTAAAAGAACAAATCAGTTCCAAAAGAAAGAGTCATTTTATGAATCCGAGAGATCAAAAAAAGAAACATATTCCCATACGCTGTCCCCACTTGCTTATAATGTTATTGTACCAATGCTTAGATCAGAGAATGTGTATCAAGCAGTAAGAATCAGAACAATATAAAATTAAAAGTAAGGTTGTGGAAGGTGAAAAAACAATACGATTTATGAAAATAACTTTGTGGTATTCGTACTTTTAGGTTAATTAACATGCAGTATACCCAAACTACCAACTACACTTTCAGAAAACTAGTGATGGCAGACATCCAGATTTGAACCTGGACGTCAAACAGTTATAATGCATCACACAGGTACATAACAATCAGAACTGTATGTCATATATACCACGCAGAAGCTTTGGGAAGAAAACTGAAAGCTCAGGTATGAGTGGGAAGTTCAGTCTCTCCTGACATGACTTACCTGACTCTTAGTGAAGTCCCTCGTCACAACTCAGTGTTGAGTCAAGAGAGTCTGAACAGATAAGTACTCAGTTATCAAATTCATTATTAATTTCCTTTGGACAGAGAATTGCTGCTTACACAGAGATAAAATGGGATTGAACTTGTTTTTTTCCCCTGTTGCCTACTTTGTATTCATTTCAACAGCTCCAAAATTTCTCAGTGGCATTGCATGTTTATTAAGTATGACTTTTACGGTCAACACTTCATAACAACGTTGTTCCCGTCTCCCTCTCACACTCGCACATTCTGCAGCGGAGTTGTTTTTAAAGGTGTGTAACAAGTGTAACGACCATTACAGCTTCACGTGGCTGCTTAAGCTTTTAGTCATGTTTTTTCTCAGAGTGGGTGAGCAAAAAGTTCAAGATGCATGAAGAAGGATTTTAGGGAACAGCACATGAAGCCCTACTTGACCTTTCCTCCAAGGTATTTACTCAATCTGCAGTCTTGTTTACTGACTGATTACCTATATCCGCGCCCCCTGGTTGTTTTCCAGTCACATTTCCACACTCTGGCAGCGGTGTCTTCCCCTTTCCCGACCGTGAAGAAAGAGAGTAGGGAGATGGGTGAATAAAAAGAGAGAGAGTCGAAGTGGAGATTAAAAGTTAAAAGTGAACACCAGAGGGTGGAGCGTCACGGTAAACCCCCGCTTCACATGAGGTCTCCTCTCTGTCTCTCTCTCTCTCTTTTCCCCTCGAGGCTGTTGACTCACTTCGCAGCAAGAGTATTTATCAAAATCAACAGGAGTGTTTTTATTTGTATGTAAGCATGTGGGTCATACATTTACATAGCTTATGACGGGGCGCACGTGGGATCATATGGATTTCTGTACACTTTTAATGCGATGCGTTTGTCTTTTCTTTTTTTTTTTTTTTTTTTCTTATTTTTTTTTTTTACATTTTTGTCACTGACACAGATTTTTTGAAAGTTGTGATTGGTTGATTTAAAAAAATAAATGCACTCTTTGCTTTAATGAGCATAGAATGGATGGTGAAATCAGTAGGCCTAATCAATGAATGTAGTCTCTATTAAAACCTGTATAATTATGAACACACTATTTTGTGTTATCATCAACATCTCTGTTGAATAAATTGTAAGCCATACGTTAAAAGTTGCCTACTTGCGCAGTAGCCTATTCGTATGCTGATAGTTGTTATATTTACTTGCTTACATTTACTTATCATCTCTCTTAAAGGCTAATATGCTTTTATCTTTACCAGGAACTAGTCTTAACTGTAAAGTGGGAAATTCTTAGAAAATTATTCCAAGAATTTTCTTAGAATTTTGTCACTTAGAAATGATTTCTACTAGGAAGCTTTATGAATATGGCCCCAGCAGCTTACTGTAAAAATAATTACAAAGTGACATTCTGCACCAGCTTGAAATAGCTATTCAGCTCAATGATTGCAGGGAAATAGCAGTATTTAAAGGCACCATAAAGTGTGTTGCCTTCCTGCACAAGTCACACTCAGCAATCACAAACAGATTCTGAACAAGCTGTAGAAAAGATTGAGATACATGTCATGGAGCAGGTTTATTTATCTGCATAGCATAAAAGTGCATTTTATTTCTGTAACTGTGCAAACACAAGTAGATGCAGGGATGATCACAGCAAGAGGGATCAGGGTATGGTAGTGTTACATAGTTGGGTGTGCACCTAATGATTGTTTTCTCGATTAATCAAATATGTTTTGTTTCTGAGAAAATTGTGACATTTGGCCCTGGTGAGTTCTTCACACAGCTTGTTTTGTCTGACCAACAATCCAAAACCCAAATATAGTCGGTTTATTGTTTTTTTATGATAAAGAAAGACAGAAAATCTTCATATTTTGATCTGGAAATTGGCATTTTTGGTTGAAAAATGACTGAATGTTGATGGATTACTTAAATGAGTTTCCACAAAGAAAAAAAAGTAAATGCTTATGCTAGACAACTTCAAATTCAGCTTTTTTAATACTGAAAGAGTATAACTTCCTTCCTTTTTCTACTCTCATGGAGTACTTTGTCTAGATGTCAAAATAAAAAAAAACTAAATGAATTTCAATATTCTAGACCCACAGGAATGAAAAGAAACCAAAGAAAACAGAGAAATAATAATTTAATAACATATTATAATAAATAATTCACGTGTCTCCTGCAGTGAATGGTGTTAACATACCAATGCAGCAATGTGCAATTAACATTTTGATGTTAAAAATGATACCTACAACACTTGAAATCTATCCATTCTTTGGGCTTGTATTTTGAAGCAGGGAACTGAAATATGCTGTATATGCTCCACTGTTTACCTCCAGTAACCCGTCCTCATCCTCTCCCTCTTTGTCTGTACCGCACTGTGAGTGGGTGCTGATGGAACATGTGCGATCTCTCAGCGTAATGCACTGCAACGTTAAAGATCAGGTTGTTAACACCATGATCAGGGACTGCATTAGTGGCACTGGGCACTCCTTCACTGTAATGCTGGAATGGCATAATTGACTTACTCAACACATACACCCACACTTGGACACACACAGCCTCAATTGATGGTGGGGAGCACGCACACATACACACCATGGTTTGCCCCCGCCTCCGTTCACACACCCACACTCACTCCCACACTATTGAAACTCAAAAGCCGATGCAATTTGAATCAAAATTAAATCCCGCATGCTGTGAATTTAGATAAAGTCGATTAGCAGAGTCATTAACTGTTGTTTGTTTTACTTTTTCTTAGTTGACTTTGTATTCTTTATACTTTTAACATCTAATGGCTCTTGTGGCGTTTCCTCTTCTCTTGGCTTTTTCTCTCACTGTCTTTCAAGACTCTTACTGAGGGTGTAGAGCCAGAACATCTGCACATCTTAAATAGTTTCTCTGGATCGAGCTAGTAGGCCCAACTGTTGTTTCTGTCTTGGATCTTGAGATAAAGTTGTCACTGCCATTATAAAACGTGGTTCTTAGTTCTTTACAAATCAACGTTGCTACTCGACCGTCTGCATTTGAACAAAGAGAGCTACAGTTTTTTTGATACTGCTTTTATTTAGCGAATGAGATTCATCATTTTCCTATTCCAGCCATCGTACAGACAGAGAGGAAAGATGCAGCCAGCGAGATGGAAGAGACCGGTAGAAAAGGTTGAGTAGACAGAGACAACCTGGCAATTGCAACAATGGTCTCACAGATAGAGCTGATTGGAGCCAAACCTCGCCAATGAGAGCTGTACTGTATGCATGATAGAGCACATTCGAGTTGAATACCGGGAAGAGACGGAGGGCGGTGAGGAGCTTGATGAGGATTGCATAGAGCCAGTGAACAATGGGTAGAAGGAAACGGGCTGAGCCAGAAAAGGAAAGGGATAAATCAGGTACGGAGGGAGAGACAGAGGAAGTGAGAGGGAGAATGATAGAACAGGTACTAACGAGACAATGGCAGAAAGAGAACAGAGTGAAGACGCAATGGGGCCTTGTCTGCTGCAGATGCTGTTGGCTCTGTGTGTTGCCACATGCGAGTGTGTGCGTCTGCGGGTCGTTGTCTGTGTGGGTACGTTTTGTGTAAACCAAGCTCCCCATTTTTAAGTATCCTGATTTTCACTCACGATGTGAGGTTGTGGTCAAATCCAGTGTTTGTCAGTTTTCCCTCTGCACCGAAAGTTATTTTGTTTGCCAACAAGCACGTCCGACTCATTACTAAGTCTTTCTAAAGCTCCCTGTAGCTCCATTTTTTGCTCATTACACAGTTTGCAGGGAGGTCATTTGTTCTTGTTAAAACTGTTGAAGGATTTGAAAATAATTAATATTTTGGATCAAAATGAGCCAAAGAAGTTAATGAAATATATTGAATGAATAAAACATTAAAACCAATGGAGCAATCACACAGGTAAGAAGTACTAAAGGGCAGTGCTAGAAGAAGTACTCGGATATATTATATATATATGTAAATATACTTAAAGTACCAAAAGTAAAAGTGCTCATTATGCAGAATGGCCCATGTCAGAATAATTATATTATTAGATTATAATTATTGATGCATTAATGTATAAATATCATTAATATTGCAGCTGGTAAAGGTGGGGCTAATTTCAGCTGCTGAGTAGCTTTATCTTTAATAATACGTCATAAGCAATTAGTTGATTTATATTTTGTATTCATAAACTGAATCTGCAAAGTAGCTAGTAACCATTATTTTCAAATAAATGTAGTGGAGTAGAAGTATGAAGTAGTGTAAAATGGAAATACTCAAGTAAAGTACAAGTACATCAAAATTGTACTTCAGCACAGTACTTGAGTAAATGTATTTAGTTACATTCCACCACTGCAAAAGGGCACATTTTCAATTGAAGGTAAATGATTGATTCTGTAGAATTGGCATGATTGACATTCATGTATTCTTTGCGTGTGTGTTTTGTAGAGCAACGTGCTGAGAGAGACCTGGAGAGGTTGTGAAGGTGATAATCAGTTGTAATAAGGGCTAGCTCTGGACACCACAGTCCTCTTTGGCAGGGAACAAAGATACAGTTGCCAGGTGTAAAGAGGTCAGGTGGCGAGGACGCAAGAGACGGGTGAATAGGACACGTAAGCAATTCTTTCCATTCAGAAACTGTGCCAGGGTTTCTTAACGCCTGGAGGTCGTCATTCCTGCAACCTCACCGCTTTTTATATCACGGGACGCTCTCTCACGCCAGTGGCGACAGTTTTTTGAGCACGGTTCAAGGTGCTTGTTTAAGCTAACAAAAACATTACAAACAATTGCATAAGATTTTAGGCCCAATGAACACAACACTGGCATATTATCCCCCCTAAAGTTCATATGGCAAACTTGTGAGCAAAGCTGTTGTCTATTTACACATTTAGCTGATACAGAGCTATGCTGCATTCATATCTGCATATGACTGCAGCATCCGAAGGCAACAGAACAAGATGTTGTTATTGGAAGCCTTCTGGTTTTCATTTGTAGTCCGTTTGTAGTCCAAGTAGTATTGACCAATCACGCAAAAGAGGCTGAATGCATTGGCCGAAATGCAATTTCGAAACCCTATTGTCTGAAAAGCTATAGCTTGGCTAATAAAAAAGCTAAATCATATGTTTTTTATTAGATTGGCTAATTGGCTACTTACACTGAAATAATTAGTCATAGACTTCATCTCTCGACTATAACTCCATTCTCACCACTCATGTTGCTAACCGCTCTGTAAAGAATGACCAACACATGGAAGAAAAAGCCTTGGCCCCGATATCCGCAGGCTACACTTGAAACCCAGAAATATTGTTCGCTGTCCCCGGAGGCTAAACCGTTCAGACCGATAGCCGATGAGTTCCCATTCTGTCCTGTCCTGTCTTATCTTGTAGTCCTGTCGTCTCCTGTCCTATGCATGTTATCTATCTCTTATCTTTCCTCTCGCTCTCATGTCTTTGCCTATTTTCCTTTTCAATGACTTCCCCTGCACTTCTTCACTTTTCTATGATGTTATCAAAGATAGTACAACTATCGAGATCCGAATATTTTTTTAACTGATCTTTTTTTGTTGATCTTTTTTTGTTATGTAAACTCTATTTTACGGCTTTTTTGTTTGATACTATCCTGCCTATGTGTGATATATCACATACTATTATTGTCAAGCACTATAACTTACATACTTACTAGAAGTTCCACTCTCAGAGCTGACCTGCAGGTTTAAAGTAGACATTTTTAAGAAATTTAGAAAATTTCTCTCTCCCTTCCTTGGTTGTTAATTGTTCTGTCCTTAAGAAAACAAGGCTGAAGTTGTTCCCCAAAGCAACACAGCATTTCGCAAATTAAAAAGTCCTTGTCAAAGTCAACTCATTTGTATTCTGTTCACCCTTTGCACTGAAAAAAATAGCTACCATACTGGTCGTAGAAAATGGCTGGTATCCCAAACATTGTAAAGGTCAATGTACATCAGATTTTCACAATTGGTGGGTCAAGACCCAAAAGTGAGTTGCATACTAATGTGTTGTACTGAATGCTGACTGAAGAAACCGTGTCCAGCACTGACTGGCGTTGCATGGAAGTTGTCTGAAGTCTATTGAATCTCACTATGACTCTACTCTATGACCATTTTGCCTTCCCATCCCGCTCATTTTTAAAATTAGTATTTTGTTTTTTCACCCACAAAAGCAAATATTCTTCTTTTGAAAACACATTTTAAGTTTTGTGTCCACACAGGAATAGAAAAAGGCAGATAAAACGCAAAAATAAGGAGGAAAAAATATGGGCAGAAGTATGTAACACTGTGCTCCCTCACCTTGAAATGGCTGTGTTCCCCTTGATAAAAGGCTAATAAGCCTAATCAGGACTGATTAATTACATCGATAGGCACTGCCAGCTTATTTGATGGCTTTATCTGTGTTTTGCACCGGGCTGAGGCGATGATGGTGTTCCTCAGGAGGACCTGGAAAGATTTAGCCCAAGTGAAGGTTACTGGTGCTAGAAAAGAGAAGGTAGGGTGGTGGGAGGACTGTTTCCCTGGGAGTCCACTGAAGTGAGTAATAAAATATGTCTGAGGGCTTGTGTTAGGATTTTGGTGAGGAATAGATAAGGTATGGTGACCTTTAAATGTGTACTCTATGCTGTTTTCTCTGCACCGTATCACCCTTTACTTGGCCCTGTGTCTTGTCAGTCTCTGAAAAATCAAGTCCAGTCAAGCCCTCCTCTGAATGATACACATGTACTGAGGCTTTATATTGGACTCTTGAGAATGGCAATCATTCTCCTCAGAGGCCCCTTTTCAAATCCTATTCTTTTGGTCATTACAAGAGAAATCAATGCGGCCTTAAGACATATACCCACTACCGTTCACCTGTGCAAGGGATTAAATTGCTGCTCCTGCCATTGCTAGTGACAGTAAGAACAGTGAAATTTTTTTTTTTTTTTAATAAACACCAAAATAAAAAAAATTTATTCAGAAAAAAATTTGTATTTTGCACTTAAATTGGTTGGCTTATTTGAAGCTAATGGTGGAATTTGCATTCTATTATTTCTCTATGTTGCACTTTTACTTGGTTATTTGAAGCTATTGTTCTGCACTTGTATGACGACACCTATATGAAGCTAATTTACTCGCAAAATTCTCGCTGTTTGGAGTCGTATCCTCATAATTGTTTGCACTTATTGTAAGTTGCTTTGGACAAATGCATCTGCTAAATAAACTGTAATGTAACGTAACGTATTTTTATTTAAGTAGGATGTTGTCTTGATGGCACTTGTTATCCTAACCACATACATGACTGAACTTGTGTTACAGATTACATTATGTATTCATTATCAGTTTAAAGAAAATGTCAGTGTGGTGCGTTGACACCTGGTTCGGATTTTTAGATATCATCAAAGTGAATTTAGTTTTAAATGAGCAAAGAGTACTTCCAAAGAAGTGGGCTCAAACTGTTTTATAGGGCAGGTTAGTAAAAATGATTACAGTGATGGACTGTGACTACAACAAGAGCCTGTCTTGAATAGTTTAGTTTTACTCCCTCTGTTAATTTACATGTAAACATACAAAAATATGTAGGCCTTTGGGTATTCATAATAAAATGTCAAAAATGTTTACGTATCTTTATCTCTTTGTTGTCTTTTCTTTTTCATGGATCGGCTATAGCCTTTGCAGGCTTTGCCCCCGTGTGGTACCTCATACTTCAGAGCCTTTGGGATGCAGAGAGCCATGTGCTCTATATTTATCTTGCTTTATGATTTATTAATAGTCCCCCCAGTATGCGCAGTACTAAAAATACAGTGGAGGCAGAGCACCACATGCAGCATCTGGCTAGAAAGGGAGTGCGCGAGCTGAGGAGAGATTTGTCAACTCAGCAGCTTTCCGCTGTAACATCATGCACGTCTGGGATGATCCAGGGTTTCAGGTTACCTCAGTACGCAAACTACTCTCTGACTCAGCACTTGAGTGACCCAGACACTTATAAAGTGATAACACAATTCAGCAAGTACATTGAAACTAAGATGCATGATTCTGAAGAGGAGACTCGGTAAACTCCAGTATTTAGGTGTATCAATTGTGCGTGAAATGTCATCACTGTGTCTCTCTTTTCTTCTCATCTCCAGTATGAATACTTCAATGCGGTGTTGATCAATGAGGTGGATGAGGAGGGGAACAGCGTTGAGCTGGGAGGAGAATTCATCCTACAACCCAATGACCACTTTAACAACCTGTCCGTCAACCTCAGTCTCAGCGTGGTCCAGGTGCCCACCAACATGTACAACAAAGGTATGTTCACTACCTCCAATTTATGATAAAGGTGTCCAGAAGATATTTAGGATTGTCACCATAAAATAGCATCTACATTTTATCCTCCCAGGAACAGATTTTTATGCTGAATTGTTCAATAATTTGGGTTATTGAAGCCCCAACAGTCAGTCCAACAGTATGTGTGCTTGTGCACGTGGACGTACGCCTGTGTCCGGAAGAGGATTTGAGTTCATTAACTGTAACTCTTTGGATCATCCCTACCACAGACTGACGTTATTAGCAGTTAAATAATTACACATTATGCTAATTTACCATCCACTCAAGTCCAACCCATGAAGTCATGGCCCAGTACAATGCTCAGTGGACAGAGTGAATGTCATGTCGGCTTAACCCAAGCTACCAGAGGCGAAGAAATTATATGGAGAGAGAGAGGAAAAGAGGGATAAAGCAAATGAGATAGAAAGTAGGTTAAGTAAGACTGATGGAAGGTCTGAGCAACAGATTAATTACAGCTAGGTGGAAAAAAAAAAGAGAAAAAGCAAGTGAGAGTGACAGGAGGAGAGTGAATGAAATGGAAAGGAATTGAATGAAAGGGTTAGGAGAGTGAAGCTGGCAGGCCGATGTGGGAGAGAAAGAGTAATTTTGATTTGATTCACAGGCAAATGAGTGGAATTGCACACACACATACACACACACACCGAGAGAGCTTTAAGAGTTTTACATTTGCCGGCTTTGTTCACTGGTCGTGATAACGTGGATGTGTTGACTGAGACTGCAGGGAGCTCGTTGGTGGGTGCAGCATCACCGCTCTGCAAAAGGAGACGGAGAGGCAACAATACTTAAAATTCTTTTGAAACATTTTCAAATTCTTCCCCTTTGCAATTAATTAATGGAGCAGTTGCAGTAGTGTTAAGAAGGAACCTTAATGTTTCTTTACTGTTTGCTCAAGCTGACAGTATTTTAAATAGTTTCACATATGGTAAAAAAACTTTTTTAAAAACCCAAGAGGCTGCGTTGGTGTGGGTGTGTTACGACAGGTTCAAGTGAGAAGAAGAAATATGAACCACTAAAAGAAGTTTTAGCAATACATCCACGGGTCTGAAGGCTTAACAAATGCCAAAACACGGCACAGTGACCGATAATAGTATAAGACAAGATTTCAGCTTGGTTCTCATTGAAATAAAGGAAGAGACTGCGTTCTTTGGCGCAGCGCTGCTTTTCTTTCTGATTATGTCCGTACTTCGAAAACCCTCATAGTAACAAGTCCCTGTCGTCTGTAACCTGTTTTTTTTTATTATGCTGCTGAAGAGCTGGCTGTTGCTTTTGCACATCATAAATGGTTTGGTGGCAGCAGTGATGAATTAGAGGTTAAGTCCATGATAGCGGAGAGCTGCATGCCCCCCGGAGATTAATCGCAGGAGAAGCACACCACGTCAAGCATCCATCTTCCAAACTCACAACGCAACCAAAACACAACCCACACCATCATACTTTATAAGGCTACATGACAGAAACATATGCCACATACGCAGTAGAGCCATGCACACATTTGCAGCAGGTCGATACACTCTAATGTCCATGAACTTATACCTTTACGCTCTCTGAGATGGAGTAGTGTTCACGTTCATGTGAGCATGTGCACCCATCGCTTCTCATTTCTCCCTTGCTTCCACTCTTGCCTCCTCGCTCCTCTTGTTAATACCCTCGTCCCTAATCATCATAAGTAAGTAAGATTTGAGCTCAGATCACTTCTAACTGGTGCAGTGGGTATCCTACGCCGTTCTACTTTTCAATATCGAGTACATGGCACGTGTGATTATATAAAATCATGGGAGCTCCTGTGATCAGATTAAATTAAGGAGTGCATTAGTTGAGATGAATTTAAATGGCAGTTTAGGAGGGAAGTAGAGCCCATACTCCCTCCCTCATCATGACGAGTTCAGATTGTAATAGACACTCAAACTGCACCAGAAGTGACTGTATTGTTGTGTAAATGGAGCCTGGATCAAATCCAGCCTCCTCTCCACTCCACTCCATAGAGGTAGATGGGTGTTTACTATCAAGAGAGGGCTTTAGTGTGCTAGCTTCCAGAGGACTAATTCAATCGTGGCTTATTGGCATGATTGTTGACAGCAGAACAATGTTGCCAGCATAGGAGATGATGGGAAATCTGTTATCTGCTTTTCTCTCTCTGTGTCCATTAGGTACTTGTCTGTCTGACTGTCTCTCAGTAATTTTCTGCCTGCCTTTCCATCTGCCTTCCTGGCTTTCTTTTTTATCTCTCTCTGAAGGCTTTTGTGTATGTGCCTTACTGTAAGATTGTGTCTGTCTGTCTGCTCATCCTTTTCTCCTTCCTTCTTTCCCGCCCCGCTTCTGAACCAAGCGCAATTGTGGTAGTAAGCAGCCGTAATAAGCTTGCAAACCAGTTACATTCTTGACTCTTGCAGCCTGTAAATTGAAGAGAAGTTCCAATGATTGAATATTCCTCACCATACATCCCAATCAGTTTGGATAGAATCATAAGCAAACCCTATAGCATGTACATAGGGCACATGGGCCGCTGGAGTCAAAAGCAGAGATGGCAGCTAGTGAGAACTGCTAAGCTAGTTAGCTTTAGCAGGAGTTATCTGTTTTATTTTCATGGATTTAGCTGCTTCCTCGTCAAGTTGCGTGGAATAACAGTTCATCAAAATTGATATTTTTCATTTGCAGACGACAGATGGTGAAAACTCAATAAGGAACATTGGTTTAAGTTAAGTCCAGCTGTCTGTGGAGGAGAGTTCTTTAAGTGCAATGGTGGGTGGAACAGATATTACAAAGCCACAGTGAAATTGGTGCAGCCTGAGCAGCAAATACAAAGCCAGAATGCAGTAGAGTTTCACAGAAAGCATACATTTCTATGGCATAATATTTTTATATCGTAAAAAAGATGTCACAAAGTCAGATTCAGGTCTGAACGCAATTATTACTCAAATATGTAATTACTTCATGTTGCCTTTGTAGGGCAGAACAGCCTACAGTCTCTCCTATTCCTATTCTCTTTTATCTCTCTAATTCTCCACTCTCATCTTTTCACTTTGTTTTACTGCAAACACTTTCCCCATATCCACGTGCAATGAATAGGTCCTGATAGTGATCTGTATGTGCAGTGTATGACACAATGTGAGTGGTTGAGCAGGCATAAGAGAATACCTGCGCCAACCTCCTGGACTGTAAACATTGTTAACCTTGTTATTAATCTCTCCTTCCTTTTCCCTTCAATACTTAGACTCTGCAATCGTCAACGGGGTGTACTGGTCTGAGGCCTTGAATAAAGTGTTTGTTGATAACTTTGAGAGAGACCCATCACTCATATGGCAGTACTTTGGCAGTGCCAAAGGCTTTTTCAGGCAGTACCCAGGTAAGTGTGTGTGTGTGTGTGTGTGTGTGTGTGTGTGTGTGTGTGTGTGTGTGTGTGTGCCTCCTAGGCTGGAGGCTAGCAGGATGAGAGAGTGGAGGTGGGGGAGAGTGGATGGAAGAAGAGAACGGGGGGGTAAAGAGAGACAGGTGAGAGAGTTTGTAGAGATTAGACAGTGGGCGAAGAAGATGGATAAAATTAACATTTTCAGGGGAAGTGGAATGAATGAGAACAGGAGTGGCATAATATTGAAAAGTAGCCTATTGAATGGAATTGGTGCATATTATAATATTCTACGTGGCTCATAATATGAGAAAACAAATGGAAAGGCTTCTTCTCTTTCTTGTTTTTATCTTCTGACCTCTTGAAAATGCATATAAGTGTCTTTAATTATGCTTTTCAATATCACACGCCCCATTCACATCTGACATTATATATTCTGTGCAGCTCTGGCTGTCAAAAGTCTTTCTCTACGGTCCATTGTTAGGCTCCTGACCTCGAGGTCTCCAAAGTCACTGCTGCATAAAGACTCTAAATGCATTCTATTCTATTCCTTAAAGTTCACCATAATTAGAAAGAAATTACCCCTGTAAAAACGTCAATGGGTTATTTAGTGTAATTTGGACAAGTTTCTAGAAAGTCGTGTTGTTGTTGAATTTTTCAGTGTCATTTCTGATGCTCTCTCAGCACTACATTCACCTCCACTGTGCTGGGTTGGCAGCATACATTTAAAATCTCTATCTGCTTGGCCTTACACCACTACAAGTAAGTGAGAACATATGTATTTTTTGTAATCCGGGTGAACTGAATCTCTAAAAATGACATTCTGTAGGGGCAGAGGTAGTTTAAAAAAAAAAAAACAGATGACAAAGCAGTGTGCTTTGGCAGAAAGCCTTCATGGCGCACATAACAGTTTCTCAGGCCACCTTTTTTTCTCTTTCACCCAAGATAGCAGTTTGTTTTCCTTTGGTACAAATCATGCTGCTCTAACATTATTACAGTTCATCGTTTATCTTTTTGACTTGCTGACTTTGTCTCTTCAAGGGATCAAGTGGAAGCCGGATGAACACGGGGTCATAGCTTTTGACTGCCGTAACCGGAAGTGGTACATCCAGGCTGCCACGTCTCCGAAGGATGTGGTCATCCTGGTGGATGTCAGTGGCAGCATGAAAGGCCTCAGGCTGACTATTGCCAGGCAGACTGTCTCCTCCATACTGGACACTCTCGGAGACGACGACTTTTTTAACATCATCGCCGTAAGTCCACGCAGATGTGCAACCAGCTGTAAGGGAAGGGGGTACATAAACTACTTATCCTCTTTGTTTTTGTTTTTTTATAGATATACACACACATACACAAACACACAGGCCCACTTCCTCTCCTCCTCAGATCAGAGGAAATGCTGGAACGAATCAGCTTTCTCTCCTGTCACGCTCACAACCAATTAGTAGTCAGCTGAATGAAGATTTGAATTGCAAAAGAGACAGTTGTGATTGGATCCCGCCTCAGGCACCCAAACCATTGTTATCACATCTCAGTCTGATGATACTCCATGAGCGTGTATGTGTGTGTGTATGAGTGTGTGTGCGTGAGCATGTACATGTGTGTGTCTGATGATATTTCACATCAAAACGTAGCTAGTCACTTTGCCAACCTCCATTCTCTTTCTCCACATAGCAAAGTCTTCATTATCATTTGTTATCCTAATCATGTTATTTAGAAAATTATTCTTTTGAAAAATAAAGGAAAGGAGGATTTAGACAATCAGGCAGAAACATTGTTTTCTCCTTTCCCACTTAAAAGAGGATGTGTCATTTCATTTTGACTCATTATTTTTTGTGCTACTTTTCCTGTGTTCCTTTCTATACACATGAAGGAATTTCTCCCATAGAAGACACGCGGTTGTGTAAAAGTATTTATGGGTTTTGTCTAAAGTATCTGCTGCGAGAAAAAAGTCTATCTCGTGCAGTGAGAGTTTGTTTCATGCTGCACTGTATACATACACACAAAGACAGACATTCACAGATGAATATGCACACACACACACACACACACACAGACACACACGAGGGTAATATTGCTGGCTGTGGAGGAACACACTTCTATTCTTTTTCTTGGTCTTTGAAGTCTAATTCATACTCATGCATTAAATGATGAGTATTATCACAGAATTGCAGGCACTGGGTACATTGTGTACTGTACAGTGTGTGCACTTTTCATCAAGATGAGTGAAGTTTCTATCATCTTCACATTTGGCATTTTTAAACATAAGATTAAACATTTCTGTAAGTACAGCACATATTGAAGTGTCAAAAAAAAGTACAACTTTAATTTTTCCTTTTGTATTCATTTAGTACAATGAGGAATTGCATTATGTGGAGCCGTGCCTAAATGGAACTCTGGTCCAAGCAGACGTCCCCAACAAAGATGTAAGTCTTTCTTTTCTTGTCTCCCATTGTTTGCTCCTGTTGCAGTCAATTAGAAGTCATTCGTGGTTTCTTGTGTAATACACAGAGCACACATGTATATGAAAATATGTCAGTGATAAATTGGTGTAGTCTGAACAGTATACAGTATTGCATCTTGTGTATGGCATGTAATCATAGTGTTATAGGAATCTACATTGAGCATACGTGTGTGTGTGTGTGTGTGACTGAGTGAGGGAGTGTGTGACCTGTTAATGAGCCTGTCTCTGAATCTGCTGGTGATGCTCCGATAGGGATTTCCAGACACCAGGGGAGAGAGAGTAGGGACTGAGCTGGGTGACTCATGTCCTTAAAGGGGAACTCCTCTGATTTTACACATCAAAGTCTGTTTACAAGTTAACAGGTGAAAAAAAAAAACTGTATAAAGCTGTGCAAAATCTGATAAATTGCCTTGAGTGAACACTTGAGGCAACGTTTGTTCAGTCTGAAGTTTGAAAACGAAAGAAAATCTGGGGGTGGAGAGTTAGAACGCTGTGAGCTCACCAGGTCTCTGTAGCTCACTCCTCATCTCTTGAGGCTGGGCAATGTAGGCGCAGGTTTTTCCCCGACAGTGTTTATAGAAGTGCAATGCAAAATCGGTGGAGTACTCTTTTAATTATGGTTTTACTTTTCCTGAGGCAGCAAGTGGCATACATATTAGCATGTAATGTGGTTCGGGGAATGTTTTTTCTATCTATCTGTGTTTATGTGTATGTGCACTAACTGGGCTGTTTCATTAAGATGGCACTTGAGAGTCCTTGCAGTTACTGTGGCGTGATTCCCTTCTCCATCTCTGAGTCTCTGCTCCTCTGCGTTGCTTACAGTGCCGACTCTGTCTCCAGGCACCACTACCAATTCCATCTCTTCCAAAGTCTTCGAAATTCCATTTAAAAGTACAATTTCCAAATGGAATTAAATCCAATGACCTCTATTACCTCGCGCCCAGGCCTAACCTTTCTGTGGCGAGGCTGTTTGCGCATGGACTACTTTTCATACACCACGTAGCAAATAATGTAGAATTATGTGTGTGTTTTCATCTGTGTGCCTGTTGGTGTTTAAGTTGATTTCTGTTTATTTCTTACTGAGTGTACACTCGCATATGGATTAGCATTATGTGCTTAATTCCAGATGGTAGTTTAATGTGGAGGAAGTCAGCCAGCTAAGAGGGGAAGGCAGTCTGCACTAGTAGATAAAGCTAATGTCTTTTACTTCAGCTGGGGGCGGGGAAGTGACTGTCACACTGGAGACTTAAACTTACTCATCTGACATTCCAATGTCTGTTGTTTCATACCCAAACTTCAGCTGGGTCATAAACACCTGTTCTGGTTACTACCACGAGTAGTTATGTGTATGATTAAACTTTGTTAACAAGCATCTTGTTACGCACATATTACGCACATGTTTAGTAGCTCCTGGCTAATGTTTAAAGCCTAAAAGGTAAACACTCGTAATTTTCAACATGATCTAACAGCTGTGGGCTTAGACTCGGAGCAGTTCTCTGAAATGCAGCTGAAGGTCTGCTGAACAGTTAGCTCTAGTTGTGTCACACATAAACAGTCATCTAACAGATGCTACAGATGCAACAACTAATTAAATAAAGTTAAAATAAAAATGTCAGCACACCCAGAAAGAATGAAGGTAAAACATCAACAATGTTAAGGTTAGAACAGGCTGAATCTGGTTAAAACACATTTTTGAAATTGTTTTACGACGATATTTCAAGGTGACAGGTACAAACTTCTCTTACTTAGACACCTGCACATTTACAAATCCTTTTTTAATGGGCAGGAAGTTTTGATCGGATGCAACAATGGGGCTTGAATCTGTCTTAGTAGCTGTTGATTTAATGCTAAAGTTTAATGTGTCCTGCTGACATCACCTCACGGTACTCACTATTTTTTGCTCAGCAAAACCAACACCTTTTCTTTTTTTTCCATTCATTTATCATAATTGCACCTGCCCCCATGTTGAGATAAATAACTTGCCATAAAAAAATCAAAACCTTAGGCTTCAACAAGCTGCAATTAAAGATATTTTTCGTTCTTTCATTATTATGTCCCTGTAGCCAGGCTTCATTAAGCTGAGTGCTGTGATCATTTTTGAGCATAAAAGGTGTCTGAAGCATTGAAGGGTTTGATGTCCTATGTACAGTACATTTCAGAGCCTTGTGGTGCAGCACAAGAGGTTGGGCCATTTCAGCATTGCATGCACACACACACACACACACACACATACACACGCACACAACGGACACACACGCACACACTTTCTGAAGCGGCCACTTCAGTACAGTGCTGCGCTAGGGATTGAACATAGCCCACTGTGCTGAGACAAATCACTTCGATCTGAACTCCCACACACACACACACACACACACACACACACACACACTGTCACATGCAGTAGGTAAAGTGTGCCATGCTCCAGGGTACAGCCTTTTGTTGGAACCGATTAACCTTTTTACCCACATCAAAGCAAAGGTTGTGTCTTTTTGCCATATGGGGATGTTGTCAGGGACGCTAGAAGTTGTTACTGTGCACATATTTATTTGTGTGTTGCTGGTGCTCACGCCTGTGTTTGTGTGTGTGTGCGTGCGTGTAATTTTGTGTGTCTGTGTTGTGTGTACGTTTGCTCCCAAGTGAGCAAGCTCTAATATGGCCTTATGCTGCTCGGGTCCCCTACTGTGTGTTGAGGGACTTTTCTCCTCCCATCAGTAAGGAGCAGAAGTCTGGAGGAGATGAATTTAGAGTGAGTGAAAGGAAAGGGGTAGAAAAATACGACGCTGGGAAGATGATGATGGCGGTGGTGTGTAGGTCTTGAGTGTTCCCAGGTCCTAAAATGATCATATCTTGTATGTAATGGCTCGGTTGCTATTGGTAATATAGAAATACGTAAGAGGGTTGCTCACCTATGGATTTTGCAGGTAGTTGGATAGAGCCAGATTCAACAGGAAATGGCAACAATTGGATTTAAACAGCTATAAAAAATATGTGTGTGTGTTTGATAGTTGGTTTTGCCTCCTGGCTTTTGCAAATAATGACACGTGCACATGCAGACCTGTTAGGTTGCTGACAACGTTAAGCTCACCATTAATAGCCAGAGAGATAATTTACCCTTTGTGGCATGATCACACAAGTGCAGACACTTCCAAACACTCTAGACGGAACAGTCGTCAGTGAAAAGGAGGTGGAGGGAAGACAGTTCATTTTAGTTCTTCCAGTCAGTATGTGACATTTCACTCCAAGATAATGTGGCAGTTTGCCGCAAAAAGCTGCTCGGGGCTCAGTTGGAGAGCCCATTAGAACCATTGGTGCAATCTTTGTTCACACACAAATCATGCTCAGGGAAATGTTCTGTTTTCTCTGTGTTATGAGCAAATGAGGACAATATCTTTACATTTTTATCTTTTTATTGTCGCAAACACCTCTAATTCCGTCTCTTCCTGTGTTATTTCTCTCTTGTTCTGTCTTCTTGTCGCCATGATTGTAACGTTTCCTTTACAAACTTTATTTTCCCAGCATTTCCGGGAGCACCTCGACAAGCTGTTTGCTCAAGGCATTGGTATGTTAGACATAGCCCTGACTGAGGCCTTCAATCTTCTCGGTGACGTAAGTAATACACTCATGCATGATCACCCCCCCACACTCACATGCACACACATACACACACACATACACATAGGAAAGAAACAGTGTCACGCACAAAATTAATTAGCACAATGTAATTAATAGCTAAATTTCACAGAATCATGCAAAAACCAAGTAAACAAGGCACTTGATGAGTCAGGTTACTGGTTTGACATCTCATTATGAACAAGCAATTAATCAAACACACATGCACACAAAAACACACACATTCACCTTCCCTTTCTCTCATATTTCAAAAACCATGTATCTGTCTAAGTGTGCTCTCTCTCTCTCTCTCTCTCTCTCTCTCTCTCTCTCTCTCTCTCTC
>CALSCE010009645.1:4638253-4649233 GCA_943593645.1 Bovichtus variegatus | reverse complement strand
TGTGTGTGTGTGTGTGTGTGTGTGTGTGTGTGTGTGTGTGTGTGTGTCGTGCTACATAAAGTACGTGTGTGAATGCCGCATGATGATTCAGACTTGTGACAGTGACATCCTCTCCAGCCTGCAGGAGCTGTGCAGAACAGCCCTCGCTCTGCTCCGTGGGCACAGCATCTCCGTTCAAAACTACAGCAGAACATTTGGTTTTACTTCATTAATATTTTTGCAGATGAAAGTCAGGTAAAGTGTTATGCCTTCTGTCCTGTCACTAAAGACTGCGGTGTCAAAATCTCTCCCTATGCCCTTTGATTGGAGCAAAGAATATTGTCCAGTTTATGGAAATGCTAAGTGTCAAGACATAAGCATTACTGGTAATATAATTTTAGGTCTAGGGGATTTAATAACCGCTAAGCCTTATAGCTCTACCAGCTACTAACATATATATATATGTGTGTAATATATAACATATACTTATTATAAATTAGTTTGGTTGCCGACTCAGGTCCACTCCAGACTTTCTTCTTGTTTTGATAACCGCTTGGTTTTTAGTTAATTCAGGTTAACAAATAGAAGCAGAAAGCTAACACTACCCTTCAGGGACAAGGGTTATCATTCATCGTCCATCACGGTTTGAACAAAAAGAGTTGCACCTTCCGCCGCACTCCACTCTCCTCTCTTCTTCCTCTACTCTCACCTTCCCGGTGTCTGCCCTCATAGTAAGATCTGTCCTCTTGAGACAGGCAACTAATCAAAAATGACACTTGACAACCTGTGGCTGTGACACTACTACAGATGACCAGATTTTTTTGTACGTTGAATACAGTGTATTCCATCAATTCATTTTCTATTCCTATCAAAAATGCACATATCAAACATACACTATACTGTATGGACAAAAGTATAGTGGACACCCCGGTCCACATCCAGTACTTTTATGTGTATAGTGTCTGGGCTAGGTCCCTTACGTTCAATTAAAATAAATTCTTAATGCCACATGATATTTAAGACAATAAGTTCCACCTTTGTATTAACAGTTTACCAGTGTGTGTGTGTGTGTGTGTGTGTGTGTGTGTGTGTGTGTGTGTGTGTGTGTGTGTGTGTGTGTGTGTGTGTGAAATCCAAGCAGACACACACTACACCGTAGTTTTTGCCAGAAAAGAATGTGTGTTTTTTTTTTACATAATATATATATATGTGTTGTTGGAAAAACAACCTGTATTATTACAACTAAAATATATGTAATTATGTGTAAAAAAAAAAAAAAAATAGTGCAGAGTTCCTCTTAAATGCCCATTTTTTTTTGGAATTGAATGTTTAAAGGGTATCCACATATTTGTAATGTAGCTCTGCCTCACATCATGACATCTTTCACTTCCTCCCCATCCATTATTGTCATGCATCAGAACACCTTGCTGTGTATTTTTGCTTACATCACACTCAAACCAAGGTCCTTCAAAAATGTATTGATGCCCTTAACCTGACCAGACCATGCTGTGGCGGTCCTGTCCTGTGTGTACGACAGGTGTACCATGTCACTGGAAGCAGGGAGCATTCATTTTTTTCTCCCCCGGTTCATCTCACTGGCCCCGGTGGCTCAGTCTGAAGGATGCCCTCAGCCTTCCAGAGGGAGCAGTCATTCTTCACTCACCACTGTGATGAACGATGCAGTTAGACTGAGGCAGCTTGCTTTGTGTGCGATGTGAGTCTGTATGTGTGTGTTGTCATTGTACTGTCTGCTGGAATAATAGCTGGAACCAAAAGTCTCTGAGGATGAAAAGGAGGAATCTGTCAAGGTTCCCTTCCAGGTCAACTTCGGGGCCAAGTGCATTCCTGTTGCTATAGTGATTGCAGTAATCATGTGGCTTTAATGCTTCCAGTGTTGGTGTTTTTTATTTTTTGACTGTAGTTGCAGATTTAAAATTTTATTATCAGTCATAGGTCATTTGGTGGGATACATGGCATCCTTCATGGATCTATCTATTGCATCTATACTATTTTCTCCCTCTGGAGTAAAGGTTGTTGACGGGAACGCTGACCCCAAAATCTATTTCCTCCAGCTATGATTTTCTCCTTGACTGCCTCGCGTTGAAGGCGGCAGTCTGCTGTTTTTACGGATGTGTGGAAATGTGGCCGGCCTTTCTCTTTTCCCTCATTCTCTGTGTCACTTATTGTCCTCTCTCTCCCTCTGTCTTACTGTTGTCCTGATTCCCTGTCTTATTCCCCCCCCCCCCCCCCCACTGCTAAAATAACATATATTCCCTCCTGCACATGCACATTAGCATCATAATGGCGGCATTACCAGCAGTAGGAAATGGCATCGCATTTGGTTTAACTGAGATAGTTTTCCCATTGCATTTACATACCACTTACCCATTCACAAACCCCATGCTGGTTTGCGCTCACTCGCACATCACTGCAGGGAATTCTTCAGCTATTACTCATGCATGTATCCAGGTGTCCGTCTGCTTCATCAAGCAAATATCTGCTGCCTTCCCATTGTATTCCAGATGTAGTTTCTCTGCTTTGGTATGTAAATAAAATGGGAGTGATATCTTGGAAAAGATTATGTAATCAAGCTGATATTGAGTGTGACACTTGCTGCTCTTTTCTGGAGCCACAGAGACTGTGCATCTCAGATTGAACCTATTCACTCTCCGTTATTCGCAGACATCCAAGTTAAATGATTCGTCGTCATTTCTCTTCTTCTCTCTGCCAAACAGGCTACTTCACTCAGATTTCCACATTGGCAGATGTGCAAGAGAACGTGATGGAGTATCTCCACGTGCTGAGTCGTCCCAAGGTGATCGACCGGGAGCACGACACGGTGTGGACTGAGGCCTACGTCGACAACACTGTGAGTTGATTATGCCATCTCTCACGCAGTGCTGGACAGTACCAGTTCCCACAGTCCTTGTCCTTGGCCCCGAATATTCTGTGTTCGATTCACAGATTTCAACTTACTCTGCGAAGAAAATGTCATCCGTAATGCACAGAAAAGTACATTTGTATCCAATGGAGAATAGTAGTGATACGATGCAAGCAGAGGCCTGACACTGTGTTTTGCCTTTGTACGTCTCAGACTGAATGTGTGAAAGTGTGTGTGAGCAACAGATGGAACCATTAAGTCAATGAGCCTCCTGTGTGTGTTTGGGAGTTGTGCAGCATGAGTAGAACATACTTGGGCACATTGGTGAGTTAGTCTCTGATCTCTCAACCTCATGCGCTGACCAAACACGTGCAGCTTATTTTCACATATAATATCTAAACTCATATAGTCACATGCATTGCTAAATCCCCTGTACATGCTTTATAATTTTCTGGGCACAGACATTACCATTGCTAAAACACCCCAAAGGATAACGCCTGACCTACAGTATAGAGTCCTCTGCTAAACCATACTATACACACAATGTACTGTAGGTTTTCATGCATGCACAATGCTTCTTTTTCATTAGTTATTGTGCTTGGCCGTAAAGAGTGAATAGCAGCCATTTGTCCTCCACTATTTCTGAATGGATTGTGAGAGAGAGCTTCAAAAATGTAAGGAGACAAAGGCAAGTGCCCTCTAGCAGAAAAACGCACAGGCTATCAACACTGCATGAAAATGGATTCGTTCTCTCTGCGATCCTCTTCATATTCCTTTTACCTTTTTCTGTCTTCCTCTGCTTATTTCCTTCTCTTTGCCCTCATTATCCCCATCCATGTATCACAGTCAAAGAACATTCACCAAACACTGACTCAACACTAACAGCTTAAGTGTTGTTTCCTCTGCTGTGACCCTCCCAGTCATAAAGCTGTCCTCTCTTGACACAGTCACTGTTTTTAAAGTTGCAGTCAAAGTCAATGCCAGTGGACTTTACGCACCCACAGATGCTGGCACTCCTTTCAGTGGAAACTGCACTGAAAGGCTTTCTGACACTTATCCACAAACTGATGACCCTTTCTCTCCTCCCCTCCTCCTTAATCTGTTCTCTTTAGCTCCCCCAAGCTCAAAAGGTAAAAAAAATCTGATTTGAGGTCATCGCTGTATTGTGCTGTGTTGAGGCCTGGTGTGTGTCAATGGGCATTTCATGTGCATGTGCGTTTTGGTCTCCAATCTCTTCGAGATGACAGCATAATTTGGGTGAACTAACTACCATACTGACCCATGGCATTTTCTTGTGTGTCAGTGTCGTATGTCGCTCTTCAACCTCCTGATTCAAACCATGCATCGTGGTTGTCAAAGGTTCAGTTGATCGCTCTCTTCTGCACGCCTGATCAAGCACACGCACATGTCTGTGCACACGCTCACACTCATTCATCATTGGTGATGCTGTGTTGGCCGTGCTTTGCCAGTATCTCCGGGGCTGGCAGTGTGACCATATGTGTAAATGTGAGGCTACGTTTTTTTGCTCTTGTGCCTGTGTGATTTTGGTGTGAAAACAAGATTGCCTGTGTTATTTGTTTTGGTAGAATTCTCCAGAATAAGCTGTTTTGTCATCTTGTGGGTGAAAATCCAATAGCCTATAATGACTGGTGGGATGATCTGTTCTGATGCCTTTTTATCGTTTTCAGTGTTTTATTTTTCGGTGTTTTATGAAACATATGTGGGTTGAGATAAGCAGCTCTATAATTATAACAATGATGATGGTGGATCAGAACGGTGCTCTGCCCCCCCATCAGCATGAGCTGAGCACAGAGCGGTCCCATTAGACAGCTGGCAGGCCATATGTCTGACATAGTACTGTTAGTGTGATAGATCCAAGCTTATTGACATCGAAGCGGCTCAGCAGAAAACCGAAATAGATATCACATTGTCAGACATGATAATTGGGATTAGCGAGGAATCTGCACTGCAATAACTTCTTTGCATGTAATCATCGCAGCACAGCTCTGGCCTGGGTGCTTCGAGCGAGCACAACACATAGTAAAACCGACAGTGACGGAAAGACACACACACCCTGCATGGTGATAGTGTCTGATAAGAAGTTAGCAAAACTCCTGGGATTGGCTCAGTGATAGGAAAGTGATGAGCATCTGGTATTTATGTTCCAGGGCTGATGTGTATCATCTTTCCAGATGTACCCTTCATCCTATCTTTTTCCTCTCCTCTCCATCCCTCTCGGTGCGACCCAATAATCTTTCTAGCCTCTCCCCTTTCTTCCTCTGTCTCCCTCTCCAGCTCTTTTCCCCCCACCTGTGCTCTCCCCTCCTCTCCAGTCCCCCCCCCCCCTCCTCCTCCTCTCCCTCCTCTCCTTCGTTTTACCAGCTTCATCCATCATTCTCTGGCTCATTTGGCTTTGTTTCCCAGTCTGTCGGATGAACTGACAGTGGAGCTCAGGGATGATGGGAGGGAGGTGGGGGTGAGAGGAATGTGTCGGGGGCGGGGGGGGGGGGGGGGGTTGAGGGCAAGGGGGGGGGGGGGGAGAGAAAGAACGTAAGAGATTTGAAGAGAAAGTTGGAAAGGGAATGTGAAGGACGTAAAGAAGGATGTGGGGTTGGGAAGAGGGGTTTTTGCACAGAAATTCAAAGAAAAAGATTGACACTTGGGGAAGCTGCAGTTGATTACCTTTTGATGACAAATAGTAGAAGTAGTAAGCTGTTCAAAGTGTCATGACCGATGAAATATATACTCATTGTTAAGAATGATTGAGGCAATTGAGAGCTTTCATAGACGTGCCGGGTCCGTACCAGCTCTGCTCCCTTCGAGTGTGTGTTCATTTCCCCACAGGAGCCTACAGGGGGCTTTGGCTCCAGGGCTTACACACACCGACATCATTAAACCCGGTCTCCAAGGAAACGAGGGTCACCTCGTCCACCAGAACACAATTTGTCACTGCAACCTAGATTCTAAGGTGTCCTATGAGACAGCAAACACGGGGCAGGGTGTGTGTATCTGAGCCCTCTGAGGGGTGCAAGTGTGTGGGTATATGTGGGACTTTGTCAGTGGGGAGTGAGTGTATTAGAGCCCGGAGAGGTTCTTTTTCATTCTCTGTCCCACAGCAGGGGAAAGGACTAACACGCCATTTGCTCTGACTGATACAGATAAAGCCACGGAGGCAGTGGTGATGCAGATGTTGGCCCAAGTGTGTCTCGAGTTCTGACCTTGCGTCAGAGGTTGCAGGTTATGTGTGATATGTTAAATTCTAGATACAGAGCATTCACTCTGGGACTTTGGGCACAGTCATGTTGTAGAACACTCATTTAGGGTTCAAGGAAGTGCCTCTGTCCTCTCCTGGGTTCGGATAATAAAGCACAGGTTTAAAGGTCTTTCCTCCTCTGGGTAGGGTAAGTTCGGATCCTCTGTAGCTGTGCTGTTGGGTTTGAATCCAACAGATGCAGTTGCTGACTGCCCCTTGCAGCTCTTGTTATCTGCTTAATTACAGTATGTTTCTTCCCAGAGCAGCTGGGCAACCCTGATTTTCGCCAAGCCATATACTGAAAATATAAAAGCATGCTAGATAAGTGTTGGAAGTACAAAAAGTACACATTTGATGGGACTGCTCATGGGGGATACACATTAACTGTCAGTCCATACCTTTGCAGAGCGGTGATATATGATCCAATAGACCTGAGCTTGGAAATAGATTTTGTATTTTTAGATGAGGCTCTGCTCATTTTCCCTGTCCTTTGATCGATCCGGTTCTCCAGCAGCAAGGCTGTCCATTGTTACCGAAGCTGTACTTAGGTGTGCTTTGTTCTCTCTTTGATGTCCAATCCTGCGTCCTGGATTGCTATTACCAGCTGTCTGAGCTCAGGTCACCAATTCCCCTTTCTTCAGTGTCTGAGGGAGAGAGAATGAATGCTAGCAGTTTCCTGTCATTACCTATTATTACTGGAGGTAAATGGGCGGTGAGCGCTGGAGGAAGGAGAGTGTACAGGAAGCGTGTAATGTTCAGTTAAGAGGATTGGTTAAATAGGGTAGTTCCCTGAGAAAAAGTGCTACGCTGGGATCTAATATTTCATCTAATTGATCTAATAATATGATTTTCCTTTTTTTTTGCCACCCCATCTACTGTAACTTAACACAATTGTGCTTTGTGTTCTGGGATTCATATTGCTTTTAATGGACAAATTACTTGTGGTGACTTGAGACGTACTGCGTGAGTGACTGACATTTAGACAGTTTCGACATTTCTGAGTGGACAATGTCAGACCACTTTTTGCCGAGTGGGAAGCCTTCCTCCAGTATCTTCACAACAGTGTCAAGCTTTCATCTCTAATGGATACCATCATCAGATACAGACAGCCGCTGGAAAGATAAATATCATAATTATTCCAGTAGTCTTTAGGGAGGGAAGATACCCAGATCCAAACTAGAAGCAGTGCCTTTGGATAAGCTTATTCTGCAAGACATCAAAGGCAGGCTGTGATTGAACACATTTTAAGGCAAATAATAAACATGAATAAAACATGTCATGGAAGTTTTGTAGGTCCCTCAAGAAGATAATATGACTAGGTCTTCTGCGGAATTACTTACTACTTAAGGAACGAGTGTCATGCAGCTTGAGATAATCACTCACAGTGAGTGTCTTTAAGCAAGATGCTTCATATAATGTGCATGACGCCATGCAATGTGCTGTGTAGTTGCGTTTCTTTTGTAACTGCAGTATAACGTTTCATCATTAGCTTCCCTCTTCTCCCTCCCTCTGTCTCTCTCTCTCCTTCCTTACCCTCTCAATTGCTATCTCTCACTTTTCTTCCCTCATGACTCACTCAGATGGACGATGGTCAAGGTCCGGTTCTGATGACCACAGTGGCGATGCCAGTGTTCAGCACCAAGAATGAGACTGTAAGTGCATTCATTGTTATAGGACCACTAGCACATTCACTGTCACTACCATTATAGTTCGTCCAATTTGTTTCCTCCAACAAACAGCTCAGTTTAATTGAAAAACTATGCAATTACGTATTGCATAATTCACAAGGAATTAGGGTTTGAGACAATAGACACAAATTGTGAAATAATGGTTAATTATGTTTTTCTTTGATCGACACTAATTTCAGTTTGATTGGAGTCTGTAAATTAGGCTATAGTAGAGCATCACTAATTAACTATATATTTTAGATTTGGCTTTTTTTTTTTATGTCATAAACAGTGGTTCTGTAAGAGACTGTGTTGTTTAATTAACCTTTCAAACGCAAATTTAAGAATATTTGTAATGTGCGTGCTTCCAGAGAAACCGCGGCATCCTGCTTGGGGTGGTTGGGACAGACGTGCCTGTCTCTGAGCTGCTCAAGACCATCCCCAAATATAAGGTACTGCTCCCAACTTCACTTAATTATTCCTACAAATAATTATTTAGAAGATGCCCCTCTACACCATCACACCTTTTATAAAATCATGTCTTTTGAACCATATGATTGGGCTTTGCGAATGCGCCATTCACCTTAATGCTAAGTCAGTAAAAAAACTAAATCATGATTTTGTTTTTTAATATCTGCGTGTATGCCAGTCCAACTCCACAGTGCAGTAATTGAATGCCAAAGTAGCAGATAAATCAAAGGTTTTGTTGAAGTTTTGACAATGATTATTCACAGCTCCTTCCTCAAGTCCAATAATGACAGGAAAATCATACACTATATACTAATGCATTCTGATAGTGTCCCCCGCCACATCTGCTGCACTGATTTATTTCACTTGTAGATCTGAAGTTTGGTTGGGTGTAAGATTTTGACATTTGAAAGTGTATTATTTGTCCAGACAGTACACCACCCTCTTTGTGTTGTTCAGTCCTGTGAGTTTTACCACAAAGACAAGGATTATCTTGCCAGTGAAAAATTACAAAGAGCTTGATTAGCCCACATTTTCAATTTGGCACAATTTGTCATGCATCCATTTGGTGCGTGCGTGTGTTTGTGTGTGTGCGTGTGCGTGTGTGTGTGTGTGTGCGTGTGTCCTTCCTAGTTGGGCATCCACGGCTACGCCTTTGCAATCACCAACAACGGCTACATCCTCACCCATCCAGATCTACGACCACTTGTGAGTATTACCTCCAGCACCATTCAGATGCTCTGTAACTAGTTAACTGAGTATGAACCTTATTATCATAACAATCCCTTCTAGGGCGCAGAGATTGAAGTTCAAATGTATTCATTTATTTTGTACAGGAGACTGAGGAATGCTAACTCTTGAGTTCATGTCAAGTCAATCGCTGATTTCGTTGTCACATTAAGATGCCGATTGACAGAAAATGAGTGCCCAGTTGTGTGGGTGCTCTATGTGCCGCGTGTGTGTTGGCTGCGTGGTGGTATGTAGATGAGGAGAGTGTGTTCCAGGCCTCTGCTGTGCTGTGAATAGACAGAGATACAGCTTCTAAATGGCTGTGATTAACTCTATTGTACTCACTCACTCCTCTCACAAGAGGATGAGGGAGGGAGGGGAGGGAGGGATCTCGAGGAGAGCAAGGAACCTGTTTCGTGAACCTGAATAGGTGCAGGGGGACAAAGCTGGGTGCAACACATGGATGGAGAGGTGTAGAGGGATGAGAGGAGAACACACATGGAGGAGACGAGAGATCAGACAGACAGACAGACAGATGGTTTAATTGCAGTCTAATTAAAGACGTTAATGAACAGTGTTTAACATCTAATGAGGAGTGGGAGGCTATCCTCACTGACAGATGAATGAAGAGGGGGGCTCACACAAGTACACACTCATAGTACACATTAATACGCTCAATACTCTGGCCTCTGTCGTCTTTATTAAATGTCCATATCAAACAAGGTCAGATAAGTAGCCGGAGAGGAGAGTTGTATTTAGTTAACTGTTAGAATTGTAAATGCTTAAACACTTCTGACTTTATAAATTATGGATAAATGAATGTGACATACACATAAGTTTGGTCACATGACTCTAAATAAATTTAAATGTGGGTTATTATGACAAAGACAGGTCAACAAATAGTTAGCCTAGCTTAGCCTGGTTGCCTATTAACCTCACAGTGATGATAAGACTCAAGAAATTTGTTTTTGAGAGAAAGTTTTTGTTTTTGTGTTTTTGTGTACAAATTAAACAAATGGTATAAAGTGTGTTAATAGTGAGCTTTCAAAAAAATTTTTTAAGTGTCTCCTGTCCTGACAGAAAATCTATTATTTATGTCTATTATAATTTGCCATTTATTTGCTGTTTTCAGATTCTCAAATGATGATTTTATCCGGTGTATCTCATTGTAAATTGACTGGCTTTTTAACGAAAACAAACAATTTGAGAATGTTACCCTTGGGCTCTGGGAAATTGGGGTTTTAATGACCAATATAAAATGTCCTAAAAAAAAATTGATTCATTGATAGTGAAAATAATCATCAGTTGCCGCCCTATTATGGTGCAGTAAACTCTTTATGTTTCACTGTCTTCAGTATCTCTGTCTGTGCATGCATGTGTGTTTACTTGGGCCTGTGTGTGCAGTACGGAGATGGCAAGAAGCGAAAAAAGCCAAACTACAGCAGTGTGGATCTGTCTGAGGTGGAATGGGAGGATAAGGATGACACGGTGAGACACTTGTAGTAAATCCACGTTAAGCATCATCACAGTACTCAATGCAGATATGATGTTTGAGATTTGGTATGTGCTTTGTGCTGCTAGCTGAGAAATGCCATGGTCAACAGGAAGACAGGGACCTTCTCCATGGAGGTGAAGAAGAGTGTTGACAAAGGGGTGAGGCTTCCAAAATTCAGAAATCCTCACAACACACACAAACAAGCAGTTTTCTGATGGTCCCGAAGGGTGTGCCAGCGGGGAGAATCCATTCTGCCAAGGGGTTGTCACACTTGGCACTGTGATGTACAGGATTGACTTGGGGATTTTGTTTCTGATTTTGTTTGCTATGCATGCATGGGTGTGTGTCTGTCTGTGAGTTTGAGCCCCTTATCTCCACCAAGCACATGTTGCTGAGTACTGGAGAGACAGCAGCCCAATGAATCTCTTTTACTACTTTCCTATCACAGAGAGAGAGAGAGAGAGAGAGGGAGAGAGGGAGAGAGGGAGAGAGAGAGAGAGAGAGAGAG
>CALSCE010009645.1:4606205-4638153 GCA_943593645.1 Bovichtus variegatus | reverse complement strand
ACCCTTATCCAACTCTTCACACAGTGCAAAAACACACATCCATCTGCAGAACAACAGATTGTGTGACAGCATGTGCTCCCTGCACCACTAGATGGAGCCAGACTGCAGGGAATCACATGAAACAACTGCCATCACACTGCCTACTGTTTACTGCAGCGTATAATGGAATCTATACATCTCTTTTATTTCAGAAACGTGTACTGGTGTTGCATAATGATTACTATTACACAGACATCAAGGGGACTCCTTTCAGGTAAGACAACTGGAGACATTCCTGTGAGGAGTGAGAATGTTCAGAATGACTGAAGTATTCACAGTTTTCTTTGCACAAAGAAGAACTGGATTTTTTTTTTTTTTTTTTTGTTTTTAGCCTAGGGGTAGCTCTTTCCAGAGGCCACGGAAAGTATTTCTTCAGGGGGAATGTCACAGTGGAAGAAGGTAGGAAATCTTCCCTTTTCATTATCTGTTTTACTCACTTTTACTCATTTGTTTCCTGTATCGTTTCTCTCTATTTTGCTCAACACCCTCTCTCTCTCTCTCTCCCTCTCTCTCTTTCATTGTGTTTGTGTCAGTATTTTGCAGTGGTGGAAGTTTTCAGATACTTTACTGAGGAAAGAAATTACCCATACCACGTATCATACCATATAATAATATGTATATGATATAATACTCCATTACAAGTTAAAATTCTACTTTCATAATTCTACTGAGGTAAAAATACAAAAGCAAAATGTATTTGTAAAAGCCATTTATACAGTGAAAAATAGAAATATTTGTTTAATATTTTATAGTGGTTAAGCAGATCTATATTTCCACCACAGAAAGCTTGAGTAGAATTAAATAATGACTGCCGTTAGCTTTAGCTTCTGATTTCCTAAAGTGTATAACAACCTGCGCTTGTTAATTTAATTAAAACTATAAAGCCTGGAGAGCACACTATTCTTTGACATGCTTATAGTACTTTTTAAAATTTTTTATTTGTTGCCATTTCAGCTACACGCTTAGACTCAGTAGCTGCAGTGGGCATTTTTTCTGAAAATAGATAGAGCCAAACTAATATTACTAAAGTACCACAAGTGAAAGTACTCATGCAGAATGGCATCCTTTCAGATCTTTATTTTATTTTAATATTATAGGATTGTTATTAATTAATTATTTAATTATGCATCATTTGTTTTCTTCCTACTCTTTCTCTTTCTGTATCTGTTTTTCTGTGTCTCTCTCTGTCTCTAACACACACGTGCACACACTCACACACACAGTAGGAAGTTAAATATTTCTTTAGTGGCTCCTTAGGTGTGTCCATGTCTTGACATGTCTTGCATATGTCTGTGCGCGCGTGCGCGTGCGTGTGTGTGTGTGCGTGTGTGTGCGTGTGCGTGTGTGCGTGTGCGTGTGTGTGTGTTTCTCTAAACATGTCCATCATGCGGAGCCCTCTGAGCATGACTTGGCTCTTCCTGATCTAATCAGACCTGTCACATCCATTCAAAAAACACATTTTTCACCCCTGGTGTGTGTGTTGAAAATTGTGTGCATTTGAGGTGTAGATGCCTCCCCCTATTATTATGATTTCATATTGAGTACTTTAGCTATGCTTTTGAGATGTATAAGTCTTCTTTTTTTTTTTTTTAGGACTTCATGACTTGGAGCATCCTGATGTAGCGCTGGCAGACGAATGGTGAGACTATATCGACCACGCTCTATGTTTCTGTTCTGACAATAACATCCTCATAACTTATTCAAGTCACGTTGTGATTTGACTGTGTCCTAAATATATTCCGTACTTCTAAAAATAATAGAAATCAACAATCCCACTGCAATACAATAGTTTTATAACAGCTCTGCAGGGCTTTGACTTGATGGTTTGTGTCACTTGATGACTTGTGGTCACTTGTGAGCATTAGGACCCAACATCTAAATAAATTACAGTAAACGCTTTTCAATCTATTACTCGGAAATGAGCCAACCTTCTTTGTTTTACTTCACATTTCATTCCTCATAGATGCCGTGCAATGCAAAAGTTACTGAAAGCAACAGGACTAAATGTTCGAGCTCGAGCTGTGATTACAATCCGGGGCAGATGATCATCTTGAAGCTCAGTTTTCAAATAACTGGTGCCTTATTATGACGTTGTGTTAAATGTTATTATAACCAGTGTCCTTACTGTCCGTTCTTGTTGTATTGCAGGACTTACTGCAACACAGACGAGCACCCAGAGCACCGCTACCTGTCCCAGATAGAGGCAATCAAACTCTACCTCAGTGGACACGAACCACACCTACAATGTTAGTTCAACACTTCTACACACTCCCTGCTCATAGAATTAAATAGCTTTCATGTGTTGCGGCTGGTTTGTGTGAAACAAATAAATATATGCCTTTTTAGGTGACAAGGAGCTGATTCAGGAGGTTCTCTTTGACGCGGTGGTGACTGCCCCTTTGGAGGCCTACTGGACAAGCCTCGTGCTCAATAAGTCTGAGTGTGTGACCCACTCTACTCTAACTTTCCCATGTTCTTATCGAAAGCAGAAAAAAACGTTTCCTGATAAATTCATCTCAAACCGAACCCTTTACTCTCTGAAATAGTTGTGGTAATGACAATGCAACGGACATTTGCAGAAATTAAATGTTAATAATTGCATGAAATTACTGTTGCAGAAAGACAAACATCTATGGCTCCGTTCTGTTTTATTGATGGAAAAATTACGATTGAGCACAAATGCATGTTACTGTATTTATTTATTTTATGTTTATTTTCAGGAACTCTGATAAAGGTGTGGAGATAGCCTACCTGGGCACGAGAACAGGCCTGTCGAGAATTAACCTGTTCGTGGTGCCCGACGAGCTTACGAACCAGTAAGTATGCAGTGTATGTATTCAGTCTATAAGTACGCTTAGGAGTGCATGTGTTGATTGCCTCTTTGTTTATGATTCCAATGAGTACATATTATACGTATGTGCGTCCTCTGTATCTTCATCACCTCTGTTTCCTGTCTGCTTCAAGAGACTTCCTGACAGCTGAAGACAAAGAGGGGGTGTTTAACGCCGATCACTTTCCCCTGTGGTACAAGAGAGCGGCAGAACAAGTTCCTGGTACCTTCGTCTACTCTCTGCCTTTCAACTCAGGTTAGTTGTACATTTCCATCTTCAAAAAATGAAGAATCTGTTCTCCCCACAAAGTAAAATTTTTAGGGATAAGTCGGGTTAATACTTTTTGTTCCACACAGTTACCATTACGAGTGGGATATAATGAAACTGATAATCACTGTGCGACTGGCACCACCATAATAATCACACATTTTTTTCAAACGCGCAAATTAAAACTTAATACTGACTTGCATTAGAAAGACTTTTTTTTTCTTTTTTTTTTTTTTTTTTTTTTACATTTCCTCCATCTCTTCTTTTCCTCTTTTACCCATATTTGGTCATTTTCTTTCGCCATGCATCTCTACCTCCCCTTCCTCTCTTATTAATTCTGGGCTGTGTTCTTGTGGACAGGACTGATTGCTGTGGGTTGAAATAAGATACGTTAGGAAGAGGTTCAGCCCTTTCCATAGTGACTTGGCCAGAACACACATACAGACACACACACTCACAAAAAACACACACAGGCACCTCGCGCCTATGCAGTTTAACTACGTCTCTATGAAATGGTTTCTCCTCCAAAGGGACAATGTGTTCTCATCTGTCCTCAGCCTCAGGCTTTCCATTAGTGCCAGCTAATACAAGTGATCTGAGAGCCTCTTATTTACTCGCCGGACTTGCCCTGGATGCACTCTTTCTTGCAGGACTGCGGCAGTTAGTTGTAGCCATGAAATAGTACTCTGTGGTATTTTTTTGTTCACTGTTTCTCTCTCCAATCACCCTGTGGTCAGTTCAGAACTCATACAAGGAATTATGATATGTGATTTGATGTGAACTCTGTGTGTATGCCTGTGCGTGTTGTGTTTGTGTGTGCTTTTGTGTGTGTGGCTTAGGATCAGAAAACAAGAGCGTTGTATTGGCCAGCACTGCCATTCAGCTTCTGGATGAGAGGAAATCACCCATAGCTGCGGGTAAGTGGAACTCAAGTGGCTCTTTCTCTCTCACACTCACTTCTACATTGACAGAGGCTGCAATATTCTCTCCTTACACTGCTATGTATGATTTGTTTTCCCGGTCTACAGTTGTCTAAACCTACTTATTTTCTTCTTTTTGAGTTGAAACACTCACTGCCCACATGTACTGACTCTGCTGCTTTTTTTGTCCACGCGCTTGCCCCTGCATGAACGTCATACGAAGGCGAGAGTGCAACATGGCACAGACGTTTGCATCCAAGAGTATTTATGCCTACATATATTTACAGAAGCCACCTTCACAAACGCCTTTTTTGCATTAGTTTTTTGCCACTGTGCTTATTTAAGGCATATTGTGGTCTACAGGATTTCAATGTGGCCTGCCTCATCTCACGTCCTGGTGACTCAGAAGCCCCACAATGTCACGCCCCTATAATGCAACTTGGTGCAATCAGAAAGTTGATAGTATGGAGCGCGGCGCTTGTTCTGTTTGCCATCGATTTTAGTTACGTAGGAAAAGAACTTCAGATTAAATGGAAGGAATGAGGAAATTTGGGGGAGGATAGAGGTATAGATGTATGGTAGTTATGGTATTATGTTTAGCAAAGTTGTGGCATGACATCATTCATTACCCACTTCTCCCAGAAGGCACAAGATGGCCTCCATTCATCGTTTTGTGTGTTATAACTAATGCGATACTTTTACTGTGGCACTGTACAGTACGGATGAGGGATGACAAGTTAGAAAATACTTACATTTTGGTTTGCAAGTAATTAACATAAAGAACATTGAAAGCATCTTGTTTGCAAAAATGTTAAATCTTTATTACAGCTTCTGATTTTCAAACGGACACGTCGAGCGAAATACGAATTGGCTAAAATATGCTGATAGGTAGACAATGTTTTTGTGGCTCAATGCTATTCCTCAGGCAGCTATGCTTTGCCACTCTTTATGTTTATCTTCCGCATCCTCTTTTTGGAAGTCCTGTTTTCCTACTGTATTGAACATTGATAGCTTTAGTAATCACCCAGTACAAATATCTTGAATGTGCAAGTTATTCTATTCAAATATAGTGTACAGTATGTGTAAGTAAGTATTTCAACCCTTTCCACTGCCCAACATACAGTATGTGGCAAGGATCAATATGGAGCGCAGTTTTTGCCTTATATTAAAAGCTTCTGCTGATGATTATCTACGTAAGTTCTCTTGTCGACAGATGAGGGCCAGAGATGCCAGTAGGGGAATCACAGAAAGATATCTGGACAGAGGAAAGAAAAATTCAGGAAAGAGGAAAATCTTTTGGAAATGCAGTGATAAAATAAGAGAAGAAATAAAAGGGCAGAGAAAGAGAAAATTATTTCACGGTGCCTGAATGCGTTGACATGAAAGCAGTGCATTGTGGGTACTCTTGGCCTGGGGGAAACCACTGGAGCAGAAGGACAGAGATGGGAGAGTCTGTGTGGTGCCACAATGCGCACACACACAGACACACGCACACACATAGAGCATGCATCGGATTTCTAGCAGAGAGCTACACAAGCATCCCACAGTTTACACCAGCCCACGGTATTATTTGACACTGTTGACTTGATCGCCATTGTTTTAAGATAATATCGTTTTCTCAAATCCTGTTTAGCAGCAATCCAAATGACTAATCAGTAACAAGGTTTCATGAATACCCTATTGTTACACTGGGTGCTGATGTACAGTAATTACGATCATGCTTGTCAGATCGGGGGTTGCTTGTAAGGATGATTTTATATAAGAGAGTCGGATGGGAGGAGAGATGTAGGCTTGAATGCAAATTTAGCGTGGGCCGGTTAGGGCCAGTTTTCACTGCCCTGCGCTCCACTGAGCTGTAGACTTGTGAATACGCTAATACACTAACTGAACAGGACAGGCTGATGACATCACACACCACGGGCCCTGCAGTCATCGCTTGAGTCACAATGTTACCGTGTTCGTACATACATGCATGTGTATTCCAGCGTGTCTGTTTGTGTGTGTGTGTGTGTGTCTGTGTGTATGTCAGTTTTTGTGGTCACATCCTTAGCCACGTGCAGCGAGTCTGCTGCCGTAATATACAGAGCCACAAATCTCAGGTCAGGCGTTAAGACCAAAGGCATCTGTGTACATTCATGTGCCTCCACACTACACTGAGGAAGCTGAAAATGACTGCTGATGGCAGATTATCGATATATAGGTAATAATGATGGTTGCTTGTGATGTACACAATACATTTTTAATATAATCTAAAAACATTGCGTGAATATCCTCTCTGTGATATTTTATAAATATTAAAATGATCAAGAGACAGGAATAAGATTTACCTGCTGTTGCATTATATAATACTTTAGAAATCCTTTGTAATAGTACCATTGAACTCCATCGGGGAAAAAAAGGAGTTTGAACATACTATATGTGGATCCAAATGTATCTCTTATATCCAGTATAATCCACAATATTTTCATAGAAATATGTATGTGTTTCACTATTTCCTCTTGTCAGGTTATTTGATGTAATATTGATTCAACGGAAACTTCATTAACCAAAAAGCTAAAAGAAAAAAAGTCATTGTGCCAGCAAGACATTAAACTGCGATGGGGCAAAATCCCCCATGTCTACTAATTACAATATTACTACGGAAACACTTTAAATGAAGGATATTTTCCTGCTTTTTTGAGAAATTGGTGTTACTATCTGTGACATTTTCTGTTTTCCAAAGGTTGTACTGTATAGCTCCATTAAATGGGACTTGGTTTCCAGAATAGAGTATTGAGTTTTTTTAAACCATTTGTGAAACAAAGGGAAGTACAATTAAACAGTAGAATCCACTCCAAAGTGTGTATCCTTTTTTTTTTTTTTACCTCTCTTTTAAAGATACTTTCTCCAATTACGGATACATGCCTTCGCAAATTAGTTGCCAGTAGACATATAATAATTAGGTGAAATGTTTCCCTTTATTTTATATAATACATACTGAATGACAGGACTACCATTATGTGATCAGCATTAACTCACAAACAAGACTCAACTGATCTGAAAAACTAGATCTAAAAGATTGTGTGTGTGTGTGTGACACAAGCTCATAAACCTGTAAAGTCATAGAAAAACAACAAGGCTGAGTCCAGGTTTGGTTGTTGTTTTCGTTTTAGTTTGTTTCATTATTGCTTTAACGAATTTCCCGTCTTCACTTCAGTTGTCAGAAAAATATCCTTTAAGAAAACATACTGTATTTCCTCTGCAGAACTATATCATGTTATTAGGCACAGACTCTTAAATTCTCTATAAATATGCCCATACAGTATACATCTCCACACACACTCTCAAGCACAAATGAAACACTGACACAAACTCTCTCATTCTTCTTCTCATGCGCTCACGTCAATGATACAAACAACTTGGAACAGAACTTAACTGACAGCAGCTGCCTACTATGAGTTTGCAAAATTACCTCAAATTCAGACTCAAAGTTATGAACAACAAACCAAAAGACAACAAATTCTGAAATCCATTTTTTTTTTTTTTTTTTTTTTTTTTTTTAAATACCAGAGCTTTACTATTATACCTACACAATTATAAATATATAGCCATTTGTTCCTATCTGTGATATGCATTTCTCAGACAAAATGGAATTGATTCCTTTTGGATTCTTTGGCCTGCCCCTCGAACCCGCATACAATAGAAGATACTCTCCTCATCAGTGCATAGTCAAATACCTGTGGAGTTTAGCTACCAAAGTATCAGAAAGGAGGTGAACATACACTCACACACCCACACCTAAAGAATCTCACTCGCTTCTTTTCTCTCACACATGCACTAACACACACATGGCATCCAGAGAGGATTAGGTTAAAGGGTTGAGGCCCAGGTTTTAAGTCCGGGGTTCAAGACACCATCTCCTAGGCGATAGCATTCTCCAGTGGTTCCTTCTCATCCGCTTTAGCATGATCTGCCCCCTTCGCTGCTGCCAACTCTTCATTCTTCTTAAGCTCCCGCTGGTATTTGGCCATGATAGCGGCGTAGGCACAGCCGTACACTGCTGCAGCCAGCATCATCAGACACACAATCCCACACACTACGCCGGTGATGATCACTGTGGCAATTGCATGGCGTAAGTTGACAGGCCGGTGCCTCTGCTTAGGTTCACACTCTGGCAAACCCCCTCCTCCTCCTCCCCCGCCACCAAAACCCTCCCCTATTGCCATGGGGACATGGATAGCGTGGCTAGAGGGATGAGCATGGTTACCGTGGGTGTGGCCTCGCAGTAGCCTCTCATTCTCCAGGTGGTGTATATTAGCAAACAGGTAATGGTAGCTTGTGGTCATGCAGGCGTGGAAGAGCTGGTAAGGGACCTTCTGCAGGTCTGTATCCTTCATGTCCTCTGGCTGGAAGCAAAGCACCTCATCCACCACGCCACCTTGGGATCAGATTTAAATAGTTAGATCAGAGAGGGACGGTAGAAGACAGACTGAGGGGCAGGAAGGAATAGGGAGGCACGCTTCAGTCTGTTGCATTATAAGTACATTACCTTCTGTTAATTGCTCATTTCCTTTTTTGGCAGCTTACTACAGAGGAAGCCACAATCATAATCATCTTCGCTGAGCCTGTACCAGCCCATTACTTGATACATTTGTTGGTGTAGGGTGTAATGGCTTACTTTAATAGGACATATTATCAAGTGTTATTTGATGAACACCTCAATCTCTGGAGCCAAATGAATCGAGTCTTTTAGAGAAAACGTTGAATTGGGACTCCAGCCACTGTTTGCCCCGTAAATCTCTTTATAATTCACCTCTCTCTGTATTCAGGTCGACCATGCTATGTCACACACTTCCTTTATGCCTGCCTGATTAACCACTGGCTTTCTATTAAGCATACATCCTTGTATCTGGGTCCATTGTTCTGTTTTGCAGTAATTAGCGTCTAAGACAAAAGCTGTGTCAGGGTAACATAGGCATGTAGGCGGGCCAGCCAACTCCAAGTTGGTTATTTGCATGCTGGGATCGGTCTAGCATGGAAAAAAAATATAGTCGGCCATTTAACTCTTAATACACTATCTCTGGCTGTAGAGATCACCACCATAGTTTTAAGAGCTGATGCATGGCTAGCATCACAACATTATTATTATTGCTGCATGGTACTTTCTGTTAAGCGTTAAGGTCGGGCAAAGTGAGTGACTCAACAGTCGCAATAAAGGCTCTACTGTACTTATGTTGCAAATAGTCACAAATAGCATTATCCAATACGGCCGTGACATGGATGCGGTCTCCTCCCCACACACAGTACTAATCAGATGTTAATAATAGTATACAAGTCAAAACAAACCTACATTCCTTCTACAGCTACACAAACAACATGAGAGACACACACACACACTGTGTCAACCTCTCCAAGCGCAAAATATATAAACATTATATCCATTTGGGGTCAGTCAGTCTATTTTAATCACCACAATAGTCTCATTGTGTAAACTGGTCATTTTAATATATAGTCCAACCATTTCTACTCTTTAGGATACTTGTTTGTGTTTAAGGTCAGTATTACCATAATGTAATGTTACCATAATCCAATATAACGGCCAGCAGGAAAGGCATAGAGATGGTTGAACGTTGGAAACGTTAATGGCATTCCTCCAGCTAGTGCCTAGAGCTACTAGTGGTCTAACCTTTAAAGAGGTAGGTCTCCAGCCAGAGTTTGAGGCCTATGAGCTGGCAGTCACACCTCCAGGGGTTGCTTCGTAGTGTGACGCTCTCCAGGTGGGTCAGGACCTCCAAAAGGGATCGGTCCAATCGAGTTAGCTTGTTGTGCGCTAGCCCCAGGTGGCTAAGGTTCCTCAAACTGTCCCCAATGGCTCCAGGCAAACCCCACAGGCTGCGGGAAGGGACACGGCAAGGAAACAAGACAGGATACAATGAGTTATGTGGGATCAACTTTACAGTGTGTATTGTTCAACAAAGGACAAATAACTATTTTGATCTCTTCCAGTTTTGTTGCCTAACCTGTTGTGTGAGAGGTCAAGGTGTGAAAGCGAGCGGATAGGGCCAAGCAACCGCTTGTCAAGCTCTCTCAGGCTGTTGTAGGCCAGGCTGAGGCGCTGTAGAGTTCTGAGACCCAGCAGTGCAGTCGGTGAAACAGTTGTTATAGAGTTATTGGACAGATCGAGAATGCGGACAAGTGGTATTTCTCGGAAAGCCATAGATCCCAGCCCCCGGATACGGTTATCTTGGAGATACAGTTCTTGGGTGTCTGGATGCAATCGTCTAGGGATGTCATATAGGCCCCGACCCCGGCAGTCTACTACTTTGGTGTTGCTGTTGCAGCTACACTCTTTTGGACAGGCATGTGACAAAGAGAGGAGGGAGAGGAGGGCACACGCCAGTACCACTGTGGAGACAGGAGGACATAATATTAGATTTGACATCTAAACGTATGCTTGTGTATTTGCAGCTAAATATGAAAAAAGGACTTAAGATGTGACCTCATTCAGCAAAACCCTGAACTATTATTACATAATTGCACACATTCACACCACAGTCTTCCACTGCTTTCATGACCACCTTCACTGAAGTGAATAAATGTCTTTTTCACAGAAAAAAGACATTGAAGTGCATACAAATGCATTAGAAAATAAGGTATTTAGAAAACAATGCAGTTCACTAAGTTTTTTGCTTAGATAGTGCTGTTCTTTGTCTAACAAACAAGAAAGTAAACTTATTACTAATATGCCAACTCCCACTTCCCACCCTCCCTTAGACAGTGGCCCTAGGTGACTTCATCAAAGACTCATAACCCCTCACCCACACTACACCCACACACAAATCCATACACAGCATATATTGGGTGTCTGATTCCCTTTGAGATGACTTCACATGTCCATTCCTTCTGGAACATAACAACAGTATTTATAGCGTTGGCTGAACTAGCTCGAGGCTCATTGAAATGAAGCTCAGACCCAAGCCTGGGAATGTAGCTGGCTCAAAAATTACAGATCCTAAACATTGATTAGCTGCATCATGTTTATCTCCATAGATATACAATGTTCTTCTGAGACATTCAGCAGCCACGGTACTAATTGGGTTTGTTTAATGTTTTCTCAAATGGGAATTAGCAAATTTCTTCGCCTAAATTATACCTTTGTGATTAAGCAGCTTGAGTCTCATATCAACCTGCAACTTATTTCTAGATTCATATTATGGTAGTATTATCATACAATGGGCAGCTATTAACTGTAATAATCAAAGAACCATTCAGGAATGTTGATTTTAACGGGACAGCAAAATCTAATTGTTTAAATCATCTCATAAAACTGCTATTTAGCATTCAGCAGTTATGCAGCAGTATCACTTGGAAAATACTAAAGCCGTTCTCCCACTTCCCCCGTGTTCTTTGATTAAACACTATTGTAACATAGTCTTCTAATTAGAGTGACAGTGTCCCATTTACAAGCATGTAATCATAATGTTGTCTGAGCCTGACTGGTGGACTTTTTGCAGTGGATTGTGATTTACAGGTTTATAAATGCGCAGGCGCTCCCAGGTCTAATCTCAGGTGTTAGTTTGGTACGGCGGCTCTTGGCAGCGTTGCTGTTATGATTACAGGATGACGCTTCCGTCAACAAAAACAATCAGAACATGGCTGGCTTGAGATTTAACGTGCTGTTGTGCAAAGCCCTGTGTTAATTGCATCCTTGTTAGTGAAATTAGAGTGTGTGTGTGTGTATGCAAGAATGCGTTCAATCACATGGGCTTACACACGTGTGCACTTACTCATAAACAAACTCATATAGATACAATGCATGGGCTCACATAAACGGCATCAGCTCAGTGGAGCATTGTAACAGCAGCTCTGAAATGAGGTCAACACAGGAGAATGGCTCTTTGCTCTGATGTGTCCCTCCAACCCAAAGTACGCGCAGAGAAGCTTGTAATGACATGGACACACAACACACAGCAAGTACTGCTTTAAATGTCAATACATGTTTGCAATGGGAAACACTCAGCCTATGTACGGCGTTATACATAAAAGTGTGAATGTAGCGCACGTCTGTGTGCGTTTAACTGTTTTAATTTAGGAAGTGTCGTAAGCAAGTAGCAGTCCATGCTTCATTACCACTCAGTTACACAACAGTTTGCACAACATATTAGACTCAGCAGCTGATAGCAGCCCACCTAGCCATGCAAATGTACAAGCACACAGACACACACACATATACACAAATGCATTCATGTTGACATTCTTCCTAGTGATGGAGCTCCTACCTCTCATATCTGCCAGTCGTCCTTGGGCCGCTTGCGTTCGATCTTCTTTTAGCTCCCTTTTTGGATTCTAGTGGCTGATATTGGTTGATGATCCATTAGCCGTGAGTAGGTTGGGATTAGCTGTCCTGACTCTCATCTGTGTAGGCTGATATGGTCAATACGTAGGAATTACAGAGGCCGAGATCAGCAGCAGAAACCTGTGTTGCCCTCAGGATCCCCAACACTGCCTGCACAAGCATGAAACCCCATCAGAGCGGGCAGATCAGAGCACAGAGCTTACTGCCAGCCAGTCTGGGAATCACTGGAGTTAAGGAGCTCTGCCTCTCTCTCTCCCTCTCTCTCTCTCCCTCTCTCGCTCACTCTCTGTAGCTCTCTCTCGCTCTCTGTAGCTCTCTCACTTCCTCTCAACCTCTCTTTCTGTCTCTTGTATTTTCTTCATGTTGTTTTTCCGCCTTTGTTTATATTTTCCCTTTGCTCCTGCTAGATTTTTGTTTATTCCTGCTCCTCTATTGAATCCACTGGGGAGTGGGTTGGTGTGTCATCTCCCAGCGGACAGTTGCTCCTCTTAAATCACAGCGCACACACATACGCTGACATTCATGTTGCCTCCTATTACTCTGGCAAGAGTTGAACAAGACAAAATTAGATCTGGATTGTGGTGTGTCAAATACACAATTACTCAAAACACTTCAACACACAGTGAACACAGTGAGAGGATGTCCATTGCCGTGGCATGCTTTGATGAAATTATGCATGTGCCGTGGGCAGAAGGGCTGGCAGAACACGCCCCCAGCACAGCAACACAGAACGCACGAATGCACACATACGCATGCACACATGCACACTGCAAGATATTAAGCTGTTGCAGTAAATTCACATGGATTGTTTTTTTTTTTTTTTTTTTTTTTTTTTTTTTTTGTGCATGTAAATGGCTTTGACTGTTAAGCTTATATGACCTCATGCGTCGCTTGAAGGAGAATCAAAAAATGGACAAAGAAGGAGGCAGGCAGAGATTAATGATCAAATCATTTTAACGATGATTATGATTATGTTTACAAGCTGACCTTGGCCTGTAGTACCCTCCCTGGTATTTGCCCTCCTGTCCATCCACATTTATGTCCTTTCTTCTGCTGAAGGGCATGACAATTATTTTCATTTTGTCATATACAGTAATAATTGAAGTCAATATGTGTCACCAGCTTATACTATGTTGATGAATTGTGGTAAATGTGTAAAGATATCAGCCTTTAGCAATTAATGCACACATGAAGATGCTTTAAAAAACAAAACATAAAGCACACACGCGTACACTTGAATGGTCATGTGCACCTATGTAGGCAAATACATCCTCTAATGTGTGATGACACCTTTGTGTTTGCTAAAACCCCATGTTGTTGATGTGCACAGAAATCCTGCTGTATTTGTGCTGCAAATTACAAAAAAAAAAAAGAAAAAGAGAAAACATGCCCTACTATTCCTCCTCTGACCAGATTGTCATATATTATCACCATGTGCATCTCCTGTGACGCATTTAATGCATGTGGCATTAAGGCCTCGCGGGCCAAGTGCAAAGATGGTTTGCATATGATCTTTTTTTATTCAATCTTACGGTTCGTTCAGCGAGCTAGTTGAGATTTGGCCAACACGGATAGATTGTTTTAAACTATTTGTATTTTTATTCTTAAATGTAAAGCAATGAACCGCCTGATCATTTTTAAAGTCATTTGAATCTTTTATTTGGATTTTGCAACAGCGATTAGTCTCAATTTTTCCTCAACAAGAACACCCAGGAAGGGGAGGTCAGTGGAGCCTTAGTCTTGTAGACTGCTGGTATCCTTAACAACAGCCTCCTTCTCTGCTCATCCTCTGAATGTTGCTCAACAGCTTGACATGATCCGCCACCTGTGCTGCGTAGCACCACCACATTTGCAAATCACTACATCTCTCAGTCAGCTCTGTGCGTTTACTGGATGTGGGTTTAGGCTTTTTGTAAAGGTGCTTTCACTGGGATATAAATTGATGCATGCACCCTCAAAGAGAGCAAAAACACTTATGCTTGCCCTTGCTACAGCACATGCATGAGCACACATACATGCACTCAAATGCACCCTTGAGATGATTGATGTATACATTTATACAATCCTTATTAGAATCCAAAATGTCTGTAGGATTTAAACTGGCTGTCATCTCTCCCTGCCTGGGATTGCACTGCCAACGGATTGGTGATGGGGTGGGTTTGTTGTGGATTTCATGTCTCTTCATCTTTGGACTCATAAACCCAGCTCTGGGCATAAATACCACAGAGTTCTTAAATCATACCTAGGGAAATTAAATTTTCTCCCATTGGACAGAAAATTCCCGAGCATTAGTGCCGACAGATTTGGGCTTTTCTCTTTTTGCTCTGAGCCGACTTCCAGGTAGCGGCCAACATCAGTGCACTTTTAACCATATCATACAATTTTACAGAGCAAAATCCTGTACTGCTCATATTGGATTTATGTTTCCATGAATTATTTTCATTGCTGAACAGATCCTATATTATGTAACTATATATAAACTATTGTTTTATTCATTTGAAAATGTCATATAAATAGACTATGTATTTTACAGATGAGTTGGGTTTTCAAATCTTACATCTTACAAATTATTTGAAGGTTTCATGTTGAAACATTCACAGTATTTCTATCTGACAACTTATTTGACCTCCCTTATCTTTTCCCTTCGCAGTCTGTTTAATTTGTTTCTGCAGCTTTTTTAAAGTAAATGATGCTGTCTCTGTTATGCTGTATGCCGTATTGGCTTGATGATCCAGGTTCTCCCTTGTTTTATACCATGTGTGTTTCCATTGCTGTTGCCCAGCATCTTAAATTAGCCTCTCCTCCTGGGTTTTCCATGTGGGTGTAGAAATGGTGGGCTGCTGAAAGGATCTGGCAAAGCTTATGACGGGATAATCTGCACCTGTTCCTCTGGGCAAGGGCTAAAACAGGCCACAGCAGCACCCCACTGCATACTGCACTTAAACAATCACACAAAATGCACGAGCACACTAAAATAAATTAAACCAATGGAATATTTCTCTCTGATCGTGTTCTCTTCAAATGTTCATGTTTGTGGTTTTGTTTTTCTTAAAGCTACTGCTTTAAGCTTTAGTGAAGGATTTTTTATTTTTATACGGATCCCATCTACATGCACACTCACCTTTTGTTTTTCTCACAGTGACTCTCTTAATGCGTTTCTCCACACTATTGTGCAATATCACACAAACAGCGCGGTCACGTTGGTGCCTTTACTGAAATCCTGCATTAGGCTGTAAACCAGATTCACTGCTGCAACTATTGTACTATACTGTATATTCCACTGTTAATCACATACAGTATAATAATACTAATACTGATTCTAAAATATAGTATATTTATATTATTTGCTATTTGTGTACATGTGTTTATATAATCTAAGTTGTATGACCCGATTAAATCAACATTTGTGCAAAATAATAATAATAATTGTTTTATTATATATTAAGCATATATTTGACAAGCTGCATTGTATTAACCATATGACAGGTAGACAAGACTGACTCCAGTTTTAAAGGCTGGCTTGATACCAATAACACAACAGTGAGATAATATTTCCTCTTCAATAGCTACCAATTAATAGAATTAACTAATAGAAATTTTTCATAAGCGCTTAAGATATCTCAAAACATAATGCATATAGTGTTATATACCTACTCCCAAATCCAATAAATGAATAAATCTATAACTCACAACATGACTAGTTTTTGCAAAAAGTATTTAAACAGATGTGTACGGACAGTTTGGAAATGAAACGTGTGCTTGGCAATGTGTAGCCAGGATCTGAGTAAAGCATTATGTTTTATGCTACAAAAATGTGTTGGTCGTGGACAACAATAGACTTCATGACTTTTATCTTTATCAACTTTATTGCGTTGTAGTCTGAAGGCAGTTTTGCACGAAGTGCTGGGACTCTTTTGTTTGAGAGGCTTGCTGCAGGTATGCATTTCACATTATGGCGTTTTATGAAGTGTGTGGTGTTTAAGCTTTAAGCTGATTCTGCCCCTTGATATATGTCTTACACACCTTGCATTTTCCTTCCTTTAGTCTGAAATACATTCACACAGCTGACAAAGACAGCGATTAATAGTTTGTATTGCGTGGCAATTTCTATCATTGCAATTTTTTATAATTTTCCACATTTCTAATGTGACATATGTCTACATTGACCAATCAATGTCTTACTGTAGGTGAATTCTCCTGCTGTTAAATCCATCCAAATGCCACATTCTCATCCATTTAAGTTTACTACCTGTGGCTGCTCTGCATTTGTATAAAGCTCTAAATTGTGCTCCTGGAAAGACTTACAGACCCCAAATGCATGGCAAACCCCCACTGAGAGAAAGCTAGGTTCCTCTCAGTCTTAGTAGCAGGGGGTAGAAGGCGAGGAGGACGAAGAGGGGAGGAGAGAAGTTAAAGCCTGCGGTGACTGTGTCAATCTTTCCTCAGCCAACTCTGAAAAAGCAGCGGACACATTTATCGGCAGCAAAAGCTTTTTTTTCCAGACAAGGAATTCTGGTCAGATCTGTGCATTTAGGGACCTGCTGGGATGGGGCTTATGTAAGTGAGAGAATCTCTGTATACCAACTCCGAAAATGCCTATCAGGATAACAACAGGGAGGCAGAGTGAGGAATGGGATGGATTTCATGTGGGCACAGAGAGAGAGAGAGAGGTCTGCTTTAGAAGTGTGTGAAACTGCATTTTGAGGGTGGTTAGCGGCATCTGTGCACATGCTAGCAGATAGTACTGTATTATATACAAACACATACACTTAGCCTTCCAGAAATATAAGCTGACACATGTATGATGCCGGGTGTAATTGTCCTTTTGGCCTATTTTGTCCTGCAGTGGTTCACTGCAATGGACGTGTCTGTGCGGTGGGGTTAATGAAAGATGCACTTTGACCCTGTGTGTATATTAATAATCTCTTTCTTGCCTGTAGGAAAACTTCTGTTGTGATAAAGATCACAGTGCACTTGCACTTCAACACACAGAACACGCAAATGTCCAGTTGCTACAGTACGTCTCTGTGACTGTGTCGTCTCTCTTTCAGCTGTGGGCATCCAGATGAAACTGGAGTTCTTTCAGAAGAAATTCTGGACGGCCAGCAGACAGGTACACATGCATACACACACATCCTGCATGCTTACACATTTACATGTATAATACAAACACACGTTAACCTCAAATAACCTATAGTAACTCTGCCAACTGCACTGCCTAATGAAAGTAGTTTAAAAATCCCCCAAAATAAACACAAAGGCAAGTGAAGTGTATTTGAAAAAAAATAGTTTGGGCTTTTTCATAAATCGTCTTTTATTTTAGACTATTTTTGTACTTGAAAAAACTTGAACTGCCTCGAGATGTTATGAATATTTAATGAGTCAAGGACCCACAAAAGCGGTTTGGATTTTTTGGGAGAACTTTTAACACGTAAAGGTCTTTGGTTTCGTTCCATTTATATATTTGAAAAGGACAGTAAAGGTTTTCAGCTGACAAAAGGAATCTATAAAAGCCTAAATATTCAGTGTGACAGCCAGATACAGTATGCAGATATCATATTTTTCTCCTTACAGTGTGCAGCATTAGATGGGAAATGCTCCATAAGCTGTGACGATGAGGTCGGTCATCCTTCCTTTTCTCCATCATCCATGCATGATTCTGTCACTTTAACTTCGCACAATTGTTTTAACAGATTGTTTTCCATTTAACAGAACATCAACTGCTACCTCATTGACAACAACGGCTTCGTTCTGGTCGCGGAAGACTATACTCTGGTAAGACATCGACACACAATGAGACACACAGAGCCAGATCAGGCATGATAAATGGGAAATATTGCATAATAGTCATAGTTAGACAAATGCAAGCAGTAAAATAAGCTTTTAGCCCATTAGCAACAGTATACAATAAACACTATTGTCGAAGAAGGTTGTTTGTATTTGAACTCAACACCCAAAAAAATACCCCCTTCCAGATTAACCGCCCCTCGTGCTCCCACTGCTTTTCTCTTTATACATCCATGGCGTTTCCCCTGTCCTGTGCATGAGAAGGAACGCCCCCTATTCCTGATTAGCTGGAACATTGTTGCGTAGCTCGGTCCGAGCCACTTTGTTTGTTTTCCATTTACAGAGCCAGGGCTGTATATGAATACCAGATTGTCTTTCAGTGCACACAGAATGGACAGCTAGCGGAGCGTGAGGTGACTTTCCCTGAATTTGACAAAAAGTGTGTTAGAATCGCAAACTCCACCTGTAAGTCAGGTTCAAGATTACATCAGAGTAAATGTGGTTGAGTCTCTAATGAGTCCAAGACTAAGCAAACATTTTAATCAACAATACATATTTGACTCTTACATTTGTTTTCTTATTACAATCATGATATTTTTCCCCGCATCTCATGCATATTGTTGCCTAGACCGCTCTCAAGGAGACATGGTGCTGCCCTAGCATAAAACCTCTGCTTAGCTGTCACCAGACATGTTGTCACTCTGGCTTTGACTCATCTAGAAGCCAGTCCGCTGGCTGTCACTGCCCTTCCCTTGCTCTGCATGTTCTTTTCATGTGTCCCTCACTTGCTGGCTCCCATTCTTTATTTGATCCTAATTTAGAGGTGACGGAATATTAAGGGTTGTACTTGTTAAGTTGCTTCATCTCATTGTGAAAATGTCATCAACCAACAAGGTAACAATGTGACCTGTCAACATGTTGTATTAAATGCATGAGGGGTCTTGAGCGGGTCTGTCCGGGTGAGCTGCAGGACGTAAGCAATTTCATGTTGTTACTAGGAGAAAGTAACAAGTTCACCATCCCAGACATGTGTCTGATTTGGCGGATGGATGCTAATTGTTTGATGGCTTTGTCCCTTTGGCATCACCTGGCTTGGAGCAATTTGGACAGGCAGGAGGTCAGGCTTGTAACGGTCTTGAATCATGTCCGTATGTAGAAACAGTTTATCAACACAGGAAATGAAAACAGTTTTGATTCATCAAGCTTCTCGATTGTTACGTCGACATCATTGTAAATGGCAAAACAAACAATTTAAAGATGTCACTTTGTGTTCAGGGAAATAATGTGAAGGGAGAGATGTGTGGCAGGGCTTTCAAAGACGTTACAGAACCTGCGGTGGGGAATGGCACAGATCAGCTAGTCTATCCAAAGATGAGATGGTTGTTCTTTTTGCAGACTATCACAAACTGTAATGACAGGCTTTGGGAAGCTTTATGTGTGGGAGATTTAATTCTTAGTTCTGTCCCTAAAAAGGTCAAAAGTGTTTGCATCACTGATTTTTCTCTTTGGCCATGGCTTCTTGGTCATTTGGCAGAGCAGAAGGAGGAATCCCACAGACCATTTAGCAATGTGGGATGGTGTCTGCATGATTTCGGGTTTGGCAATTGAAGGTTTCTCGCATCTAACCCGATCTGGACTTGTTTCGACTTTTGTACCTGTAAGCGTAATAAACACATAGTTTTAAGGGGACGTTAGTTTGACATTTACATCTTGCTATGACTTGTTTTATTTAATATAATCAAATATCTTTCTGTTCTTTCTCAGACAGGAAAATTCTTCGGAGAAGCAGAGGGGGCTGTAATGAGTAAGCTCCTGCAGATGGGCTCTTTCAAAAGGTAAGTATTTAAAACTGCACGTGTGTGTGTGTGTGTGTGTGTGTGTGTGTGTGTGTGGGGGGGGTGTATGAGTGTGTACTTCTGCGTGCCAGCACAAGTGTATGTATGAGTGTGTGTAAATGAATGTGAATAAAATCAGGCAGGCCACAGAATGAGAGCATGTCTTCCCTCGCGCTGACAGCTCTTAACTTGGCCAATCGTGTTGAGCTATTCAGCGCTGAACTCCGACCCCTCGCTCAGCAGAGTTCTCCGTTAGGGGATTACAGCAAATCTTTTCCTGAAACGAAGGAATTAGAAGAAACTTGAAGTCACACACACAGACACACACGTAGACACATTCACGCATATACTGCCTCATGCAGAGCTGTGTGTCCTGGAAAACGCCAGGAGCAGTGGGTGGCGCCTTTCTGCAATTCATTTGGAAATTTAACCCAGGAGTATAACTTTCCCAGTATTAGAGAGCAGCAATGCAGAGAAGCAGACAGACACATATTGTAGTTTGACTGTGGAGTCAAACTGGTATGGTCTAACATTTGTTGAGAACTTAGTTGCAAAAGCTTATAACCACATTTCCAACACTGCAGTTCTACATTCAGGAAGTGGGTAAGGAGATTTTAGCCATGCTGTCTCAGTGCATAAAAATCGTAGGTGACAAATCATCGCACAAGTAGACAAGCGCGTCTGTTTGTCATAAGGATGAACCTCAAAAGCTGTCAGCTTTGGTTTACAGTCCCACTCATAAAAACAAAGAGGCCTACAAGTGCTTTCACTGAATCTTTAATGTCGGATGATGAGGGATTGTTTAATATTAAGCACGACGTATGATGAATGAATAATACGACTTGTGTCGGTAAAGTATTAGCATGGTGAGTAATAGAGCTTATAGATCTTAACGCTAATGAATCCAGCGTGATCTGTCTTAACCCAGTGCCATCTGTAGAGAATGAATGTGCTAAGTTGCAACACAATTTGTGTCTCGATAAAAAAAAAAAAACATTAAAGACGTTTTTAAAGTGCGCCACTTAAAGTTGACACCGAGCTGCCAGCTTGGATTTATCCATCAGCATCAAGGCTGCCGATGAAGACAAACGTGGAAACATAATTGTCAGTTACTTTTGGAAAATCCATCTTTTCAAACAAGCAATGGGGAAGGGAAATCAATAAAAACATTGAAAGTGATGTTATGTCCCCATGCAAAACAAATGAAGGCTCGCACACCCACACTCACGCACAGCCGTCACACACTCATACTCATGCACAGACATTACATCGGTCTAAGCTTGCTGTTAACATTATGTGGCCTGGCTTAGCGCTAATTGGTTCCTGGCGGTGTGTTGGAGCTGTGTGTCACCGGTACTGTGACTGAGGTTTGAACATCGCCCAGGGCTGCGGATAGACCGGGCCCACTCAGACATCACACACATGCACATGTCAAGCATAGGAACTTGTCCACAGGCTATGAGAAAGAGTGTCCAGTGTGTATGTGTGTGTGTGTGTGTGTTTGTGTGTGTGTGTGTTAGGAACCCCTTCAATAACCTCACCCAGACAGACTCAGACCTCACACCCTCAGGGTCTACTAAACCCTTAAATCCTCTGATATCCCCCCCTCAATATCCCCAAATCATCTACACACACACACACCCACCTTCCTACATCACTTTGAGAAAACTCTCGGAAAGCTCTCGGCTTTCACTTGCTTTCCTTTCCCCATTCTTGCTACATCCATCCAATATATTATCCGTAGGTAAAGCGGCAATTATAGCCGAGGTGGGATCTTTCCTTCCTGCTCCCACACAGCAGTCCAAAAGGCCCCGCAGGCATGTAACAGTAGAGATAATGTGTGAATCAAGACCTTATATAGGCTTCATCTTCCTGACAAATGCATTTTTTTTTTTTTTTTTTTATCCATAAAAAACATTTAGCCTGTTCTAACTCCACTTTATCTTACATTCCTAATGTTTCTGTCTCACTCTCTGTCCTCTGCTTTCTATCTTTATCTACTCAGGGTCACTCTCTATGACTACCAGGCTCTATGTTGGGTTTTTTCAGAGAGTAGTGACAGCGGACACACACTGTTAGATGTGAGTACCGCATTGTTTCACTCTGTCAAACCTTGTGTTTGCGGCCCGTGCGATGCAAAGTTGGGACTGCATATTACGTGTTTTTTTGTGTCTGATCCACATTTCCTCTTTCTTTTCCCTCTTTAGCCTTACTTTGCTTTCTTCTCAGCCGCAAAATGGATCCTGACTGAGCTTGTCATGTAAGACTTCTGTGTATGTGAGAGTGTCTTTCGTCTGTAATAGCATACGCTCGCTGCATACATGTGCTTTTGAGGACTCATACGGTGGCCTCTCCTGTCAGTGTGTGTATGTGGCTATATATAAACTGTATGTTTGTTTACCAGTGCCTCCACATGATCCGCTCACGATCGCTGATGATCTTGAGCGGTAATGGCTACCTGATGTTTCCTGTAGCACGGGTATTCCTGTGATGCCGTGTTGTGGTTGCGGAGTCTTCCTGGGTGGTCTGTTGTCGCCTCAGTGCATCATGGGAGGATTGAGTTGTCAGTGCTTAATTTTACAAAGCTCTTTTTGCAATATTGGTAATCTTTTGATTTATGCGTTACATTTTAAATGAATGTCTTACTTGCACTTCATCAAATTAAAATATAAATAATCACATAGGAGTGAGGGAACTTCAAACCAAACAGATGAACATCTGTATTTCGTTGCCCACAGCGTGGTTTTGGGGTTTTTAAAATCTGGGACGAGCAAATAAAAATGTTTTTTGTTACTATTGACGGCTATTTAAAAATGGCGGTTTTGTGCAAGATATCCAGAGACAATTCACTCTGACCAATCACTGTTCCGCGGTGTTTTAGCTCCACCTTGTAGTATCGGCTCAGCTTCCCTGGAACCTCGACCGAGGTTGTACCAAAAAAAAAAGAGCCAGGTACCATGTACTGTCTACAACTTCTGCTAATGGAAAATCAAGAAAGAATGATTCCAAGCGAGTCAGGTCGAGCCTACTGTAGCATGCAGTGGAAATGCGGCATAAGAAGCATATAAACATTGATGAAATTGCAACTCGGATAACTGGCAGTTAGAGAAAGATTTATATCGGCTCCATGGTTGCTTTTAAAGCTGAAATGATTTTCGATTTTCCCGGCTGTAGTTTTTGGGAAACTTTTATTCATGTAGGTAAAAAAAAATGGTCAGAATGCAGTAGACAGTGTTACAGTATTATACAAACATGTGTTGGAGTGTATTTTTATGGTCAATGTCTTCTCCTTATTTAGATTCCTGGTGGAGTTTAACTTGTACAGCTGGTGGTACTCTGACCTCACAGCTAAAGGTAAGAACACACTCTTTGGTGATCTGCTTGTTCTCTGTCTGACACAAACTCACACATGCACACACTCGTATGAAAGCTTATACTGTAATTATTTAAAAAAAAATTTAATAGTTTATAGTTATTTCTAGTTTATATACAAACAACGTTGTTTATGTACATTCCTAATAGATAAAGCTTTGTGCATACACACAGCACTGTATAATAGATTATGTAAGAGCTGCTCAAATGGCTCATCATATTTTATTGTGAATGTCTGTGAAAATGGCCACAATGGTCATATTTGATGTAAATGAAGTGCTAAATAATAATCTGGAAGCAATAACTATGATACATCTAGAGGAGGAATCAGGATTATTATTCTGTAACCAAGATTGTCACTTGAAGCACCATTTCATGTTTGTCAAATGGTTCTGTGTATTTATTTATGGTCTTGAAGTGTACGTTCAGAAACAGAAATGAAAAGGTAAAAATAAAATCCTTTCAAAGACCCAAAACAATTATTTCCATTGCCAGAAAGATAGAAAGACTGATATTCTCCTTAGAAAAAAAACTAAAGAAAGAACAGAAAACTATTTTCTTGGAAACTGAATTTTCTTTTTTCAATTCATATCGTTTAAATCATTATGGAAAAAGACAGGTTCTCATTGAATCTCATAGTTCATATACAGTATATATAAGTCAACTTACATTTTGAACTTAATACCTCAACATAACCATGTGCAGCAATAAATTAATAACACCTAATATTCCAGTTTCTAAAAAAAAAAAAAACGTGTTTTTTTTAATAATAGTTTTTGCAGTTAACATTCCTGTCTCGCAAAGAAGAAAAAGGAAATTTAGTCATTTTTCAATTTCACATCTGGCCATAAAAGCATTAACGTCTTTTAGAATGACAATCAAAATGCTGTTTCTTTTTAATATTTTTATTTTGTATAACTAAAATAAATAACCCAAAGGTGAAAACACTAACGCGCACACTGTCAGTTTTCCGTCCCATTGGCTTGAGTTCACATGGTGCAAAGTTCAACGCGGACAGAATAAACAAACAGTGTCCTCAGCACTGACCTCCTGTCTTCAGCCATCTCCCCTCCATTTCCTCTCCGTCTGAGTCAGTGTGACCACTGGAAAAACAGAATAAAGAGGCATAATCCAAAACCTAAAAGTAAATATGGCAGAACACGAGATTGCCTCAAGTGACCTCAGTGTGAGAGCGTGTGTGTGTGTCTGTGTGTGTGTGTGTGTGTGTGTGTGTGTGTGTGTGTGCGCACATTTGTATTTGTTTGTGTGTCCAGAGGGGTTATACTTGATGGTTTTATGAACTGTAAGTATGTACGTCATATTGGTAGTGGTGAGAAGCAATATCCGCTTTGTTACAGGAGGAAAAAAGGCTTATTTTTCTTTCTTTTCTCACTCAGTCTATCTCTATCTCTCTCTCTCTCGCTCTCTCTCTCTCCCCCTCCCCTCTTTCTCTCCTTCTCCTCCTCTGGTTTTATGTCTTTCCTTTCTTTTTCTGTCTCACTTTCTTCCACAAACACACTCACATTCTCATATCATTACCGCCAAGCTATGAACGCTGTAATGCCTTATGCTTTATGGTGTGTTGAATACGGTTTGCCTGTCTGGAATTAAAGCCTCACTAAGCAGCATCATATTGTAGTATTAATTCTAGCCAAAACTAATATGAAAATATTTTGTACGTGGAAGTGAGAGAGGGGAGGGAGAAAGAACCACAAAATGAAAGTCTATAAAATGCTTTCCTTGCACACTCTTATCCCGAATGAAGTGAAGCTGGGCATCGCTGTTCGCCAAGCAGTCGAGACAATTTCACAGCTGGCTAGCCTCAGGTCTTAGCAGCACTTTCTATATCTTTTAATAATAGAGATACAGGCCTGTGACACACAGCTGAAACACCCCAATTTAGTAGCCCGTAACCCAATCGACACAGCCTCTCAAGCTGAACTAATCCCAGGCGTTTATACAAGTAAGGCTGCGCTTCTCACATGTTTATAGTTTATATACAACTGCGTACACACTCACACACATTTCTTTCACGCGATGATGCTGCGCCGCTGACATCCAGTAATTAAACCGCTCCTTTCAAATCACTCACGTAATCCACCATCTTTACAAATGTAGAAAATAGAAAATATCCGTGAAGACCACCCTAAAAAAAAAAAACTGAACTTAAAAAAATTAGTCTTACATGTCTTAAAATGTCTGGATTTAATATGCAAATGTGGATTACATTAGCTCTTGCTTTAATAAGACTGCTTTAAAAATACTGACCCAAATATTAAAAATGTATGATTTTTTTTCCTCGCCCCCTCCTTTCCATCCTGTAGCATTGTTTGAAACCTCTGGGTGGCAGGAGAGTTCAAGCAATGTCCGTTAAATGGCTGGCCTAGATTTACACTGGAAATATCTCCTGCAGGACAAGAGGCAGCTCTAGTTCAGAAGTGCTGCTTTCTTTCAAACTTGTATATTTACAAGGATGTGGTGTGTTTAACTGTTTGCCTGCAATCTATTTGCATAACTATTTTAAAATATGTATTTGACTTTGAAATGGATGTTCCATGACTTTCTCACTCAGTTTCTCTCTCTCTCTCTCTCTCTCTCTCTCTCTCTCTCGCTCTCTCTCTCTCTCTCTCTTCTCCTTCCTCCCCCCAGCTCAGAGGATGGGTCGGAGTATGCAGGTACCATGTGACACAGAGTACCCGGCCTTCATCTCCGAGAGAACCATCAAAGAGAATACGGGCAACGTTGACTGTGACGGCTGCATCAAGTACGAGACGCGCACACACTCTAGTATTCAATAACCTATAAACACCTCTGATATCAGCGGGCCACTACGCTCTATAAAACAAGCAAGAAAAATGAATTATCCTGTTAACTCTCATCTTGGCGAAATATTTTATGTCTGTAATCCCCGATAATGAGAAGCACATTTAAATCATTTGTTGTCTGCTGAAAACACTTTTATCCAGGGCGATCCATCAGACACACGCACACAGACGCACACACACACACACACACAGACACTCTCTCTCTCTCTCCTCCGGCAGTTTGATATACGAGGCATTTAGAGATGAGGGAGAGAGGTGGAAAAAAGGCTTCCTTTAAAAATGGGAAAATGAGTGTGGTCCCCATTAACAATTTGGGCTTTTCTGTCAGGCAATTGTGGGGTGTTCTCTGGATCCCTCCAATGGGCCCTTCATTGCTCCCAGCTGTGGAACTGCCAGGGAGGCTCAGAACCCTGTGTGTGTGTGTGTGTGTGTGCGCGTGTGTGTGTGTGCACGTGTGAGCCTTTCCTTGTGTGTCTGTTGCTCCACAAGGTCAGCGGGGTAACCACTGCCCTGGGTGCTAGCAGTAAAATGCGGTTGGGGATGCAGTCAGACCACCAAACACACATTCTGTACACACACACACACACACACACACACACACACACACACACCCACCACACTCACACATGTCAGAAGCGGGCTTCAAGAATGGCCTCATCTCCAATGATGACACCAGAACTGGGATTAGCAGGCAGGGCTGTGTGCTCGGAGCAACATGTCGTCTTCAAATAAATCTTTTTTAAAGCACAATGAATTTGACAAAGTAAAATGAAGTTTTTATTTCGGTTATATGGAATTTTATAGCTCATATTAGTAATAGAGGATATTGGTGATAAACATCTGTTTCACGTTATAGGCTGACTGAGGCCATTCTCTTATATTTTCATTGGGACACGTGTGTGTGCTTTATGCTCTAGGAAATATACCCTAACCTCTTGCCTGTTGAAAATATCTTTACCGTATTTTGACTCGTCTGTGTGCATGTGTGCGTGTGATGGCGGTATTTGTAATTGTCTATTACTTCTTGATGGGTGAGACAGAGTGCAGGATCCGGATCATAAGAAACAATGAAATCTTGCGAGTGATATAATGGCTTAAGTGGCCCTTAAGGATGATTTAACCTCTCTTAATGTATCCAGCTTCTCAAGACTGTAACATAAGATTTAGGACAAAGAGTGTGTCATGCCTCTATCCAGAGAAGGTCTTCAACGGGACTATTAGCGACAATACTTGCCGACATATATCCTACTGCTCCACATGTGCCTTTGCTTTCTCTCGACCGTCCTAGACGAGCAATGTCCTGAAAAGAGAAGAGAAAGAGAAGTTTAGAGAAGTTCTAAATTGCAATGACCTACAGCTTCAGTGCTACAGTCAGACATGTGGATAGATGTGGTAGATGTGGTTTCATCTGTTAGAGATTCTTGAAATGCGTCTGTCTCTTTATCCCAGGTCGCACTAATAATCATGGTATTGCTGAAATAGATGTGTGTATTATCATGCTGTCACTCCATACATTTTGTTTAATAAACAGAGCTTTTAATGCCACGGCTGCAGAAGAGAAGGGCTTTTTCAAAAAAACTGAATTTGTAGACATCAATTTTAAGGAACCAGAATTTAGATTTTTAGGATTTAATTTTTTTTTGATATTTTTTTATATACATTTTAATTACAGTAAGTTTTTTTTTTTTTTTTTTTTTATGACATTCAATATTTTTTTATTTACTTTTTAGATTTTTTTCTTAGCTTATGTTACTCAATCAGTTGTTCAATTGTTGTTGTTTAAATCTCTTAACAGCCCCTCGCAATATAATTTATGTTAGAATCATGTAAAATGAGTAGAAAGTAGGGCTGTCAATCAATTGAAATATGTAATCACGATTAATGGCATGATGTTTTTAGAGATGTCCAATACAAGTGAAATTCCTCGATTCTCGATACCCAAGTTGATACTAAATAAATAATTGTATTTCTTTTTTAAATATTTGCTTTGATTGAAAAACAATCCTGGCATTAGTAGTTTTAATGCTGTATTTAGTAAAGTGAATTCCCTCTCTAATATCTATTTTATATTGCTGTGAAAACATCTTCAAACAACTGTATTTATTCAATAATCTCGCCAAAAACACAATTTTACATGATTACATTTCAACACATCATGATAATGTTATAATTTACCTTCGTCCAATACAAATTTTTACGCAGACCTTTAATGCATCATAATGTTTCTCAATGGCACCTCTGTTGACGTCAGCTGTTAGCTCCGTGCAGGACTGATCTGCAGCGTTCCTCCTCTGTTCATGGGTTTCGTCAAGTTGGTGAATCTATCCTCCCTTAAATACACAGATTAATAACAGCAATCAGCTGTTACTTAGCTCTCCTCCTACTGATTTCAACACAGATTTGTTGTTCACAATGTAGAATTATGCTTCATAACACATCCTGCATTAATGTGTCAAAAACAATAAAATCGCGTTAAAAAAATTTGCATTAATTTTAATGCGATATTAACGCATTAGCTTTGACAGCCCTAGTGAAAAGTCTTAAAAAGAGAACTCTGCAATCATGGCGTCCATTTTCCCCTAAACTAATGAGCAAAATGAATATAAAATGACAGCATTGGTCTGAAAACTCTTCAGTCTGTTTGTTGAGGTTTTATTGGAGCATTTTCAACCCATTGAAATAATCATAGTTGAATTACATTGAGTGGTCAAATTTCCCAACTGTGATGACTGAGATTTAGAAGAAAAACTTTGCCCCTGTTCTGTGTCAAAATCCTCAGCCTGTGTAAAGCATAATGTATTGTGAAATGTTATCATCTTAGCTCTAACCCCTAAAATGAGCTTCAGCACAGCGGACACTGGAAAGATTAAACATTTTCCTTCATGATGGAAACGTGTTGATATGCCGTGGAATTCTTTATCAGCTTCAGTTACAGATTGTGTGATGTGTTTTGTCAGAACTGTGAGAAGAAGACGTGTTCTGTCACCACGTCTTTTCCTACAGTACCTAAGCCATATAGTATAAATGTGTCTAACTCTTGATTTCATTCTCTTTTACTGCCTTATCTATCTCTCCGCGGGTCTCTGTCACTCAATTTCACTCTCTGTCGTTCTCTATCTTGTCTCAGAGAAACATTTTGGATCTCTTTGTTGTCTCTGCTGGCCAAAAAACTACTAAAAGCAACAGCGCTACGAGACCATGTCAAGAAGACACGGTCTTTACCGTCTGTGTGCTTGAGAGAGAGTATGCATGAATGTCTGTCTCTGTGTGTCTGTGCATATTATACACATCCTTGTGTGTCCAAGTGTGTGCCTTCCTATGCGGTGTAGTGCTCCCTTTCCCCCTTCCTCAGCACTGGGTATATTCAAGGCCAGCAGCTGTGCTGTCAGGATGTGTTTAAGTCTTTTCTCAAAAAACACTTGCCCTGCTTTCTATCAGCGGGCTGTGCAGGGGTGAGTGTGGATTATTAAACATCAGCAGATCCTATTTCACCCTGATTGGAACTGGCTTGGCCTATTTGCTGGGCTGGTTTGGTTGGGTTTGGTTGGTCACGGTGGGATAACTGTATTAGAGTGTGGTGGATTGGTGCTACTCAGGGATTGGAGGCTGTTTGTGGTCAGATTAAATTGGTCATGGTATTGAATTAGAAAGGATGGAGATATCCCTCGGTCTGTTTTGATCCATCAGGTCTCTCCCTCTTTGTCTTACTTCTTTCTTCACAAGAATAGAGAAAGTGTATGCGAGTCTTTCTGCATGTGTGTGTGTGTGTGTGTGTGTGTCCACTCAGTCACACGTGCATGTTCTCATACGTGTCTGATAAATGCCTCACGGTGAACTCGATAAATCACCCAGCTGCGGCAGAAGAGAGGGAAGAGAGAGAGAGAGAGAAGCAAGAGATAAAGAAAGAAAGGGTGACAGAAAGAAGAGATCATCTTTACGATGTCTCTTCTTCATAAAGCTTATCCACGGTCATAAATCACAGGCCAGGAGGCCGAGGCGAGGCCTGATCTCTCAGGACAGTAAAACACAGCCATGAGAAGCTATGAGCCCAAAAAAAGTGTGGTTCCCATTTGTCTCCCTTTTGGAGTGTTTTATATTCTGCAACACTTCATTGGTGCTTGCTTTGCATTGGATATAACAGACACAAGAGAAGGAAGGGGAAAGAATGAGGAAGAGGAGGGGACGGAGTGAGTTGGAGAAGTATGCGTGTATACGTGTGTCTGTTTGGTGTGAGTCTGTCGATGTCTATGTATGTTCATTGATAACTGGCGGCGAGACAAGTTGTCTTCTTGACATGCATCCAGTGGAGTCTCCTCGGTGCGTCTCCCCTCCGCCAGGGGAGAATGTGAACACTCATAACACAAATCCTCTGACACAAGAAATTTACATCATACCCAGGCGCCTTGTCTACTTGCCAATCCAACTCTCAATCCTCCCCTGCTCCCTCCCTCTTCTTCCTTCCTTCCTTATCTTTTTTTTTTTTCGTTTCTGGCTGTCTGTGCTGTGATTGGCAGGTCCTTTGTGATCCAGCAGATCCCCAGCAGTAATCTCTTCATGGTGGTGGTGGACAACAAGTGTGACTGCAGCATGTTTGAGCCAATCACCATGGACCCCATCGAAATCATGTATATCCTTCACTGGCCAAAGACTATAGAGGTGGGGGTGAAGTGGCACCAGGAGGATCTGGAGCTACATTTGACAGGGATGTGAAGATGAGTCAAGCAACAGCTACAGTAAAACCTTGACAGAAAACCTAATTAAAAGCGCAAATACGAATGATAATTGTCACAGCACACATTTCAAATGGATGATGCATTTAGCAATAAACTTACTGAGAAGAGGATGAATAAATGAATGGTTTTAATGTTTAAAATGACAACTTTAATGTGTTATACAGCTGGCCTGTTGCAGTCTTTCTGCTGTTTCCCACCAATAAGAATAATAACATTATAACCTGATTATGTTTATAAAAGAGAAGTCAATTATCTTCTCCCACGTAAGTTCCAGTGTCACAATACTGTAGTTATAGCCAATGTGTATCCATTAAAGTTACAGGGATGTAAATGGGGTAGAGCATTTTAATTTGTGGGAAAGCTTCGGTGAGTTTGTTTGCCCTCTACCCTTTTGGTGGATGAAAGACTTGCGAGCGTTATGAGGGTCAGGATTTGAAGCCTTTGAGACAGCACTCTACTAGAAGTCTGTTTCACAGTGCTGTGTGCGTCTGTGTTTGGACTGTGTTACACAACAGCTCACCCTGTGATAGGATACTGATCAATAGCAGACACAGCTCAGAGCGGAGTCAGACTGAAGGAGCTCGTCACCAAATACCCAAACTGGATTCTCCTACAACGTGCGTCTCTCCGAAATGTTATGCAGTACACTCACGCTGTATATGCTTGTCCACCGCTGTTTATTTTGTTGTGGAGTGCTTATTTTAGCATAAAGCCTGCTATTGTGTTGCTATGCAACAAAGGAAAATTCATCAAACATCGCTCAGTCTGCCTTTTTTTTTCTTTTCCTCTTTTTTGCACGCCGTGCTGTGTGCAAAAGTAACACTGCCTCCATATGAACCCCTTTCCATGGTGCACTCAAAAACATGCATTCCTCTCCATTATAAACAAGAAATACACTCCAGCAGGAAAACACCCTGCAGAGGGTACACATTGTCTGTTATTGCCTTGACTTCAGCTGCACATAACGAATCTCTCAAGTGCGAGAGGTTGAAAATGCAAAAGGA